>VWPW01020728.1:142943-549971 GCA_013389825.1 Crypturellus undulatus
TCCCTTCCCTTCCCTTCCCTTCCCTTCCCTTCCCTTCCCTTCCCTTCCCTTCCTCCCCAAAAGCTAACCAGCTAGGCACCCCTGGGTGCTGTTACTCCACATTTTGGCCTCTGATGGACCATAAAAGGGTACAGTATCTTTCCCCATAACCGAGGGATTGCTGAGCAAATTAGTTTAGGAAATTGCTGTGATTAAAAATAGCCTCCAGATTTCTTCTTTTCTCCCAGACCGGTTCCTTTTCACCTGTACCACAAAATCACAATGTTTTATCAACACAGCGGAGGGGTCTGCATAGAGAGGCTTCTTCAATGGGGCTTCTTAAGATTATATTCCTAAAACCAAGATGCATCAAGCCATGCCTTCCACCATAGCAGCTTTTTTTTTGCCACAGAATCACTGTGATCCTAGGTCCACTACAACAGAAAGTGCTGCATTCATATCATAGCTCCTTGGTTGCACTTTTGTTGCTAAATATCATTAAGATTCTGTGGGCTGAAGAGCTTTTAGCTGAATTTAGCACCAGGTTGGTCATGACTGGTTCTAGGTATCCCATGAGACCACTTGTACCTCTGACAACAGCACTTGTCATCAGCCTAAACAGCAACCACCTTTTTGATTTACTGCTGAAATAGTCACTAGTTGTGCCTATGTAACTGCTTTCCACAATTTGGTGCCTCCACAGTTGTCTTCATGATAATTAGATATTCCTATGTGAAATGAGAACGCTTGTGCAAATATATCCTCTACACATACATCCTCATGGCAGCATGGAAAAACCTCCAGATTTTATCTAGGCTGCAGCAAAAGTGCATCCATGAATGTAACTACACAGGCACAACTTAAACACCCTTTTCATTCTCACCAGTCTGCTTAACATTTCCTACAGCTGTTTTTAGTATCATTATTAGCAAGCAAGCTAGTTTCCCCAGTCCTAATCATCAGAGTTGCCAATGCAAATCAAGATGAGCTTCGTTCATGAGCATTAGAAAATATTAGTGACAAGACCGTGATGACAAACCAAAGTCATGGAAAGGAAAACTTTCCCCGAACAATGTCTTGATGTCATGCTGGAAATGCTGGGAGAGCGGGCATAGGAAAACTATTCCTTAAAAAGACGTATTCAAAGTACACATGATGTATCCCCAAAGCAATAACTATGTTTACCCATCCCCCAGATAGAAGCACATGTGCTGCCCCTAGGAAACATCCAGAAATTTGTTAAAAAACTTCAGGAAAAAAAAACATTTGCAGCTGGGACTATTTGGTAAGGAGCAGGTATGAGAAACGCTCCTTTCCTCTGGGAGTTTAACACTAGACTTGGGCTCTACTGATTTCCCTGGGACAACTGAGCTGTTTGGAAGGCAGAAAAATTAGCAGCAAACTGATGAGCAGTCTATGCCGGAAAGCAGCTTTCGTATGGAAGTACAGTCATCAGGTCTCATACAAAACTAGACAATTGATCATCCCCTCAGGCCTAGGCAGACTGTTTTGTCAGCACAGGGAGCAGAAAATTCTTCCTCTCCCATTCTTCTGCTTTTCTTAATTCAGTAACAGAATGCTTGCATGGGCAAAGAATCACGTGGCCTTGCAGTGTGAGCTTCGCTGTTGATGAGGCCTAGGAATTAAAGGCACCTAAGAGCCACCTGGTTTTGCTTATCAGTTTGTAAAGTTCCATATGTTCCTCTCTCTGCAGATAAGAGGTGAATATGTAAAAAGTTACTCTGGTGTGATGGGTGAAAGTTACTGTGGTTCCTAATTGTCAAAATCGGCCATGTGGTCTGCCCACAAATACCCTCCTTGCTATGATGCTTTTATTTATTTTTCATGGGGAAATGCCTTTAAAAACTTTTTTCTGTAACTCTTCGGAACCTCCTTAAAGTCATTATGGATCAAATTACAAAATCAAATGATTTCCAAACCTAACATAATGAAGAATCCTCTGGACTAGGAGCCATATGGCAAGTCTGAGATGCTAAAGTTTGGACATTTTGAGGTCAAACAAAAATATATCTTTTTTCTCTTTCATAAATCATAAAGTGAATGACTTAAATTTGCTTAGACTTTTCTAAAAGAAAAGACCAGATCTTTTCTCTGGGTGGGCATCTGAAAGCTAGAAATAGAGGGATAAAGAGAATCTGGCAAAAGGCCATCTGGCATATTTAGAGCTGGCATTATTGTTCACATAGATCTGCTTCCTAAATATAATATGGTCTGCAGCCAACCACTGACCAAAGGTTTGGGGAGCAACTATGCATATATAATAATGACATAAATGCACCTAGTGGCATTTCAGTAGATCAAGTAATATGATAATCAGTCAGTCTCAAACCTAGCTTCCAGAAAATGCTCTAAGGATTGATTTATATGAATATAATGATGAGGGAAGACGGGGCTGAGACCCGAAAAATGTTATTTCTACTGATATGGGAGAGAAAAGAAGTCGTGAGGATCACTCATTTAGTCCTATGGCAAAGCATGTTTCTGGGGAACACCTTTTCACAGAGTAACATGTGGCTCTTGTACTACTTGTAGCGACAAAGTGTACCTCCCTGTAGTGTTATAGACTTCCCATTTTCAGTCTTAGTTAGAGACTGAGGAAGGACTGAAGGAAAGGACTGTCCTTTTCATTCTCTTTTTTTTCTCCTCCCAGCCCCCCCTCCCAAGAAAAATAGAGAAAAACAGCAGTAAGCCTCAACTAGTAGCATTCAAGGAAAAAAAAGCAGAAAAAAAACCTTGACCTACACTAACAGGTTTCAAAATAAAGTAGAAGAAACGAAAGAGCTCAGTTCCAAACTTCTTTGGAGCTGACTTGATTGTGGTTTCTCTTTTGCTGACTGCTCTCCCTCCTCCCCTTCTTCTGCTCCAGCATCATCCTCTTCCCATTCCCTCCCAAAGGCTGATCCTTTGCTGTCACCACTTTGGTTGGTTTTGTTCTTTTGTTTTTTTTTTTTTTCTGGGGGAGGGGGGTTGGTTTTTGTTTGGTTGGTTTTTGTTTGGTTGGTTTTTTTGGTCTAGTGTATGAACACAGAAAGAATAGCCTGCGCTCTGAGGCATGGAAAAGAACAAGTTATTAGTATGAGACTAAAATTAAGTAACATAGTAAACTTGCGGCTGCAGTGATTTCTCTAATGCAAAGGCTAAATTAGGCCTTTATCTAGCATCAGATTTGCCAGAGCAGAAAAAAAATGAATTCTGTAGATTGAAAATATGTTCAGAAAGACAAAGCAAAAGGCTTGTTTAAAGCCAATGAACCCAGTTCTTCACTCACAGAGATGTTATCCCAGTGTAACCTAAATAGAATTGTTGCTTACTTATGCCAGTATGCACATAGTGAAAGGATAAATGGACCCATTTGATGGAAATGATAACTCACAATAAAGGAAATTGAAAATAACATGAAAACAAAAGATTTCTTTACATCAGCACTGGCAAGAGAACACTCTAAGTACAATGTAAATACAGTGCCAGAATGCTACAGACACAATTTTCACTGAAGTCAGTCAGTGACAGTGTAAAAAAATCAACTCTAATTCCATTCTGTGTTTTGTTCTAGAGATGGGGCAGGCCAGTAACAAGCCAGTATTGTGTTTCATCCAGATCATAATTGCAAAAAAGTTATTAAAGTATTAATAAAGTTATTAAAGTTAACCTAAAACAGTTTTAATAAAGGGAGAAAAGTCAAAAAGTGGGCCAAATTACGCTTGTAAAGTACAGTCATTCTTTAGCTAAGAAATAGACATGACAAAGTTTCATCTTACTGAAAAGAGCGCAAGTGCATAATGATACATATACAGAGAGAAAAACAGGGACAACAGTGCTCCTTACTGGGCTGATAAAAAGGGATATTATAACCCTCTTCAGGGCTGCTCTTCAATACTACCTATTGGTAGGACAGCAATGATCAGTTTTAGCAAAATGAGCTCTGAGTTTACACTTCTGGTGAAATAAGTTAGTGTAGAAATACCCAGGTTTCTAGAATACTAGTTATGAAAGTTTGTAGGCACGTATGCAAACTGTAGTGCTCACACTGAATTTAAGTATGTGCTTGATAAGACAAATTGTGAACCTGATCAGTCAAATGCCAACAAACCCAGAATCACCCAGCTGAAGCATTTGAAATGACAAGTCACTCTCTTCTAAAATTTAGGAGATGCAACATTAACAAATGTAGGATTACTTTTATCACTCAATTACATTGGATGTTTTAGGAATCTAGTGTTCAAACTTCTGCCAATCAAGAGTTTGAATATAACCTCCAATAGCGATGGAATAAATTTTAGTAATAGCAAAGAAGCTTAGAATTCAAGAAAAATGCAAAGTATCTGAAGAGTTCACAAAACAACAGTCCTTTTATATCTCTAAATAGCCACAAATAATTAAAATATTTTAATTCCTACATCTGGGCCCTATGAGTGCTTGAAAATGGCAAGTATTCTAAAAAAAAAAAGTCTTTTTAACAAATGGGTATACAAATTTTCTGATTTATAGAATACAAGAATATGAAAGTAAAGTGGAGATCCGCTAGGAAACAGAAAAGGATGCATAGGTCTACTTCAGGGAGAAATCTATATTTTGAAGATGGAAAATGAAGGCATAGCATAAGAAATGTTCCTGTGGAATTCAGCTGCAACAATGAGCTCCTATATGCTTTTACATTTTATTTGGGTCCAGAAGTAGATCTTGCCTTCCTGTGCAAAAATGCATGTAACAGTTTGAACACTGGCATAATCTAAGCTATATATATGCATGTGCACATGTCCTCCTATTTACAGCAGTATATTAGAAGAACACCAATGAGCTTATGAAGTCAAGCAGTTATGCCAAGATACATGTCAAACAACATCAGCAGATATCCATATTATGCTTCCCTGTAAAGACTTAATATAGCCTCCAATATGCAATACAGTGTTAATTAAATCTTTCTGTGCTATTTTCTTTTTCTGTATGAGTGCTACCTCATTCAGTGCACTAGCTAGACTCTGGTTTGGGCCTGAATCAAAGTGAGGTAGTGAAAAACCTTGTCATCTTTCAGGTCCCCATCTCATTTGCTGCAGAAGGTGCAGCAGAAGTGGGCAGCAAGTGTGACATGGACTTGCAGGAAAATAATGATCTGGGAGTTCTGCACTACTTCTTACAGACCTTTACTATTGTCCTTGTATAGATAACCTTACTCTGACAGCTGCATAAACTGCATGTAATTTACTATGTTAAAAAAACCACATCCCTCTCACCATGAAATCCCATAATTTGGCATCCTGAAATCTGCCTCAGGGGCTGAAGTGCTATCACCTGCACCTTTCCTTGGATATCTGTGGATATCCTTCCACCCTTCCCTGTGATGCATCTGTGAGCATCTCATTGCTTCCCTCAGAGCAGCCATCCTGCCCAGATGCCATCCTCAAGTCCTGCTAGCCTCCTCCTTCAACTCCAGCCCCCTCACCTGGAGGGTCCAGGACTTCCATCACCTCTCCTAGTACTGGAAATCCTGTACATATATGTATTGTTTTGGGGGTAGGGTGTTATAGTGCCCTTGGGATGCAGATTCCCAGCTTTGCTTTCATTTCCAATCCCAGCTCTTTGCATATCAAGGCGTTATCCTTCTTCTCTTCTCCCAAATCTGTCAGATCTTTTCTTAACGATTTTCTAATCTCATTTTATTCCCCCATTCCTCCTGCCCTCAACACACACACACAGAGTCCAGTGCTTCCCCCTCTGCAATTCAGTCACTTTCCTTTCTAAAGCACACTGGGTCCTAATCATAGAAGAGCTCAGATGAAAGCAGAACTGAAAAATGAAATAAGTGATGTGTATGAATTGCCAAAAATGCAGTTTTTTGGCCAGTTCTCCCTAACAAGGGCATGTAAACAGAGAAAGATATGTCTTAAATATCAAGTCAAATGCCAGAGGTCAAATTTCAAACGACTATCCTGGGACTCCTCTACAGAATAATCTGAACTCTTTTTCAGCAGAAAAAAAAAAATTGCTTTCCTGTAATCTTATTTCCAGGCATGGCCTAGCCACTTTGGCCCCCTGAAATAAAATAAAATTTAAAAATTATAATAACAAAGTATAACTGAGTACTTTAAATATTTTACATTCAGAACAGTAAAGTAATAATACATCAATGTTAAATAAATTTTATTTTGAGCACTTAAGTAGTAAAACTTCAGCTCAAAGTTCACCAAAGTCTCAGTTAACTGAAAGAAGGGTTTCATGACTCTTAAATTTCAGAGTACTGAAGTGTAGGAAACATTACTACTTAAAATTTTAGCAATTGTAAGTTCTCTCCAGGCAGGAAAGACAACATAAGAGTTGAAATTTAAAAATGAGTTAACTGTGTGTTGTGCAATCCAGTAAAATTACGTCCTTGACATCTGAGCAGTTAGCTCAGACAAATATCATTTGAGATGGCAAATCAATAAAATGAACAAAGGTGATTACTCAGGATTATAATTCCTCAAAAACATGTATTCATGAAATACAATACCAGGAAAATTCAGTGGTAATTCCACTTTGGCTGAAATCTGGCTGTCTTCATTATTCTCACAGATACTTGCTATGAGCTTATTAATTTTGAATCCAATAACTTTAATCACTTCTCCTGTTGACAGGCAGCATTCATTTCCAAACATTTCATAGATGGAACCTGCAAAAAAATACAAAAGGAAAGAAAAGTGATATTTGGCTTTCCCTCCCCTTCTTTCAAGAATCTTTGTCTCTTTGAAAGACAGCAAAAATATTTTTAAAAAGCTATACGAAATAAATATACTTATTCTTCAGCAAGTAAACTGATTTTCAGTTTCCTCCTTACTTTCACAAGCAAATCCATCTTGTGACTTCAGTGATCTCTAGATTAGCCCTCTATATGTATTGTTCTTAGATACATGTCTCCATACTGGCCTAAGAAACATTTCAGAGTTATTGCTTTGAAAGAGAATGACTCAGAGCGTGGGACTGCCTGGGTCACCAAGGGCAGCCTCAGGAAAGCACTAGGCAACGAGATGAGGGAGGAAAGGTCCCTAGGCACAGCACGCGGCACAGCATACCCCACAACAGATTGCAACAAAAGATGAAAAACATGGACCTTATGAGATGCCCTGAGGGAGATCAGAAGATGTCAAAAAGCAATCAAGATTTGAAATTTATATAGTAACAGGAAACCTCAAGAATGTACAAGAAATGTGAATAGTGATAACTTCTCAGTGGTAACCCTAGGAAGTGGCCCCTGCCCCACACTGTGTCAGAAGAAAGCTCTCCTAGAAAATGCTGGTTCTACCCTGGCCAAAAAAAGGATCCTCTGTTGTCTGTGAGGTTCAGAAGTTTAATTTTTGAGTATATGAACAAGACATTTCAAAAATTTCCTCAGTGAGACCTAGGATGCCAGCTGACTCTACCAAATACTCTCCTTTTTTTCTGGTCTAGTTGTGGCCAATCATCTCTGCCATTTCAGAGGAGGAAGGAAAAATAAATAAATAAATGATAATAAAATGAAATCAAAACAAAAGCCAAGTTATGCAGAAGAAGGAAAATTCTCCCTGGCCCCTTGCAGGAGATTAGTAAAAGCTTTGAGGCATGGGATTAATTAATTATATGTAAAGAAAGTGCAGCAAACGCATGGAGATTAATTCTTCTTTCAATTCCATTTGTAGATAGCACCAAATTGAACACAGAAAGCCTCTCATCCCAAATGTTAACTTTAATGCCAGCATCAGTTCTTCTGATTTTGTGCAGTTCCTTCCATGAGCTTAATAATCTTCTTCTGAAATGATTTGAAAGTATTCTACTTGGAATCTTAGCCCAGAACTTATTTCCTTCATGGCAAGAAACCTTTTTCTCATTTTCACTGCTAATTTTTAGTTGTGTGCATTTGTTCATTCTACTATTAATATTCATCTGCTTGGATACATTTTTCTTTTCTCATTTTCATTTTTCCCTCCCCTAGACTATTTACAAGGCTAATTTTGTCCCTTCTCTAATCACATTTATCAATATGTATAAGTACCCAATGAGTGAATGTAGGGAAGATTGGGCCAAACTCTTCTCTGTAGTGGCCAGTGACAAGACAAGGGGTAATGGGTACAAATTAAAACACAGGAAGTTCCATCTCCGTGTGAGGAAGAACTTCTTTCCTGTGAGGGTGACAGAGCGCTGGCACAGGCTGCCCAGAGAGGCTGTGGAGTCTCCTTCTCTGGAGATCTTCCACACCCGCCTGGATGCCACCCTGTGCCATGTGCTCTGGGCGTTCCTGCTGGAGCAGGCAGGTTGGACTAGATGATCTCTAGAGGTCCCTTCCAATCTCAACAATTCTGTGATTGTTGACAAAAGCCTAAAAGAAGCAAATTTGAAAAGTATTTCATCTAAGATCATTTTTTCATCCTTTTCTTCTAGTAGACCTTTCTTGCATCTTCAGAGCCTCAGTGGAGCATCACACAGGCAATAGGTTTGTGTCAAGACAGGAAGATGAATATTAGTAACATTGAGGAACTGATTAAGATTATTCTGTTGTGAAATAATGTTCAGGCAATGTTTCTGTTTCTTCTGGATTTCTCTTATAATCGAGATGGGCACCAGAAATCCCTTGAGGAATACAGGCACTGATACAGCTTTCACCACAATTCAGGGGGACTCTAGACAAAAAGTCACATGGTAAATGCATTTGGCAGGCTGAAGGTTGCAACACTGATGGGTGTCCCTGTTGTGACTTCCACACAGGACCAAGGGGACTAGTGAATTTGGACTGTAAACTCCCTCAGCAGGCTACTGATTCTCTGTTGCACACCGGCACGATGCTTAGCACTGAGATGTTCTGCATGCTCCCATATATTAACAACACTCAAGTAAAAGAATGTGCTGCTTTTGCAGCCTTTCCGCTGTTACTAAGCAGAAAACCAGGAGAGCTTTAACTATAACCTTTAACTATAAAAGAACAATCTGTTTTTCTTACTGTAAGTACATTGCATAGTTGTTTGCTCTCCCTTTAGCCCCTGAGCAATTCAACATTGACTAACTAACTCAGCTGTCTTCACTAGATATTGCTGCAGCTCCCATCAGCAGCCTGGCTGCTGCTCTAATAAACACAAGAGGAATTATCATGGCTCTCATTGCTTTAGTTGAGCTCCATAGGATATTTTATGACAGTCTGTAAAGTGTACGTGCAATAGTTTTTTCATATTAGAGTGGGGGAGGAAGAAGGACTGAGCAGCCATGAAGAGGGTGATACTCCTTTGTGCTGAAGTACCTCTCTCCTTACACCAGGCACAGCACAGACATCACAGGCAACTGTGGTATTAATTAGAATGAATCCCAGAGGATCCAGCATGATGGACTCTGCATCATAGAAACATGGAAAGACGAGCAAAGCATTCCAATATTCTTGCCCTCCAGATGAATATTTTCAATGTGTTCAAAATGGTAGTTCATTGTTTCTTGATTTTTTTTTTTTGGTTCATTGCAGATTTACAGCTGGCTTCTCCAAATTGCCTCATGTGAAAATAGAGTCTTAGAAACCATTTACCACCTGAAAGTAACTACCCTGACTAATTATAGGCTCGAGGCACATGCACATTTGCTTTCATTTTCACGAGACAGTCTTTTGCAAGCCTTCCACTAGATCCAGCAGAGACCTGTTGTCTTGCATCGTCATGCAAGGCAGGGCTGATCTGTAAGAAGAGAGAGATTCAGGCTTATGGTGGCCTCACTGGCTTTGGGTAACTTTCAGATACAGGCAGTGACGTGAGTAGAACAAACTAAGAAAATGTCCTGTTGGGAAGAATGGAGCCTTTTAGAGGCTGAGCATTTCCAAAAAAAATTGTATTATTGAAAATGTAACCACTACTTCGGTCTGTATCTGCAGCAGCATGGCGCCATCAAGAAATAAAAAGGAAAGTCAGAAAAGGGCCTTATTTCTGATTATGGTTAGTTCTGAAGGACTTATTACTTTCATTTGATTTGCTTTTCCTCGGGAACAATAGGTTAACTGTAAATTGTACCACAGAGAGTCTGACAAGTCCTATGCTCCACCACAAAATAGAAGGTGTAAGTGGAGCTAGCAAAAAAAAAAGGGAAAAAAGGTGTCAGCTTTTGACAGGTTCGGGACTAAAGAACCGATCTGACAATATCCTTGAAAGGAGACTAGCTTTGCCGAACACTCAAAAATAGATGACTGAACAACCCCAAAATTACCCTGTGACAAAGAAATCAGAATTCGTGAAACATAAGAAATAAATAAAATGATCTAGAGAGGGTGAATGGTGGCCTGGCACTGTAGAGATGGCAGAGAATCTAAAACATTGCAAGAAAAGAGAAAACATACAAGAAAACATACAAGAAAAGAGAAATCTGCACTCATAAAATAGATAAAGTACCTGAGGCAGATAAGCAGATGGAGTTCAAGCTGGAGTCTACAAAAGCATTACATGGAGCTGCAGGCTCTGTTGCAAACATTAAGGGCCAAGATACTGCATTCAGAAAGATGGATTATAAATGCCAAACTACAAGTCGCTAAAAAAATGTGCACTGAATAGACATACAGGGCTCTTGCAGCACTCCAACTCTCAGAGTGTTTCATTAGGACAAAACATAACATTGCTGCAGAAATCAAATGGACAATGCATCTAAAAGCACCAGTTCTAGGGAAAAAAAGTGATATTAAAATTAAGACTTAAAAAGTCACAACTTTGAATAAGAAAAAATCAAGAATTACAGGAGGTGAGTGTCCTACCATCGAAGAAATACATTGACAGTAGGTATAAGCAAAGATATTGCTTTTTGCTAATATCAAGGGAAGAAAACAGGTTCTTTAATCTAAAAAGGAAAAAGAAATAAAAGCCATTTTTTGGCCTCATCAGGAAAGGAAAGGGAATTAAGCAGTTAGTTAGGAAGTATGTTTTAAGTCTCCCAAGGTCTTAACAGAAGAGAAGTGGAGAGTCCCCAAGCCCATCAGGATTCACGGTCAGAAAAAACTTCCTTTTATTCTAAAAGACAACCCAGAAGAGGAGCTGATTAGACAACTTGTATATACACAGAGTAAAACTGCTACATTTTCCATCAATTAACAAAGTCAAAGATCAACCAAAAGCAACTTATCTTTAGTAATACTCATCTATATGACCAGATAGATAGATAGATGTGTATATATGCACAGATGTTTATAGATAGATGTCAACCCAGTTAACACAGATTCATGGGCCTTATTTATCTCAAGGTCTCTCCTCTTTTATCAGATTCATTAGGAACAGACCAAGTGATAGAAAGATTACAAGGGCCAAGAGGGGCTGGGAGGAGGATGGCTATCAGTCTGAGAACACGATTGCAGAAGCCTCAGTTTTAACGATAGAAGTTAAAAAAAAAAAAAAAAAGAGAGAGAGAAACTGCAACTCTGCCAGCCATTAAAGAGCAGATTCATTTTTGGAAGGTGCAATTGTACATATAGTATTGATTGTAATTACACATTTGTCTGCAATTAGATTGCCTTAGCCCTGATTTTAGCCCTTGCTTGGCAGTTTGCCTGGAATAGTACAATGAAGATTACATTCAGACAAGAAAACTGTTACCTGTGTGATTTGTCATCTAGGCATTTGTAGCAAATATTGTGCTGTTAAAAGGGAGAGAGGGAAAATATATAGTTTTCAATAGGGACAATAAAAATCCTCTTTCTATTAAAAGTCAGAATAATTAGTCTTAAAACGTTGTGAACATACCTGCTGTGCAACAGTGTAAACCTGAAAGATTTTACTTCATCTCTGTGATGTGAACCCCCACATACAATATATTGAAAAATAAAATAAAAATTAAAATGGCTCTCTTTTAGTACACTTATTTGTTGTTGCACATAAAGTCTCAGTGTTCTTTTCCATTTAAGCCACAAACAAAATGTAAGATATATTGAAAATGTAAATCCAGTAACCTTAAGGACTGAGTCTTCTTGATTTGAGAAATATGTATGCAATATAATGCAAAAAAAGCAAAACCTAGAATAAAGCAGCTTATTTATGGTGATCAAACAACACCCCTGAAGGCTATAATTAAAGAGCTTGTTGCCTTTGAAACCACCTTTTTTGGATTGCTACTTTGTTCAATGAAAAACACATTTATATCCTTTTATAAGCTCATCTCTAGTTTGACAATCCATATTAGCAACTGCTGTGATCACATCAAAGCAACCATAACAATTGGTTTAGTATCTTTTTCCTCCATCTTTCCTAAAAGGTTAAGCAGCTGCAACACCCTCGCCCCTATTATAAGCTCTTCTTTATTTAATTTATTTCTCATTATAGGTACAAGAAGAGTCTTTTCTTATGAAAAACAACAATATAAATTATAAATACAGTGAATGCCCAAGATGGATCACATCATTCTTCATATGAAATAGCATATGAGATACCACTGAAATAAATATTTTATAGTACACTTTAGAACAGCAAACAAAATTGTATAATTTTATAAATATTACAAAAGCATTTTTGTGATATTTATAAGTAAATTAGAAAAAGTAAATATTGCCTTTTCCCCATAGCTCTGTTTAGTGAGCGCTTTAAGGGTGAACATTTTACTGATGACAATAGGAAGCTCGACTCAAAATTAGGTCCGTGACTAAATAGCAGTAATATATCACTCCTACCTAGCTCCCTTTTCTCACACAGCTCTAAGCACTTTTGCAAGGAGGACTAGGGAGAGTGATGCAATGAAGACAAAAGACCTGGCAAGGGTCATGCACAGGATCATTCAGCAGAGCTGGAATTGAACCTAGACTGGCTGACTCCCAGTCTAATAGCCTCCCTACTACAGGGTGCTGTTAAGCACTTCCAAATACCTCTGATTCTTTTCTTCTCTTAACAAAGACCAACTTTTTCTCCTAACAAAACCAAATGGCTTTGCAGGCCAAACTCTAGGCATTGACTCTCTAGCCCTATGAGTTTGAATTCTTGAAGGAAAAATATCTGCCTTTCATCTCTTCATAGTACCCGCTGAATTCGTTGCAGTTGGCAGGCTGAGAAGTCTTTGAAAGACAATCCAAAGAAGCAGGAACCCGCCTGCTTTGCAAGTAGATGAAAGATGCCTCGACAAGTTATGAAAGAGGAGAACTTTGTCCCAATGTCCTTTTCCAAATGCTCCTTTCTCCACTATTATGTTGTCATCAGATGCCCATATGGGTGCTGTCTTCCCAGATCAGAGGTGACTACATTTCAGTAGCTGGTGAGATGGTTCTGCTTTCACATAAAGGCATGACCCCCTGGAGTATTCAGTCACTCAGAATTACAATAGCCTGCTTCTGCTACAACACCATTCAATTGTAATCAGAGTTTTATGAAAGCTGCTGCAGGTTCTCAAAGTAATATGAAGGGAATAATGTACCTATAATTAGTGTTGCTAAAAGAGATATCGTTCTTTATGGGCATTATTTAGGGGTGAGACAATTGTTCAGAGTTTATGCTCTTTATCAAAAAGATAAATCTATTTCAAAGTTGTGGGTAGTAGAGTGTTACTTACCGTTCTCAGTAAGATTATTCTATGGTTAAGCAGTGAATTTCTGACAGTGAAAAGGTACTTTTTCTTTTTTTTTTCCTTTACTTTTTTTTCTGAGTATCTCTTGAGAACTGAAGATGATAATCTGCATCTTGGACTTTCCACACCACAACAAGCTAAAACTGTGGGGTGGGCGGATAAAAAAGAGGCTGAAAATCATATCCGTAAAGGTAGGCAAAGCATGAAGCACACCTCCAACTTCTCTCTCCAACCCCAGGCTGGAAGAATGGCTACAAAGAGTAGCTGTATGGCTTTTATCTGCCGCTTCCCATCTCTGCTGTGTTCACTGGATGCTCCAGAAGACCAGGGCTAGCCATGGTCGTAGGCAGCATGCATTGCTGGAGTAAATCTCTCATCAAGCAGTAAAACTGCTTGCTGGGCTGCATGATAGGGCTTCATGCTTTACCATATGCCCAAGTAAGAAGAATCTGCAGGTTTGATGAGTCTGGGGTACAAATCCTCCAAGAGGGTTTGGTGCTGAGTTGCCTTGGAGCTAAATACCCTTTGAACAGCTGCTCAATGGGCATCTCATCTTGCTCGTATCTAAATAGGCTGCAGAGGTTCTGATTTTTGCCGACACAAAACCATCAAAAAACAAAGGCTGAGGATTTATATTTTGCCATATAAAGTCAAACTTTAAATGCCAAATACTTTAAGCAATTTCAATCATAACGGAATTTAAAAAATAGTTCTGTGGTTTCTGATTTATTTCTTTTCTGATGGGTTTATGGCTTTTTTTCTTTTTTTCTGATTCTCATCTATTCAGAGGGCTAATGCTCTACATGTGCCAGCGCAGCTTTTGTGCATGCAGTACCCACTATAATAGAAGGAGCAAGTGAAACCGCAGCTCCAATTGCAGTATCTTTGACCTTTTGTTGGTTCTACACTCACAAGCTGGAATTACTGCAGTAATGAGGAGAATGCTGAAAGCTGCTTTTGAGCAGCATTAGCCACTGCTGTTTTAACTGTCCATGATTTATTTAGTCTTACTCATTTTCTTTACAGCACTAATTACTTTTACCTAAGGTATGTTTATTCGTGAAATTTAAGTATATGTTTAACAGCAAAAGTGGGCTTTGTTGCACTAGCTTTAAGAAAGCTGCTTACATTAAGTTGCATCAGGCTAGAGAACTTTACAGATCAGGTCCAAATTTGGAAACATCTTTAAGCAGCAACCTCCACCAAGACAACAGCCCCATTGACCCATCAACATCAGTGCAATGGAGCTTATGAGAAAAAGCTAGCGGAGAATAATGTTTTCTCATGCATAGATCACTAGTTATTTGGGAAAACAAAATAAAAGCACAAAAGTCTTGTAATTTGACAAAGTGGTTGTGGCCTAACACATCAGGACATATTTATGCCTGCATCTTCCTTCCCTCTAACTTCTTGTGGATGCCTCCTTCTTTCCCCAGAGCCTGCTGTTTCTGGGTTTGTGAGAGTTGTCTTAGCATTTGTAAAGGAGGTAGGTTTAAAGGGCTCCTGTAAAGAGGGCTCCTGCTCCTGCAGACTCCATTCTGCAGGACCTCATACCTTGAGGTCTACGTGCAAGAAGCAGCAGGGGAGCACTCTCTGCTGCAATGAACCAGCACATCAAGGGCAGCTTCAGCAAATCAAGGCAGGCTGATACCTGCTTAATGAAACAGGCCAGACAATTTGGCTGTTCCACTCACCCCCTACACACAGAGAAGCCTTGAGTTGAATGTTGCTGAAAGAAAATACCCACAAGGAGAAACTCAAAGTGTTTCCCCCTGAGCACCTGCTACAGAGGGTGAGATTTTCTCACTGCATCTGGATGAGTCATCTCACTGAGGACAGTGACGTGAATAAAACGAGCAGTATTTGACCCATAAAATCTAGATTTTGTTCTCATATTGCATTCACTAAAAGGCACTTTCCTTCTTGTTCAGAATAAAACATGCTGTAGATGCAATCTGAACAAGTACAAGAGAGTTTCATAGAGAGAAAATTTACTAACATGCTCTGACTACCAACCACTGAAGAAAAGTCACACGATCTGTTATTCCTGCTGCACCTAGAGATCTTGCTCTTAGCTGCTGAATCAAGAGGAAGGCAAGTAACAATGCTCAGAAAAAAAATTATTTTCACAGACAAATTTAGCTTCTGTATCTGTAAAAATGGGTCAAATTAGCAAGTGCAAACATTACACCTCAAATTCTTACTTTTTTCATGTACAATTTTCCTTTTGGCTTTCACTCAGATGACACTTTCCCCTGTAAAGGCAGAGGTTATTTGTACTGATCTTTCTTCTCTACCATATACAACCCTAATTGTCTTCATCACAGAATCACAGAACGGTTGAGATTGGAAGGGACCTCTAGAAATCATCTAGTCCAATCCCCTTGCTCAAGCAGGGACACGTGGCGCAGGGCCACATCCAGGTGAGTTTGGAGGATCTCCAAGGAAGGAGAATCCACGTCAAAGCTATTAAATGCCATTTGTGCTTTAGCCCCTGTTTAAATTGTATTTTTTTTAAAGAAAAAGCATTGTTAATAGCCAGGAAGAGGCATCTTGCTTACTTAAATCAGACTTCATAATCTTCTAGTTTTCATTGATTCACTGTCTCTTCAGACTGATAGGGAAAGTGGAATTTGTTCCCTCTAGGTTGCCTTGAAATTAGTAAAAAAGGTATTGCATTCTACATGATCATTTCCTAACTACTAGTGTTGAGAGTGATTTCTCATCTAAATTAGAACTTGAGCAGCTGAGGCTTGACATACACAGCTTCTTTTATTTAGTTTGCCTAGCTACTGCTACAGGATTAACACGACTTTTCATAATTGGTTCCAGGGCTCTGCTGATGGCCAGCTGAATCCATCCCTGCCAGAAAAGGCTCACAGAAGTGCACCCTGGAAAGATGCTGTTTCCCAGTAACAGAAGCAGAAAGGGTGAAACTGAAATTGTGGAGAGAGGAAGCAGACAGGGATTTTCAGCGAGCAAAGGAAAACTGAGCACGATGAACCCAAGCATGTTCATGTGATTTACAGCTCACATAAGAGAGTTTTTAAATTGAATTATTCACATTTGTCAAAGAGCCAGGGCATCCCCAAGTGTTTTGTTTAGTGTTGCCTCTATATGCAGTTGTCAGTATACCAAAATACCAGCCAGAGACAGCGTCTGTACCAGTCAATGCCGAGCATCTTTCTTTAACTCTAGGCGGTGTCGAGCATCTTTAACTCTAGATATGTAAGGATGGAGCTCAGAGGACATTAACTGTGGATGTACATGGGAACCTGCTGTTGTCTTTTCCCACTCCTTCTCTGTCATCACGGAGAGAACCAGTACTTTCCACGTCCCTCAGAAAGGAAGCCCAGAGAGCAGCACTGCATTTACAGCTTGTTTCTTCATTGCCCTCCCAATCTCTAGAGCTGGAGGCTGCTGCCTTAAAAAGTCCTTCTGCCCATAAAAAAACAGACTGCATAAAGCTTCCTGACAAGTCTCACAGGTCAGCTGTAAAGAGGAGACATTCCAGCAATGCAGTTTGCCCAACACACGTGCTGCTTTTGAACAGTTCAGCTGCACTAAGGAGCTACTTAGCACTGCGGCAAATCCCAGTTCTTAGGGTCCTAAGCCCATCCTTGATGCGTACATTTCACTTCTGGGCAATAAAACAAGGCAACGTGGGATCTACAGCTAGGCAGAGCAAAAGTGGCAAGGTCTCACAGAGAGGGTACAGCTAGTGACGGAAACACCGATAGAGTAGTTGCCTTGATCAGCTGCACATTTTTCACAATTAAAGTTTGGCACTTTTTACTATCCTACCACTGGTTAAATTAAGCCAGCAGAATATTAAATTCAATTACCCATAGAATAATTATATCAGTATTAAAACAGACATAATTTTTGCAACATAAAGATGAAAGCCCATACTTGCATGCTATCGGCAAAAACAGTGGCGATATAGAACTCAGCTCACTAAGCATCAATATTTACTAAATTATTCAAAGAAAGACATTCAATCAATCAAATCAGTTTCCAATGGAGTTTCCGGAGTTTAATTTTCTAATAACGTATTTTAATGAACTATTAAATTGTCATGTACTTCAGTCTGTACTGTAGTTCCTCTCTAATCAGTGCTGATTACCAAGATATTTGTATATCTGGCAAACTCGCTTTCACTTTATAATCAGCCTTCCTGTTTCCTTCAGTGATCCAGCTACCCTGTTTCTGCATCAATGAATGCTGTGACAAAAAACGGTGAACTGCAGAGCCTGAAACAACCGCCTGGAGTGACATCCCTGCGCTTGGCAGAGCCACGCTTTCCTTTCACCCATCCTCCTGTTTCCAAACAAGGGAAAAAGACAATTTCCTCGCTTCTCTTTGACCCTCTGAGTGCAATGTCATGAAAGAAAAATGCTTTAGAAGGACTCAGGACTATTATTGTAAAGCCCCAATGTGTTCATTCTAAAGAGATTAGGCATGTAAGGAAACGCTATTTTTGCTTTCGGTCTTTTGAATCATGTCACAAACAATTGTAGACAGTGACTCTAGGTTGGAGCTCTGCCTGTGCGGCCACATGTTAGTGGAGCAAATAGGTCTGTGAACATGGGACATGCCCAAGCCTCATGCCTTGGCTGTCCAGCCCGCGGCAAACTGGGTAGCACTTCGATTCACTCCAAAGCCTGGGCATAGTATGAAAGATGCTGGGATTTTGCAGCTGGTATCATCTCAAGGAAAGCAGATCTCGTGTTTCAAGTCAGGAACAGCGAAAGGGACTGACAACTGGCTAAATCTCAGCCTTCATCACCAAAGGCAAAACATATACAAAGAGCAAGTTCAACCACCCTTAGCCTCTCAGGTATAAAGTATTTTGAATTGAAATAGGTCTATATACTCCAGCTCTTTTGTTTGGCAGCTACAGTTAAATGTCTCATAAGTTTTTTAATAATAGCAGAAACATAATTTTGTATAGGCCAACAGAGAAACTACTGATGAAATGGATGCAAAACAGCACAAATTTCAACTTATTTTCTGCCATGAGCTGCAACAGGTAGGCCTATGTATAAAAATGGAGATCTAGATATTATTAGGTGCTACATAGGTATGAAGGCAGAATAGGACCTTCTGCATCATTCACCTGTTTTAAACATTTCTACCCAAGGGCAAGCACATCTTCATGTTCAGCCTGGAGTCTAACTGGGCAGCTTCTAAAGGACCTCCCCACAGGAAAAAATGTACAAACATCCTTCTGAAGTTCCATAGCATTATGCTCTCCTCGAGCTTCAAGAGCTAATGAAACTCTCTCAAGAGCAAAGGGACTAATTTGCAAGTCATGTATTTGCAGAACCATTTAGAAATAAATGTAGCTGAAGCAAAACATTGCTTCCAGACTGATTAAAGGAAGGTTCATCCCCACAGCACATCATTGTACCTCACAAGACTACAGTAAGCTCTGTTGTCACCTTATCACAACCTTCATTGCTTTGTTGCTCCAGCTTTGACAGCTGTTATTTATTTATTTACAGAAGTTATTTATTTATTCCATTTGTCACTACATAGCCAATCGTTGAGAAATTCTGCGCTTCTTCTGGGGTGTGCAGAGGAAAACACAGAATTCCCCACGTACAGGTTCTCATTATTTTGAATTTTTACCTCCAAAAGCTTATTCATCCCCTCTGACTGATCAAACAAACTCAACACTGTAATGCCATAAAAATATCTCACTTCCCTTGCTATCTGCATGTTCTACTAAGAATGTGCTAAGAGTCCTCTGAAACCCAACTGCATAAAACTGCTAATCTAAGCAGGAATCAGCTATCCTGACTGACTCCATAGCAGGCTGGCATATAGTAAAATCAGTGCACAAATGCTCTGATTTGATCCCTGCAACCATAGCAATAAACCCATGTTCCCTGTCAATAGACATGCCATTATCCACAATGTGATTGCTGGTATATTGACTGTGATGATAAGGGAAATCAAAAAGGTTATTAAGGTGGGAAAAAAAAAGTTCAAGAAAGTACTAAAGAATGGTTGTCCTAATGAAAATTCAACCTGTACTAAGTGGTGCACTCTCCTGTTTAGCAATGTAACAGGAGTTAACTCTCTCTGAAGCGCTACGCTCACTTCAGGAAAGACAACATAAATCATCATGCAGTCACGGAACACTGTTCACTCCTGCTGGAAGGAGTGGAGGGAGGCAAAGTGTGCAGGACAGATCCTACTCAACCAGAAGGCTGATGAGGGAGAGAGAGAAAGGCCCAAGTTGTAGCCCTAGATCCTGCAAACGTTTCAGACAGAGAGCAACTCGAACTTGCACTAAAGCAAAGAGGAGGAGAGCGGAAACAGCACATGTCTATTAGTGAACATCACTCTTTCTAAATGCTTGAGGATATGCCATTTTTTTAGAGGAGGGAGCCAAGGAGCTCTTCTCTATCAGTGACTTGCTCTCTGTATAAGCTATAAATATCTGGAGGCATGTTTGCATTGCATGTGCAATGCTAACATGCCTCCAGTGTACAAGTAAAATAGAGCAGAAGTCCCTGGAGCAGAGGGCAGAAGAGTTTGTGCTGCCAAAGATTTAAGAAGCAACAGAGCAGCACAAAGAGTCTGGCTTCTCATGCAAACATTTTTGGGTCTGTATGGCACACTACAAGCACTTGCACTGGCAACAGGCAGCTATCAGCAATAGCCCTTTCCTCACAGTGGAAATGAGAAGAGGTTATCACATGATGCCCCGTTCCTATGCTGGTGCTTGAGCTGTGTCCTTGTCCTCCACAGTGCCAAGTGCCTATGCAGTAAATTGAAGTACATATTGCAATGCTCCAACTCTGAAGACAAAGCTTTATTGCAATAGCTTTGTTGCTATTTATTTATTAGCAGCAGGATACAAACTGAAGTGAGCCTGGATATACAACCTGCTGAAAGCTGGGCTAGTATGAATTTATCATGAATTTATCATATACAATTTATATTCCCTCTCCTCCTCTCTCTTATGGGTGTGTGGAAAGAGACAAATGTGGTGGCTATTCCAGCTCCAGAAAGCTATCTTCTGGCTTTTTGGTGAAATAAATCCTATTCTTCCTCACTTGTGCAGTAATCTTGTCATCAAGATTTTAATTTCTTTCATGCCAAAATCAAATTCTTGGCACTTTTTCAAATGGAAAATATGAGCAGGTCACATTTCAAAATGAGGAAAAGGCAGAAAATCATATGTTCAGAAGTCTGTGGTAATTTTGGCCCAATTTGTTTCCTAGATTGCCTTTTTGTACACTAGTAAGATTGGTTAAGTCCTGGATGCTTTTTAAAGCAGCTAGGACAGCCAATGGAGAGAACAAGGACAGTACTCTGTGATAGAAACTTAAATTTCTTGTCATCTTCCTTTTCCCTTCCCTCCCCAAGGGAACTGTTGTTGTGAGTGCTAGAGGGAAAGAATCCATACTTTGCAACCATAGATAAGCTCAGAGGTTGCAGCTCACATTTTCCATGGTCACAGCTAATGGCCACATCCTCTGTCCTCCTACTATAGAGAAGTGTGAGGATTTTAGATTAACATAAAGGCAGATACTGCGGATCCTGAAGAAGATATAACTTCAGCTCATTACATAAAGCCCCTTCTGTTTTATCTAGTTTTCTCTCTCTCGCATATGACTGGTAGGAATCTTTAACACCAGGCCATTCACTGCATACTCCCACTAGGGTCTCTCTTTCTGTGAGGGTCTTGCCTACCTTCTCTGCAAGACACTGAGCTGCAGAAGAAAGGAGATAACTCATTTTTTTTTTTTTTCCTAGAGAGATACATGGCTTAATTGAACACCACATGGCATTTTTACTGTCATTTGATGGAGCCCATGCCCTGAACAACTTTTCTTTCCAGTGCAAGCTTCTTTTCTATCCTTAAACTGTACTTCCTATATAAACAGAATCCAACAATAAAAATGGCATAAAACAATATCTCATGGAAATAGATAAGCAAATCCAGCAAAATACTGTCCCTGTGATGCTTTTGTCTGACTCATACACATCCCTTCACATGGTTGCACCTGAGAAACATCCTTAAATCCATGAAAATGCTTTTGTTTTTGTTCCTCAAGTCACATTCCAACCTTTAAGCTTCTCTGTTTCTAGGGCAGAGAACTGCTCCTTGCCAACCCCAGAAGACCAATGCTAGGTTTAATCAATTAACCTCTGTGAGATGATGTGAGATTGCTAGACTGACAGTTCTGTGCAAGTGTAAAGCCAGTTCATGACTCATTCAAGGACTCTTTCCAGGATACGATGAGAACTGTCTACCGTTATAGGCAAGCCTGCTGTCTTCTGCTTATGAGAAGACAAGGTCTACTCCATACAAAAGACACCTCCAAAGCCACTGATCTTCTTCAAAAGTCACTTCTACCTTCAAAAGGGTTTTGCAATTGGTGGGAAAATGCAGGGACACCAGATCAGCAGCATCCTCCCTCTGCATCTCCCCTCATCCCTGTCTCAAGAGGGTCCTAATGTCAAAGCCTTGCCAAAAAGCCACTAAAACTCACCTTGGAAATAGATTCCTGACTGGATTTGGAGGACCCTAGGAAGGGCTCTGGGATCCAAAGAATGAATGAACTTCTCCAGCGTAGATGCCATGGTCCGCAGCAAGGCAGCATGTGGTTTTGACACTTAAAAGACCAGGAGAAACCTTTCAAGGCAGCAACGCTTGCAGCTTCACACATGCTGCATCTGGGACAGCCATCGGGCTCTGCAGCCGAGGGGAGGGGTGAGGAGCAGAAGGGAGGTACTTCTGATTTTTCACTTTGGTGGCCACTTCCTCAGTCTGAGAGCTGGAGGTTTAGGTTTTAGGGAAAAAAAGACGCTCAGTCAGTGAGATGAGAAGAACCAGCACCCCCTGCCACTGTTAGCGTTCACTGCCCATGCCGGTGCAAGTACCACACGTTACCTGTGTGCGTTACCTATGAAAGTACAGGTATCTGTGCCTGTGCAGGTACCACGCGTGGCTCCAAGAGGTGCCAGAGTTGCCATGGAGACTGGACTTCCGAGAGGCCAGGAGGATTCATTTCAAAACTCTATCTATCTCATTGAGGACGGTTATTGATTCGCCACCTGGAAATACTGACTTCATGAAAAGAAGATATTGACTATATCAGCCCTGCCTAAAGCAGGAAAAACTATCATCACATTTGGCTTTTTTGTATTTTTGGGGTTTTTTTTGGTGGGGGTGGGAAGAGAGCAAAATAGTTTTTTATTTGTTCTCTTCAAAACCACAAACACCCTTGAAAAGACAAAATGAAACCATTTTGTTCTGATGCTTTTTGCTGCCTTAGATTGTAGCTGGATTTAAGACACAAAAACTAAACACAAATTACTTTGTTAAGTAAGCGGGCATTTAAATAGAATGCAGTTATGTAAAATAATGAGATTTTCTAACGTGAACAATGACTTGTTGTGGGGAAGGAGGAGTCAAATTTGAGATGATACTGTGATAAGGAATGAATTTTAGGAGGCTATTGCTCAATACCTTGCGAAAACCAGACTGCATTGAAGACAAACTCCCAGATTTGTCCTCAACTCCACCATTATCAACCTTATCAAGTGCTGTTATCTCAGCTGGACTCTTCAGAAGAGCAAGGCCATGCAGCAAATAAGCGGCAGAATCAGGTCACCAGAAAAAAAAAAAAAAAAAGAATTGATTGTGATTTCATGTTCTCTATTACTGCTTTCCTCTCTCTTAAAGGTGCCAGGGAAAGTAGGAAGCATAGTGACAAAATGACAACCAAAAAAGCATGACAACCAGTGGCTTATTTTTCAACAGTTCTTTAGCTGCAGTACATCTATATATAATAATTTATAAGCTTACTCCTGTATTCAAAGATAAACCACTCACAGCAGGTACTGAGGTTCCACTAGACCCACGCGCTGCCTTCCACTCTCCCCTCTGCTCTACGCCACCCCCTGCCTGCCACCCTCGCCCCTACCTTTCACCCTCTACTCTGCCCATCCTCCCTTGACCCTCCCCTCTACCCTACACAGCCCTGCCCTCCCCTCTGCTCAGCCCTCGACCATCCCCTCAACTCAACCCTCTACCTGGCCCTCCCCACCCCACCATTTCATTCCCATTATGACCACTCCACTGTCATTCTCATTACGACATCCACCTCCACATCCCAGAATCACAGAATCATAGAATGCCTAAGGTTGGAAGGGACCTCTAGAGATCATCTAGTCCAAGCCACCCCTACACACGCAGGGCCACCTAGAGCATGTGGCACAGGATCCAATCCAAGTGGGTCTTGAAGATCTCCGGAGAAAGAGACTCCACAACCTCTCTGGTTAGCCTGTTCCAGTGTTCTGTCACCCTCACTGTTCAGAAATTTTTCCTTAAGTTTCAAGGAACTTTTGATGCTTTAGTTTCTGGCCATTGCCTCTAGTTCTGTCAGTGGCCACTACTGAAAAGAGGCCAGCCCCAACTCCTCACTGCCTTCCTTGAGGTACTTGTACACACTGATCAGGTCCCCTCTCAGCCTTCTCTTCTCCAGGCTGAACAAGCCCAGCTCTCCCAACCTTTCCTCATAGGGCAGATGTTCCAGGCCCCTGATCATCCTCGTGGGCCTGCGCTGGACTCTCTCCAGCAGCTCCACATCCCTCTTGTACTGAGGGGCCCAGAACTGCACCCAGTACTCCAGATGTGGCCTCACCAGGGCTGAGTAGAGGGGCAGGATCACCTGCGTCGACCTGCCGGAGACGCAGGTCATCCTGCCGGAGACGCTCCTCTTAATGCATCCCAGGATGCCATTGGCCTTCTTGGCCATGAGGGCACACTGCTGCCTCATGGTTAACTTGTTGTCATCCTCCATGATGCCCATGTCCTTCTCTGCAGAGGGGCTCTCCAGAAGGTCAGTCTCCAACCTGTACTGGTGTCTGGGGTTATTCCTTCCCTAAGTGCAGGACCTTGCAGTTGTGTAATATTATATTATTACCCTTCTTTGGAGATATATCAGACCCACCCGGATGCGATGTTCTCTAGGGGTCTCTCCTTGAGCAGGGTGGGTGGGGCTAGATGATCTTTAGCGATCCCTTCCAACCTCTGCCATTCTGCAATTCTAAGGTGCAAAGTGGGGAGTGGGAAGAGTTTCTTACTTGTTCTTAGCAAAGGTTGGTCCTTAGAGTGTGAAAGGGGGTTATGAGCAGGAAGACTGCAGGTGCAGAGCTGGCTACTGCCAGCTGCTAACTTTGCAGGTGCTGCAGGCAAGATGAATGATAGGACTTTGAGTCTAGGAGCGACAACTAGTAGTAAAAGACAAACTAGAGAATACGCAGAGCCAGTAACTCATAGACTGTTTTAACACAAAAGTTCCATCCTCCTTCACAACAGCAAGCACCCACCTAAAATTAAGGAACTATCCTTTATGTGGGAGACAGCAGAGGAAACCACACATTCAGTGGTAATGTGGTAATCAGAAAAGCCACACTGTAGAGTTGTTATTCTTACAAGGTGCAGAGCACTGACATGCATGACCAGTTTCAGAGCTTTAGGTGAGACAGTTTTATACAATTAAAAACTAAGTAAGTAAGTGGGTAGTTCTGGTGAATCAAATCCAGTCTCTTGACATCC
The DNA here is from genome assembly GCA_013389825.1 of Crypturellus undulatus. Taxonomy (NCBI): domain Eukaryota; kingdom Metazoa; phylum Chordata; class Aves; order Tinamiformes; family Tinamidae; genus Crypturellus; species Crypturellus undulatus. The sequence continues at coordinate 168,034 of VWPW01020728.1, forward strand.
TTGTTCCTACTGAGATGGTCAATATTTTATTATTACCAGGAGATGGTTTTTACCTGTCCGCATGTTTTTATCTATGGAAAAAGATGTCTTACAGCCACTTTTTAATTGCCCTAAATTCACTCGTGTTCAAGACTGTGACTTGATAAGATCGCCAGGAAAAACGCCATAAAAATAATTTATCAATCACGGACTGCATGTAGGTGTAAAAATTAACAACTAGTTTCAGCATCACTTGACCCCAAAAAAGCAAGTGCACAGAGAGTGCACTTTGCAAAAGAAAAATCAAAACAAAACCTCTAAGGGCTGCCAAATCTGTTAATGCAATGGAGGTGAGGCTGCCACAGCTCCATGCCCACAGGTCCAACCAGCAGTGAGAATGTGTTCCCAGGAAGCACACACCTGAAGCCCGCACATAAAGCACACACGTATGCAGCACAAACTAAAATCCCTCAGTTTTTAGTGTGACACAGACACAAACAGCACCAACGTCTTTGTCCTATCTCCCTCTCTGGCTGATCAGGAGGAAGATATATTAGTAGGAAAAGATATATTTGTTTGTTATATATAATCATATAGTGTGGATCCTTACTGTATCTGTCCCTGGACACTCAGTCCATGCTGTAAGTGGCCCAGTGTCCCTAGTGTCCCCAGCTGCTGCACTGCTGACGCAGACACTGGACTCACACAGAGATTCTTCTCCCAGGAAAACAGCCAGACAAGGCTGCAGTGAGGAGCCTGGGCAGCCTGTGGGGAACAAGCACAGGCATGGCCGGGCGTGGGCACCCACTAGCCTCATCATCCCCTTTTCTTCTCTCAGCTCTCTGCTTTCCCACTCTGGTTCCTCTTGACCAATCTTGACCCATTTCTCTTTGTTTTCCTCCCTGAGCATCCCATAATATACATAGCACCTAAATTGCTCTCCCACACCCTGTGCCAAGGCTTGTCCCCATGGGGATGGCCCTGTCCAGACAGTGCTGCAAAGTTTCTCTGTGATGGTGGCTGCCTCCAGCCTGGGGCTGGCTGCCTCTACAATGCCCTGAGGCGGGCAGCTGAGGACTTCCTTCCAAGGTGGGTTTGGAGCACCCCCGCCATTGGGGATGGACTTTGTGTCCCCCCACTGCTGCCAGGTGCAGAGAGGAGCCCTCCCCTGATATGGACCCGAGTGTGATCAGGTCCTTCCACGTGCCATTGCTCCTTGGGGCGCCCTCCAGGGTGTGGAGATCAGCTCTTCACCTCATATCCTAAAAAAAGTAACCTGGTTGCTATGAGAAAACATATGCATATAAATATATATATATTACACATTACATATATATATATATATATGTATATATGTGTGTGTGTGTGTGTGTGTATACATATATATATATATATATACACACACACACACACTCTTCCAAACTTGCAATCCAGATCAGTATTGTCACCCACTCTTCATGAGTTATCAGAGAATCCCTAATCTCTGTTAGCACCTAGAGTGGTAAATGAGAAACACTGATCTGTTCTCCCCAGTGCTCTGCAGGAGCTTTTTCCATGTTTGCTGTGCAGTGCAAAGTGCAGAGAGAAAAGTAATTTGCCATTTCTAAACCATCAGTCATCCTGAAGTGGAAGATTGCCACATCATCAACATGAACTGCTGGTAAAAAGAGATCACTTTTTTAAAAATTATTTTATCAAAGATTAAATTCGCAGGGGGATCTTGTCTTGAAAAAATTCCTTTCACTTAATTGCAGTTTCAGTGCTGAAGATAGAGTCAAACTTGGTAAAATACATGTAGGCTGGAGACAGGATTGAGAGGCAAAATCTGAGCCTATTCACCATGTGCTTAAAGAACAGAGGCCAACCCTCTCTTTTCCATGATTCCTTTTCCCACTTACTGCCTTCTGCATAATCAAAGAGTTTATGGGCTTGTCCCCATTCCCTGGTTCCTGCAAGCATTTGGAAGCAATATTTTGTTTTGGCACTTCAACCCCTCCAGCCAGCATTATGGTGAAGGTTGAGCCCAGCACCGAAACCTGTGAATGCCAAAGTGGCTGGCAGTGCCCGTGCAGCTGTGGGCACAGCAGAACATGTTCATGGACAGGAGCTGGGGCTGTACAGCCGCGCACCGCACACACTCCTATCTGAGTCATGCCCTAAGGGATGGATGCAAACTAGCTGTAGAGGAATAAGCCTGCAAAGCAGTGTTTAGCTAACTTGGGAGAATTTGAAAAAAAGAAAATTCCTAAGAATAATTTTCCAGAATGTTGATGAATGCTCAGTTTTCAGGGAGTTAAACTGATCAATACAAAATTTGTGAATGTTTGCTTTTTAAGCCCAGCTCATTCTTAAGATAACCAGCTGGTAGAAGGGAATCTTTCAAATGGTCCTATAAATATGAAACCAGGCATCAGGGATCTCCTGGGAATGCAGGTCGGCAGGGAGATATGCCCAATTTATTGAGCTGTGTTTCGCTTGTGTTTATAACAAGGGAAATGTGTTTCATATTTGAGCTGGCAGAACAATAATTCCGAAGAGGTGGACGCTTCAGGGTAACTAAGAACAGCAAAGACTTGGGAGGTAGATATGCCTGAGGTTTGTATTGAACAGTTATGTTACCACTTGAATCAAATTGAAGGTACTGCAGGAAGTTCAGTATGTGTGTGTTTTTTTTTTTTGCTAGTGTAAAGTGGAAACTCCACTTGTCATTAAAGATGAAGTCAGGCTAAACTGTAGGGAATTCTCCTTGACACAAGTGCATTGAGCTGTGAAATAATTTCCCAAGAGACAAGTGGACACTTGGGGCATTTAGGTCGAGACTAAATATAGCACTGTAAAACACCATCAAGAGCAGCTCAGATAAAGAAAAAGAGATAGGTTATCCACTCCTGTAGCCGGAGATCAGCTGTAGTGTCATCATCATTTACATGAGGCGACTGGCTCAATAGCTAAGTAGGGCTGAACAGTATTACAGAGAGGCTGCTCCCAAGAGGGAGCCAGCATGAAGCAAAGATTTCAGTGCCTGGGAGGTTCCTCTCTCAAGCAGCACCCGCTCTGGCAGCACCACACATGTTTTGCATAACCCATCCAAGAAGGAATGGACTCATCTGACAGCAGGGTCTTCTCAATGACCTGTGTTACATAAACTGATGATCTCAGTGGATTGCTTGTTCTTCACCTTCCCTCATCATAAACGAAACAGTCTAACCTCTACCTCAACACGTTGGAAGTGCCTAACGAGACCCTGTGTCAGTCAATAGGGCCAGAGTCAGCTAAAGATCCAGTCTCAATGCAGAGCTACAATATGATAATGGAGTGCTGTGCACATGCTTTCTCTACTGTTTCTCTATGTATGGAGAGATGGGCTTACTTCCTCAGTAAAGCAAGATCCTACAGAATCTAAAACTTGAAACTTGAATTTGAGCCATTTTTAAGAACAAGGATGGTCAACCACCGGGCTTTATAGTGCTTCACTGTTAGTCAAAGCCTGTAGACAAAGAAAAATTCTGCCCTTCTAAAGATATTACTTTGCTCAGTTCCGCTTTTTTGGATATGATACAGAAACAGGTAAAAATCTAACTCTTTTGCTATGCAGGCAACCATCCCAATGAATTGTGGCAGCTTCCTCTGGTTTTAAAAGCTGGGAACGCTTTAATGCCATGTTATTGGACTGGGAACTTTCTTTTGTTTTCATGAATTACATTTTGGGTTCTTTGACATTTCCTTATGGCTCAGTAGAGAGATCTTAGACATACTCTTAATATGAAAATTAGATGGCTTAGTAGGTGTGAACAAAAGTCTGGTAGTAAAAGCTCCTGAGTCTAGAGGGTTGTTTGCCAATGTATGACTCTAGTGAACAGTCTATTGAGGAACTTGGATTTCCCAGTACCTTTAAAAGATCAGAAGCATGTGCATAAGCATAACCTTCTGAAAAAAAAAAAAGGAAGCTTTTGGCTGACTATTTTTATGGATAGAATAATATTAACTTACAGGTAATTCTTACATATAATGGACCTATCCATACTGGAGTAAGAAATGTCTTTCCATTGTTTTTAATAGGAGTTGGAGAACATTTTTAAGTTGTGGCTTTCTGTTGGCCATGGCCATGGCTTCTCATAGAAATGCCTTGCTGATAGGGCTGCTTTTAGTTACAGTCCTGTAAAAACACTGACTTTCATTTCTCAGAGTTCCTTCAACAAGGATTAAATTGCTTTGGCTATATCAGTAATCTGTGGGAAACACATATATCCAGGACCCTCTCTCCTTCTCTTAGTAAAGATGATTAGAATCATGATCTTAATTACATTTTTTAGAGTTTTAGCACTATGTAGGAATTTGACACTGAAAGGGTCAAGCGCTGCAGAGGCAGTCAGCTCTAACAACCACAGAGAAACTGGTGTGAGCTGAGATTTGTAAGCCCTGCCCTTGCATTGACACAAAATCTCAAGCTAAAAATTTCTCCAGCTATTTACAGGCATTAATGAATGTTATCTGCCTTTGAGAGGACTGATTTGTAAGCTTTTAGAAAACATTTTGAAGATAAAGTAGAATGCAATGAGCCTTTCCAGCACAAAGAAGAACCTGACAAATTGGTTAAGGTTTATAAAAATGGGCCGTATCTGTGACCCTTAATTAGTGTTACCACTTTCTTCTTATTATTGTTGTCATTATTGTTACCAGTATTTCAATAGCTAAGCAAATATCATACATTTATAGCCTTTATCTTTTATCCTCTCTCTCTGAGACATCACTTTGCAGGGGAGACCCACATCAGAGAAGTTATAATTTCTCCAAGGTTGTAGGCAGGAAAACTTACAGCAGAGCTATGAATTATATCCAGATATCCAAAGTCTCCATAGCCCAGATTTCGCTAACCTGTGTGCAGCCATCGTAGAAATGCTTTTCTCTTTTCTCTTAAATAAAAAAAAAAGAAAAGAAAAAGCTATAACAACCCCAGCCACTTCTGTAGATTTCATTAAGAATTTTTTTCTGTAGATTGTTTTCTTGTGGGGAGAGGGAGAACGCAGACTTAAAAAAGAAGAAAAAAAAAGAAGACAACATCACAGTTTTAGAGAGAGTACACATCCATTAAAGATTTACTTTGGCAGGAAAAAATTACTTGAGATACCTTCAAATTACAAAAAAAAAAAAAGTGTTTTGAATTATGTTTGGCATATCTTCAATGCATTTTTGACAGTTGGAGACATGTTGGAGAAATTTTTTGAATTAATTTTAACTATCACGCCCTCCCTTTGTGGTTTCCTGAGTTGAGTGTGCTGTAATTTATTTTTAAAGAGGCATGTAGGTTTCTAGATGCTGTTAAAGGAATCCAAAATAAATTTTTGCACCCTGCCACTGCTCAAAGAAAAGGACATTGAATTAATTTAAATATATTTGTGAAAGATTGATTCCCCCAATGGAATTTACACATCTACTTTCACTAATTATTCCTGAAGTTTCACCTATCAACTGACAATTTTCTACAGAAGGGAAGCAAAACAGTTTGACTTTCCCTGACAGCAAAGAGCTTTAACAGAACTAGAATGAAAACTGGCATCTCACATTCCCTGTCTCTCTAATGTCTGCTTTATAGAAAGAAAGAACACTAATAACTGATTTTTATGTGAGCATTAAAACCCAGAGTTTAGTCTAAATAGCCAAGAAAACAACAAAGCATCATTTTAATAATAGTTACCTTGATTTTTTTGTCATGCTCAATATTTATCTTAAATGACAAACTTGTTGTCTGACTTCCAAATTAACTGTGAAGTGAAGGCACTGGTGATGTTTGCTCATTTTATTCAACAGAAGTATCGGCTGCCATTTAAAAACACCTGCAAAAACAAGCAGGCTTTTTTAACCGTTAATGGGAATCTTTCTAAGAAAAGGTACATGGAAAGATACAATCCATCAAGCACACTATTTTATTGGCCTGAATTTGAAAAGAGCTTTGAAAGTTGGAGAACAATATTAATTGCAATTACTTCCACTCTGTGTATGAAGCTCAGTCTAAAAGCACACCATTTCCACAGCAAAATTGGGTATTTATCAAAGAATCAACGCTCCATATAAAGAGCACTTAACACTTGCCAACACATCAGTTAAATTGATTCTATTTTTCTACCTTTTTCAAGGCATTCTGGTTGTTATTACTTTGCCATATAAAAGCTTTAGTTGCATTTGCTGCTTAAGTGATCTGCATTCTCTGGCCACGTTCCAGATGTCCCTTGCCCTTTCTTAGGAAGAAGTAGTATAAAGATTTTAGTAATTGGTGAACCTTGTTCCTGGGGATTTTTTGGAAATGCCCCAGGGAGTTGAATAGAGATGAAGGGATTTGAAAACCTCTAAGTTGTGGAAAACTAAGTTCTGACATAAATACTAGCTAAAAGATCTTTTATGGGAACAGGCAACAAACTCTCTGCCTGGCACCCACCAGAATTTCAGCCAGTGCAGAGGAAGGGAGCCAAGGGATCTCTTGGTCTGTTCTGCTTATGTCTGCATACATGTCTGCATTTGAAAAACAAACACAGATACAGGTAATGCTCTATTTTGTTGTTTGTGCCATATGCTTATTTTTACTAATCAATTATAAAGTTATCTGGTTTCAGTTAAGTACCCCAGTGCAATTAAGTCTTAGTTTTGGAAGTAATGAAAAATCAGCTAAATCTGCTCATGCAGAAATCTGGGACTATCATGAGCAAAGTATCTTTGCTTCAGGGCAAGCTAAGAGAAGCACCTACATCTGGCCATTTTCTTCTTCCCATCCTGTTCCTCCCTATTCAAGAGTAGAGTGCTGTTTACAAGCAGGATTTTTACCAAAGATCGCTATAAGGTACTCACTGGCAGCACACATGCCATCTTCTGCCTCACAACAGAGAAACACAGTACTTTTTTATGGCTAGTTCTTGGCAAAAGACACCTTTTTTTCCAGTGCTACATCCTATACTGTTTTTGTGCTAAACTACTAGAAATAAGTTCACTAATAGCATGCAGCACACTTCCTACTGGGAGAAGTTTAACTTTCAGAGATTAATTTGCAGCACAAACATATTTTTTTCTAATTGAATTGGCCCATGAGCCTGTATTCTTAACTGTGGAGGAGGAAGAAGCTCAAGGTCTCTTCTGAAGAACAACTAATAAAATGACTGCAGAAAAACATTTTTTTTTTCGGAAGAACCCACGGGTAGCATTTGCTCTAACTTTTTTCTTGGTGCGTGTTTTAGCCCTTTCCTATGAAGATACTCACTCCAGAAACCATTTAAGATACTATTAAGATAATCCAGAAACCTATTAAGATACTCAGTCCATCTCACCATCTCTCTTGTCCGCCTTTAAAATATTTAATAAATCTAATTACAATTCACATGTAAGTTACTTCTTAGTAGCATACACTGCATCCATTTTTTTTCATATATAATTTTGCAATATGGAACATATACTGAGATCCCACCAAAGCCTTTTCCCCTCATCATTTTCTGCAGAATTAATTTAAATTATCTGAGATTTCAGATAGTCTGTAAGGTAACATCCTGGGGGCTCTCACTTTGGAGTTTAAGTCTTTCTGCCAGCATTTCACTTCATTTTCGGTTTGTTGCATCCACATTTATTTGACATCCAAGAGCATTTGTGACCCTTGGGCATCTCCCTCAATGTGTTTGCAGCACATGTTCTCACGGGTGAAGCGCACAGTGCAGCAGTTGAACACTTCTCCTTACTCCTCCTCCCTGTGCTGCTTTGGAGGCCCCGATCTGGCGTGTGCTGAGAGCCCATGGGGCTGCACAGCACCCTTGGGTCCTAACCCTGCTATAGGCGTTTTGTGCTGAGCACCCTGTGAGGTCTAAGGACCACCCGGCACGAATAACAAGGCACGTCTTGAACAGTGACAGTCGGCAGTGCCCCTCGTATCTCTTTGAGGAATGTACTTGTAAGTGTTCTTGTAGAATTATGTCAAAATATTAATTCAAACAGACTTCCCATGGCTAGAGGATAACATTTTAAATTTGGAAAGCCATCACTTACATTGAAGGTCTCTTTACAAATAACATATTTTGCTTATTTCTTTTCTGTGTTCTGCTTTTCGCTCACCTATAAAAAAAATACCAACAAAGCAGAGTTGAAGACCCACTTGACAAGGAAAATTTAAGTACATCATATAAAAGTACGCAGTTAAAAAAACCTTAAAAAAATGAAATGTAATCGAAACACTAAAAGTCTTAAAATAAAAGCAAACAGAGTTGTAGCAGAAACAGCCCAAAGATTGAAAAAAAAAGAAAAAAAAAGAAGAAAATTGCTGATTCCTTTTCTAATATGCAGTTGAGGATGCTGAACAACCTCCTAACAGTAGCAGATTCCCAGAACCAGTTGCTCATGTTGTTCTGCCCTATGACCACTCCCACCAGTATGCTACGCTCTGGCGTTCCTCCTCCAAGGGACAACACTGCCTGCACCATAGTTCTCTCCTTGCCAGAACAGTAGTGAAAAGAGCAATCAGCTCAAGAGGTGCCTGTAGTGAGGCTGGCCCTGCCCCTCCCTACTTTGGACACTTCCCTGTATACTGCTCCCTGCCCCTACTTTGGACTGGGCCTTCCCAGTATACTGTATTTCTGAATCCTGTCCTCTGGGCCCAGTTAATCCAGCATCACAGCAAAGAGAGAAGAGCACAACTCCCCACTCCCATTGGAAGCTAGGTGCATGGAAAATGCATGGACATTGAATTTTGCCATATCTCCCTTCACTCGTTAATATTTAAGGTGATTTTTAAAATAACTTGACAGTACTATGGCACATTCAGGAAACAATGTGAGAGAAATGCCAGTTTTATCTATATTCTGATTACCTAAACCCTAGATATTTGTCCTTCCCTTCCCCTAGGATCTCCTACTAACAAACCCCTCCCATACATCTTTTTCCTAGTCTTCTAAGGAAACACACCTAATGAAACCTTTTCTTCTGCTGCTTGTTATTGCTTTTAAAACCCACAGACCCCTAGAACTGGAAAGGAAAAGGCTTTTCCACCTCCTTCCCACCCTGGGGAGCCATCAAAGGGACAAAAGAGTAGCCGCAGTTGTTCCCCTTTGCAATTAATTTATTGTCATCCTGCTTACCACCTCTATCAGACTTTAAAGGACAAACTGCAAGGCTCCTGCTTTCAGAGATGCCAAGCAATCTTGGCTAATGTTAGATCAGGATGGGTTGTGTCCAGCTATGGGAAACTGTCAGCTATGTCCAGTTGTGTCAAAAGTGGGAAATCTTTTCTCCTTAGAAGTTTCTTCTCACATATTCCACATATTTCACAGATTTTTGCTTTTGGGAAAATCCCTTTTGCTCTAAATTTTGGATACTCTTCATCCTGCTCATGATTACATTCAATATCAGTACTTTCGTGCTGTTATCCAAGTAACCAGAGAACAGCTTCCTACAGTCATGCTGGTCCCAATGAACTTACTGGCTATATTATTCTTTCTCTTGCACAAACCTTATAAATCAGCCCATTCAAAAGCACAAGATCTATTCTCTAGGCCTTCGCTCATTCCAGTTCATCCCTGAATGCACTATAGCATCTATCATATCTCTGCTTGAATCCACACAATTTACCTGTATTTGAAACAGAGAGTGCTGTAGACTGTGAGTCTGACTGCTCAGAGCACTATCATCATAGAAAGGGTCTGTATTAAGCAGAGCAATTATTTGAAGTCAACAAGCACCTGAAAAGAAGGCACAGTAAAGCAGAAACAAAGACAGCACTTTTTTTTTTCTTCTGGAAAAATTTAAAAGCCTTTGCCACAGACAAAACCACACAGTTATTTTCTCACAGCTGTAATTACAGCTCCCTGTCACACTAGCTGAACCAGGTACTCTTGCTGGAAGAGAAATATTAAAGGAACCCTGTGTTACTCCTAGTGCTTTTATGTTCAGCTCTTATTCTTGAAGTTGTCTGACCTGCAAAAAGCACAATTCAAACACCATCGTATTTCTTAAGGCCAGGTAAGCTTGAAACCTTGATCATTTTAGGAGATGAAGTAGCAGCATACTTAACAGTTTACACTGCATCAACTGATGCTTCGATAATATGATTTTGTGCAACTGAAAATGTGTAACAGTCCCACTGCTTCCTAAACCTGTAAGTTTTACCTATTTCACAGTTAACAGCCCTTCAGCAAAGCAGTTTCAAGCATAACAATGTTTTCAGTAAACTGAGATAATTTTGTATCGCTAATCGATACCACAATCAAGTTTCATAACAGCTTTCCCCTGAAACTGTGGAAAAAGGCTATGATACCAGATCCCATACCAAAATAGCCCATCAGGATCCACAGTCTGGAGTAGCTACTGCACCCCGCCAAGGACTTAGCAATTGCTTCAAACACAATTAATTATATGTGACCAGTGAGACTTAGCTCCTTGTCTGCAAATGAACAGGGATTTCACCTCTCAGAACTTGTGTTCTAACATATAACTTTTAACACCACAAATATCCTCAGAACTTTGCTTAACCTTTCTGTAATTTGGCTAAAAAAAAAAGACCAACCAACCAACCAAAAAAAAAAAAAAAACCCTTTGGTTACCTCATGAGAGAGAATGCTAGAGATAACACAATCTTTAGTTTCAAGATTGCCATCATAGCACAAAAAGACTTTCTTCAAAATTTTAGGACTCATTTCAGTTACTGTTCTACAAATGACTAGGTACGTAAAAGAAAGACAAAAGTTTTCCACCGTAAAGTGGAAAGAACTCATACTGTTATGCACCTGGCAGTAAAACACGCACGTACGCTCACAATCTGGAGGCACCGTGTTTTGCCAGATGCCATTTTGTGCTCATTACCAAAAAGCTCCATGATATTACAAAGCTTGCAAAAATACATGTCTTGGTTCAGTGTCATTTTATCCAAAAAAGGGGTTTTATTGGTGCTTTTTAAAATCTTCTTTAGTCTTTTTTTTTTTTTTTTTCTGCTTACTTAGTGGGGAGGTGAAAAATCTCTCTCAGCATATGGGGATTTTATTTACCTTGATATAATTTGTAAAGTCAGGAGTATTTTCTGACACAGATGGAAGCTACAAGGGGTTACAAAAATACTGAAATCAAGCTTTTGTATCTCAACATCTGTTCTTTGTTGACTAAGACACAGTTAATAAACATTATTATTAGGTAAGCATCCTATTGTGCCTGTCATCATGCTTGTCAATCTCTGCATAAATTAGGAATCCAAACCCAACAGTAGGGAAATAATGCATTTCTGAGAAAAGTGGGGCAAAATAATATTTATGCCACTTAACAACCACCATCACAAATTGTTCTTTCAGTCAAGTTTAAAGAAAAAAAGCATCCAGCAGGTTCAAAATAATCTAGAAAAAACTCTTTTATATTGGCATCATCCCAGAGTTTGTTTAACAAGGTCCTTATTAAATAAAAAAAATAACAACGGCAAAGTTTTGCTGAATTGAGTGAAATAGAAAATTTACAGGATTAAATCTATGCATGTTCTTAAAAGGTCATCACGGTACAGGATCTGGTTTTAACACATTATTTAAATCAAGAGTGTAAAGGCATAAACGAATGTTCACAGATAGTGTTGCCTATCCTGGATCTGGAAAGGCTGCAAGACCTTTGCCTATTTAACAAGGGAAGAGCACGAGCAATAAATCACCACAAAAGCTCCTTTGTGAGATGAGGATCACTTAATTCAGACCTCTACAACACGCAGGAAAGTACAGCTGAAAATTAGTTATTTTTCAGAACAGACAAGGGCACTGTAAAAGCAGCTTCTACGTTTATTTCAAGATCTCTGGTTTTTGTTTTTTGTTTTTTTTTTTTTCTCTGACACAGCAGCAGAGAAGCTTAAAAGAGGTCCTTTATGTAGTCATTTATCAGTCCAGGTGTCCTGGCCATGCCGTGATTTGGCAACAATATCTCTCAGACTGCTCCTTTCTTGTCAGTTAACATTTCAATTCACTTTGGAGGCTCTGTGACACAGCAATGCCTAATTTTGCTTCCTCACTTACTTCTTTACAGCTTACATTTTGGAAATCGTTAATCTATTTGAACTAGCATGTAAGTAAACTCCTGCAGTAGCTTTTACTTTCATGTTTCACTACGGAATATTGCGTTTCTTAATGCGGTACCTTGGGCAAGGTGAAGACATACCATAAGCTGCATAATTCTGAGTGAGTTCCTGAATGCAGTAAATCCCATTAACTGTTCGCATAGCATGCTAAGCTTCAAGCTTATACCTATGGCAGCCTTCCAGGAAGGTGAAACCTTTTAACACCATCATTTCCTGATGATAGGATTTACGCAGAAAATAGGAAATGTAAATTCTAGGACCTCATCAACCAGCCAGGCTGTGATCTTTCCCTACTGGCGAAGAGTTCAAAAATGGAGATCCATCACCCTCTTCTGCTGGAGCTGGGTCAGTATGAAGAGAGGAAGGCAAACTCACAGGGCTAAAAAGCAAGTAAAAAGGTAAAACCAAAAAGGCTTCTTTTCTTCATAGCCCCCTATGCTGATATTTAGTAGCCCTTGTTTTACAGCACTTGACTCTTTAAGGGGTATCATTCAGTTTTAGGCACTTGCAAGGACTTAAGGTGCTTGAGGCCTGATACGGTCCTTGAGACTGGATCCCAAAATATATCTATTTAAGGCGTATCCAGGTAGCTTGAAGACATCCTTCAGTTATCTCCGGGGTTATTGCTTCTCAGGAAAGTGCCCAAAGCCAAAAAGCAACATTCAACATTTATTTCACTACTGCCTATGGAGACTAGGCTACTGGAATCATCACTTCTCAGTTTTAAAGAATCACTTCTCACATAGGACAACCATATTTTGGGTAGCTTCCACACTCTCTTGGTTCCTCTTTCACTATGTGACATTAAATTGGTTTCAACTTCAGTCATTTCAAATTTGAGCCATTAAACAGTCTTCGATGGATGATGTCCTTCCTTATTGCCTCTTCTTTGTATTCTAACTTGATGCCCATTTGCTCATCCTGTATGAACTGCTTATATTGGTCCGGTCTTCATTTCACACAGCTGAGGAAAAAAAAATGCAGGAAACTTGCAGCTTGTTGCCACATGGCCATGTCTGTCCTAATATTTCAACAAGGATGGTAGCCAGTAGAAAGGTTTTGAAGAGTCCTGAAATCCATGGATTGCTCTAGGCCAGCAGCTACTGGCAGGTTGAGATAGTGGTGCTGGTGGTTTTCATTGCCCCAAGAAGTAAAACATTTCCTTCTTCAAGGGCCAGAGGAAGGGAATCCTATCCCTTCACTGCACAGTTTTGGGGAAATGCCCCTTATACCTCTCTGATAAGATTTGCAGCCTCCCCACATCTTGTTCTTGTGTCTTACACAGGGGATTATGCTCCCAGAAAACAGAGCTGACATTTACTGCCACTGCGCATGAGAAGGGAGGGGAGAGATCTGGCACAATGAAAGTAGACTGCCTCTTTCTGATTTTGCTCTGATTGGATGCTTTTAATATTATATTTTGCCTAAAGGACACCAAGATTTACCACTACTGGAGGTGGGTATTTCTGAGGTTCTTCTCGCACACCACAGTCCATTTCCTCCCCATACTTTTTCCCAGGCCTTGCAGAGAGGAATTTCCCACAAGTTTTTCAACAATTAGCTCCTGCAAAGCTGCCAGGAGCAGCTTGGGTTACAGAAACTACGTGACTCTGTCAAAATATCAGAATTACTTAAGCAGTGTTCCCATGCAGGCACAGTGTCCTTTCTGTTCCAGTGTGCTGTGATGCCAGGGTCAGTGCTGGCATTTGTATCAGTAGTGTTCAGTACACGAGGAAAATCAGCCCCAAAGACCTTACCAAGTACAATGAAATTCTGATGGGAATGGACCTCACCATCCCCAACATAGGACCTGTCATTGAAAATAAGCATTCAGGCAAATTTTAATGCCACATTTTGAGTCAGAAAAGGATTATTAAAAATAATTGTTCTGGTCATTACAGAATTTTGGCTTTGGGATTCCAAAGTCCTAAGAGCTTTTCATCAAACTGTTGAAAAACTGGACAAAACTTTTAGATCAATGTAGTCATTTCAATGCCCTTTATGTTCAATGGAGAAAGGCTCTTCCAGAGCCCAATTCATCTAATTTCAGACAGTTGCCTAAAGAGTAGGGTGAATCAGTCCATGGAGGTGCCTCCACCAGCTTTGGATGATATATATGGTATTTTGACAGCCAAAGTTAGCTGAATGCCAATTGAAGTTCCATGGCCTCATATATAAAGATGAGAGATGTTGCAGGCAACTTGTAATTCCCTCTCCTTGCATATCGAAGACAGAGCAGAAGCCAGACCTAACAAACTTTTTCAAACCTGGCTTGTGTCCTGGCTTTTCATAGGCAGGAACTAGCATCGGATAAGAAAAGAATCAGATTTTTTTTTTTCTTTTAAGATCTGGAAGAGGTAGATCTGTACACAATATAGATGAGAGCATTGAAAAAATATGAAAGCAGCATAAACATTTTTCAGTCATTTACAGTACTGAATGGCTCCAAGTGTCTGAAGTAAAGAAAGAAACTTTATTTTTGATTCCTATTTTCAAGCAGATGAAATGGATTCTTTCCAAATACTCTTTGAATTACTGAAGTGAAATGCAGCATGATTTACTGCTGAGATCTTTCTTATCCAAATATATAGCTCTTCCAAGACAAAAATCACTCCTTATCAACGAGAATAAGAAGTTATCAAACTAGAAAATGATATAAAATAATCTTTAAATAAAAGTTTAATTCACTCTTTACATAATATTTATAAGCACCGCATTGTTTTACTGTCATTTCTTAAAAAGAACAAGAGACCGGAAAGATTTTTGTTGGCAAAATATATGAAAACTTGTGAACAAATGGATACAAACTAAGCAAAAGCACAGTAATATTCTGTACACCACCACCATAATCAGAATCTGGCATTGTTTTATTCAAATTTTGCTTTCTCGGAAGCAGAGCTTACATGTTTGTAAACATCAAAATAAACATTGCTTAATTTTACAACTTGCTCAACAAATACCTTTTACCCTGAAGGGCATACCTAGTGCCATCGTGTTGTCCAGCAGCTGTCCTTTTGATCTGTGCTTGATTATTTTTAAACAATTGCTTCTCTTAAAATTATAAGGGTGATTAAAAATTACTTCCAATATTGTGCAAGTCATAGGCAAGGCCATTCTGATGTGTGTCCTTCCATTTAGAGTCTTTTGATCGGTATTTAACTAATGCAACTGTGAAAAACTATACATTTTCAGCAAAATGTTTTGATTTTGGTCCTATATTTAAAGACCTTCTATAAGTGAGTTGTTTACATGGATTTGAATCACAAGCATGTACACAACAAAACCACTATACCGATGTTTCCTGGTCTATGCATAAAAAGTATGTCTTCTACTTACACTAAAACATACAAAAAATAAACTACAAAAATTGTTTACACTTGATTTCAGCAAAAAAAGCTTTCTTCAAGAAAAATGATTTTTCTTTTTTTTTTCAGCCATCAAAAAAGGAATGCAAGTGAACAATAAATACATGTGCTTTCTCCATATAGACATATTTACACTTGAGTCTTTGGCTTATGTTTAAGTTTCTTTATAAAGATCTTTATGTGATCCAGCCATCATTGCACATTAAAACAAAATAAGCCAGTTTTTTACTATATATAATATATATATATGCAACACTTGAAACGTATAAAGAATGAACCTTACTATCAATCTGCACTGTTATTTTACTTTAACAATGTATCAAAAGAAAACAAAAGAAAATTAATACCATATAGGAAATATTGATACATGCAACAGATGGTCGCTCTATTGTAATTGAGAGACGGCTGCATATACAAACACTGAAAAGTCCTAATTTGCGCAAATCTCTTTTGACTCTGTTTTTCATTAAACAGTAGTTATGTGGCACTAAATGTTGATACTGTATACAGGCATAGAAACAGATTGAGTTCTTTTATTAAGATACACAACTTCATATGAAAAATACTTTGCATTTAAAATTTAAAATCCCCCTCCCCCCTCTTCCCCTAAAATCTTTCTTCACAGGATCAAGAACTGTTGTCAAAACAGCTTATTGAGATTCATATATTTGGTGAACTTTATCACTTCCATTCTAACTAAGAAGATTCCAGGTACTCCAGTGCAACGTCATAGCAGAAACGATACTGCTCCTTTAAGAGGAAAAAAAAAGCAATAGAAAAGTTAAATGACAATTCTAAAATATTAAGGAGCAGTGATATCTACCAACGTAACTCTTTTGTTATCTACTGTGCAATTTTGTCTTCAAGCCTGACATCCTCAATTTTTTTTTCTATTACACATATTACTAGTTCTGATTTTAAAACTTGGATTAACCGATAAAGTGGAAAGAAAAGAATGTCCACAAAATACAGTGATTCTTTTCTCTGTTTTTTTTTCCAGCTTCTGAATTAGTTATCAAACCTGGAAATCCTCATTATTCATCAGAGTGTTCTTGCGGGGAAGAGCCTCAACCCTAATTTCATTCAAGTTAGCCAATATTTAGTAGCTAACATTAGGGTCTGTTGCTTGATGCTCATAGCGTGGGAATACTGAGCTCTGATGCAAGGTCTGCTTTTGCAGTAACAGCACCGTAATGCCAGAGTTTGGAAGACACATTTAGAAGGGGAGGTAAAGCAGTAAAGCTCCCAACCTCTTCTTGCTTAATATTTCTCCTTAACAAGAGTGCTGTTCAGAGGCAGCACCTGGGGACAGGAAAGGGGAAGGAGAGAGGAGAAGGCAATAAGGAGAGGAAAAAAACAAGGAAATGAATTCAATCTCGACTGCCCTTACAACTACACAAAATGAACCTGCTCTGGTGATTTATTTGTGTTTGCAAAGCAAGCCAGAACAATCCATTAGCAGGAAGTGGTGGGGATATCTCAAAGGTTTTATTGCACTGCTCATTTCTGTTATCTGATCATCTTGCTGAATGTAGGGCACCTGACAGTGTTATATTGGTTTTCCTGGTTTGTGTTCTAACGACTCAACAGCTGCTGCTGCTCAAGGGCTCTGAATAAAACCCCCCCCACAACACAAACACCTCACTGCGGAAATGCAGTAAGTACAGATAAAAGCTACAATGGAATCCAGGACCATTTTGAAACAAAATGCGAGTTTAGAGATTGTTTATCAGGAACATACACACTACACCTTGGCCTCTCTTTACAGCGACAAGTAATTTTCCATGTGATCTGACCTGTTTTCCTCCCAGCAGTGAACTGAAATGCAGGCAGCAATTCAGTCCGCTGTGTCTGAGACGTCTACAGCACAGCAGAGTGTAAAGGAAAGTTACATTGCTAGCAAGTACATTGCTAGTTATATTGCTAGCAAAACTAGCAATAACTACACTGATATTACTGCTGCTACAGAATGCTCTATCTGCTACCATTTTAACTATCTTTTTAATTTATCTACTGCCAATGGATGGAAGGGATAAACAATTAAGCAAATCCTGCCACAGAAGTTCCATGTTCCTTAGCAAGTGCTGGCACCTGGGAAAGGGGCAGTATGTGAAAAGGCAGCTAAAGCCACTTTGCTCGTGACACAAGTTCACAAGGTCAGCAGCAATTTTCACTATGCATAAGCTGCAAAACATTTTTAATTTCAATTGGCATCTCTGAATTTTATGCTTCAGGCAGCCATCTGGCTGAAAAGTGACACTGACTGTTGGCAGTGGGAGAGTCAAATGGCAGAAACACCAAAACACTGTCTAACCTGCTTTCACATTCAGCTATCAGAAGGCAAAAAAATCCACTCGGGACATAATTTTTTTTAAAGGACTTTCCACAACATTTGGGTTTGGAGACTGAAGGGATCACAGGGGTGGATATGTGCTCATTCATCAAAAGCTGATTTTGAGTTGTGGCAGTGTATGTAAAAATATTTAATTTAACCTCATTGCTTTGCTAATTCAGGTTTATATTGCTTATATATTAATCTCCAGCATATTGAACACAACTTCCTTGATTTTAAAGCTTGGAGGTATTTCCACTACCTGAAATTTGAGTAACAGGTACATCTCATTATTCAGTACAGCTTCCAAACCAGCAACTGTTATTAAGAAGTAAAAAATTCAAATCTCCAGCTACTGATCCGGACCTTACAGCTTATTCCAACCAAGAAGTGAAAGGATTTGTAAAATTTCAAGATGGTTTAAGTGAGCAGAACACGCTGCAGCTTTGCTTCAAATACACCAGGTTATTTTGGGAGGCTGAAGTGCATCCTGCTAACTCGAAATGTCTTCTGCGAAAAGCACTGAACCACTACAAGAAAAGTAACGTAGATGCTCAGCCGAGCCTCTTACAAGTCTAACCAGTGTGTACACAACATACATTTACATAGCAGGATGTAACATTTCCCAACATTATACTCGTGATAAGAATCACAAGCAGCCTCCGAGGAGAGTATACTACAATAGGAGGCCAAAAATCCAAGAAACGGGTCCCTTTCTTTTTTCAACTGAAGACCAACATAGCTTGCCCTGTTCTATGGACGCAGAGCCTGGTGCGTAGCTCACCCAGCAGCTCAAAGAGCAAATGCCTGAAGTGCAGACAAGACAGCCCCAAGGGAACCACACTGGGCATTGAGTTTGTTAGTCCTCGGGCTGCCCAACAATCTGTGTTATCTGCTGCGGGCCACACTTACCGGAGTTTCGACCATGTTGGGCTTGCTGTTCCGCAAAGTCTTCACAGCATGGAAAACATCAACCACGTTCTGCCTCTTCACCATTTCCACCACGATGCCAATGGCACAGAACATCCCGCTCCGGCCACCACCATTTCTATACACAAGGAAAATAGGTGATTAAACCTCACGACTGTATAAAAGGGCACCTGCTTTGTCGCTCATTTTTTTTTCATTTCATAAGGACGAGTGCCTCCAGACTTCCAGAAGGAGATCAGTCTTCTACTATCTCCTTGAAGCCTGAGTAGGTTTGGATGGAGATATTTGCTACTTCTGACATTGCATGCAATAACTTATCTTGAATTTGGCCGTTAAATTCCACCATGTCACTCAGCTGGCTACAGCCTAGTTTACACAGGCATTCAAAATTAAAACCTAAGTTAAGTTCAACAGCAAATACAACATTTTCCACTTCATTCTAGAAGGAGATTCATTTAAATCACCCTCAAATAGGATGATTATGAAGCCAGACTAATGCTGAGGCACAACTGATTTAATATCTTGTTGACCTCTGGGAAAACTTCCAAACTATTTTAATCTTCATTTCAAAGAAATCGGGATAGGCGCTTTTTCTTGTTAAGTTTTGCTGGTAACACATTTAACGAACTGAGTATCTCCCACCCATCTGTTTTTAAATATCAGACTAAATAAGCAGCCACTAGTCATCTTCCAACAATATTTCAGGATCACTTAATACATTACAGAATATTTCTCTGATTTCACATAGCCAGTCTAAAAAAAGCTCAAAATACAGTAACCTTCTGGGGAAAAAAATGCAAGAGACCACATGAAAGAGGTATATGGAAAATTAATAACTTAGCATTAAAGACCTACAAAAAAAACGAAATTGTGCAGAAGAAATCAATCTGTACATACTTTGTATATAAACATGCTATTATATATGGAAGGAAACAATATGCACTATATCACTGCAGTATCATATCCACAATATTCCTTCCCATGGTACGCTGACCTAACAGACAAACCTGAAAGTTGACCAGAGGCTGATCTACAGTACTAGAGGTACATTTTATTTTATTTTTTATGGAAACAAAGGCATATGCATGAGACTGTAGCCATCCGAATGCTGCTGGAACTTAAAATTAAAACTACTGTATAAGCGTAAGTTTGAGGAGCAGGAACTGACTTTGCCAGAACTACTCACAGGCAATGAATGATGGTCCGTCCCTCCCCCTCTTCACATTCCTCTTGCCATTTTTCAACCTGGAGGATGAGCTTCAAGAAGGATCTCTTGGAAGCTGGCACATCTCTATGAGAAGCCCATCCCAAATACTGGAATTGCTGGACCATCAGATAGCCCTCTTGTGGCTGAGGGAAAGCAAAGAGTTTTAGGTCAATATAGCACCTTTACAGATAGATTTAGAAAAACAAGACAGAAAATTAACTTTAAACCTAAATGTTCATATCATGGACAAATTCCAACATATGTATATTGCAGGGCAGGCTCTCTGTGAATTCATATGACTTGGACTCAAGGAACAGAACTAAAGATTAAGAAAAAAATAAGTAACTAATTGAAACAATATCACAGTTTACCAAATACTAATAAAATTCATCCTGATTTCCTGCAAATGGACAAATTCCCTTAATTCTGTGTATTCGCCCTTAGCATCAATAATGTAGTAAAAACATCATTGTTAAAATCTATAAGAAGTGAAAATAAGAAGTGAACCAAAAAGAAAAGAGGAAATCTCAATATACAACAGAAAAAGGGTTATGGCTTAATATTTACCCAGTGTACCTACAGCTTTATCTTCCGAATAGAGTATGGAGAACTGAAAATATTTTTCTTAACTTTGAACATAAATAAATAAGAAATAAAATAAAATGCTGGCTGCATGCACACTGACCCCTGGTTTTTGCAAAATATGATCCCCAAAGACAACCACAAGCATAAAATAGGTCTGTAAACACAGCACAACCTCTGCTTTCCCTATGGTTCATGGCTACCCTTCACCATTAATGAAAGCTAAAAGTATGCCGAAAGTCACAAATGGTGGTCTGCAAGTTCAGAATTAAATGAAAACTATTTGTAACAAGGTACTTTAACCAGATTGATGGGTAATTGTATGCCACACAGCTAAAAACCTTTACTTGTCAACATAAATGAGTGATTTACAGAGGTGATGTAGAAAAGATGACACATTCTGCCAAACATCTTTGAGAAGATGCTGCACCAGTGTGATGCGATATAGGCTAGCAGAGAGACACGGGGTGTAGGGCATGAAAGAACCACAGAGCATGTGAGATTGAAGATGAGGAAAAGATGGTAAATATACGTTTAGGTAAAGCAATGCAGAAGTCTTTAGAGCTAGACAAATTTTCAGAGATTTTTTTTCACATTCTACTGTGTTGAGGGTCATAGTCTTTTAAGCTGTGGTTCTTGCACCTTAAAATGAAGGTGGTACTGGTTACATATGCACCATAAGTCCTGCTGCATCACACACATCATCTTAGGAAAGCTATGAATTAAATACCAGTCATTATATGCTCATTACATGTTTTTTTCTTTCACTGTACAGAGACTTGGAATATTTCTAACACATCTTCAAACACAGCCATCAGAGAGCGTTACACAACTGCAGCCATTCACCTTAATGCTCTCTCCATTTACTGTGCAGCTGAAGAAAAGTAGTAGTAGTCAGTATTAGACATTGATGCTTGACACTTCTCTGATTAATGTATGAAGAATACCAACCTCATTTAAAAGTAAAACCATAGTATAGCCTAGACTAGTGTTAAAAAAAAACATGAGGGAATTAAGATAGTGCTTACTCTTGTTAGGTTGCATATCCTGAAAATACGGTTTACCACATCGCAATCCATGGCACAGGACATGCACTCCACTTGGATGGGGCCGTACCTCAGCATTCCTTCTTCGGGCCAGTATTGTGGGCAGCCCTGTGCAGAGCAAAACAGGTATGATCAAAAGCTAAGACTAATTCCACCGCAGACAGCACCCCTTGCTGAGCACCTCATGTTAATTAGTCTGTGTAAAGCAGAGCAACAGGGCAACTGTGCTGCTCTACACTTTGATCAAATGGAGTGTCCAAAGTGGTTAATGCTGTACACACGTTCATGGAAAAATCAGTCCCCAGACTAACCTGTGCTAAGTCGACTTCATTTAACATCACAAGAGAAGTGCATCCATAGTCATACACTAATCTCCAGAAATCTTTCACAGTGTTTGGTAAAGGATGTTGTGTGACAATAAAAGCCGCTGGCTGCCTGTAGCTCTGCAAAGGCAAACGATGTCATTAGCATTGGTAGAGGAAATACTTCATAACTTCCATGCCAACTCCGCAGCAGAAATAACACATAAATAGAACAAAGCTGTGACATCAAATACTCCAGATATCATCAAAGCTGCTGTTAAAAATACACTGCCGTCTCAAGCGAGAACAAAGAGGTCGCTCTGCTCGGGCCGAGGTCCTGCTTGAGTTCAGATGCGCACGTGGCACTGAAGAGGCTCTCTGGGCTTTGCTGAGCAGAGGCTTGGGTAACTCCGCTTGAGCTGCTGCATGGGGGAGCCTGAGCACAAAGCTCCCTCCCTGTGTCACAGGGAGGGATATGGAGGCTCAAAGGCTTAGTTCATTCACACCAGGTTGCACATGAACTCTACGGCTGAACTGGGGATTAAGCTCAATCGCAAAATTCTGCTTCAGTGCTGCAACCACAGGGTCACCACTTTTTTCTTAGGAAGTACAAACAGCCCTTGCTGTTCACTAAAGGTTTATCTTTGAGATAATATCAAGCAGACTTTGAAGAAAGCCCCACAAAGCACTATTATTAAACCAAAAATCCTTTTAATTCCTCTGCTAGAAAACTCTTCACATTTTATGGTCCCTGTCTATAAGCAGAACTGCTGTTTAGAACGAAGAAAGCTGCAGAAATAACAAAGTCGGAGAGGAATGAAGCAGTGTGCTGGCTGACAACTAGATGCCTCGCTTATGACAACATTCACCAGATTGAAGAACTAACCATTGAGGGCACTGGGCCTAATTTCCACCAGAAAGCAGAAGTTAAATAGCTGGATGGCGTGCTTAGGCAGAAGTGCTGTTTTTCTCTCGTGACAGCCAGTTCTATTGTCTGTGTGCTGCAGTAGGCACAGCTGCAAATAGGGATTTCCGGCCATATACAGGTTGGCTCAGATTAACTCACAGAGGGACTAGTCCCTGCAGCACATAAACCGCTAGCAGCAAACAGAACAGGAGAGGACAGAGGCTTTTTGCGGGCAAAGAATTCTTGAATTCAGTGAAGGAATACAGATATGAACTGGAAAGGAAACTCTGAAAGGTTAATTTGAAAAACAGACTAATACAGTGAATACTTTTGTGGGTGAACGGGAATGTAAATATCCAGTCTGAAGACGAAGCTGTGGGACAGCAGTGTGCAATGTCGAGATGCCCCTGCTAGGTGTTTAGTACCTATGCTTCTATCTTAAGTAGTGTGAACGTTTTTTTACTGTTCTAGGTAAAACTGTAAATTAACTTAGGAGAAGGACCTGGAAGGGTATGTAAAACACTTCAAGCATGCAAGTTTGCTTGTTTGAAGGGTAAGATGAGGGATCCTCATGTGTATTATATTGACATATCCTTGAAGAGCACAGTGTGATGCCAAGGAAGAAAAAAACATGCAACTTTTATTCACTTGCTGCTTCTACTTGCTGTAACTTGTGAAGATAACAAATTATTCAAGTAATGCACTCGAATCAGCACTTATTTGATAGCAGAGTAAGGAGGATGACATTTTTTTTCCCTTGCATATACCACCTTTTTCTAATGCAGGAAGCAAGTCTGGATAGCAGCATGGGCATGTAGCTTTTGTCCTACTGCCTAGAAATGATGAAAGAGCAAAGAGGAACAATCACTCCAGAATCTTCCCTTATATTATCAAGGAATAAAACATGTACTAGATGATGCTTTCTTAGCCCTCTTGCTCATCGTTTCTGGACCTTCCCAAGACAAGAGAGCATCCTTGGGTTCAGATTTTCCAAAAGAACAGACAGGATATCTGCTGTCCTGCTGGGAGGCAGACATTCTTATGAAAGAAGATAGGAACATAGTACACTACAGAAAAAGAAAGGTTTCAATTTCTCTTTTGCTTTTTAAATCCTCCTCTTCTTGCCCAGCTCTGAGGCACTTCTTTCTGAATAAAAGAAAATTATGAAAACAGAACCAAAAACTTCTATTACCCACATTTTTTTACCCTGCATTTATAGCCTTGTTATGTTCCCTTAGGGTAATACATATGCTTAACTTTGTTGCCTTTTTTTTTCCTTTTAGAACTGTAAGCATTAGTCTCTTTTTTTTTTTGCTACCAGTTCTGCCTTTCCATACTTGTCTCTGATTGCTTATCCATTAATATATTGGCTTTCGTTTCACTCTCTGCTTGCCACCCAGGGTTATACAAGCAGCATCTTCCTGCCACACAGCCTCTCACTCTTTCTCCCCGAAGCCCCCTCCTCTGCACTGCTGGGCTGCTTGCTCCAGACCACATCCATTTCGTCCAGGTGTTTAATGTAATTTTAACTGCAATTTTAAACAGCTTAGCTGCTACCAGAATGCTGCTCACTGCTCTGTAATTCATCCATTCAGCCCTCGTGACTCTCTAATAGATTGGTCTCACACATGCTACTCCTCCATTTTCCTGGCAGAAGAGCTAATTTTGAGATCAGGGACTGCGTTTTGCTAGAGGTTTAAATGTTTCCTAGCTCAGACAGGACCGCCAGGACTAATACCATTTAGTCCTGATGACTGCTGCTGGTAGTTTCTGCATCATTCCAGAATCTTTTTTTGACACCTCTGTTCCTGAGAGTAGTTCATTTTTTGAGGAAAGCGAGATACTCTGAAAATCAGGCCCTTTATTTAGCTGTTTACTGAAAACCTAGCTTCAGGGGCCTAACTTTGGAAATGCTAAGAGTAGGCACAGGCAAAGACACATGATAGCACACGTGTGATGAACTGTATTATGGATTGGACACCTCTGTTCTTTCCACTAATTCACCCTTTTCCCTGATGGCATCACCACTGCTTGACCTCCAAGGATCTTTAACAGCTGCAATTTAAAATATGAACACCAAAGAAATCCCCTATCACCAAATCTGCCCAAGAAACACTTTTGTCTCTTCCTCTGTCTTCCACTGCCTCAACACACGTCGCCTTTTTCCTAAAATAACAATGGAAACCTATTTCTCAGGCAGGTAATCTCTATTTTCTGACAAACAACAAATTTCTGAGACCCTGCTGAGATTTGAGATTCAGAAGACTGGAGACTGGGGTTTTCTACAATGCTATTGAAAAGGAGAATTTTCCAGCGGGTCATACAAGGAGGCAGAAGTCTAAGATATCAAACATTATGAAGAAACTACACAATGTAGGGGGGCAGAGGGGAAAGGAGGCTACCCCTTCCCCCTTTCTTTGTTAGGACTGTTTTAATGGGCACTACAGCAAGAAAGAGTTACCCTTTCTTAAACCCGCAAGTGTTCTCTCTCCTATTACATAGCTTTTCATGGCACACTATGCAGACAAAGGAGATAGTCTCTTACGTCCATAAGAGCAGCATTGATATAGTTGCTGCTCTCCCCATCAATAGTAATCAAGAAAGGCAGACATCTGTCAGGTGGCAGCATATCCATGAAGCGGTTCTTGTCGTGATTCCTTGGCAAGCAGGCTATGCTGCAGTCCTCAGCTTGCAGGCGCGGGGTCACCGAATTCAGCGTCTAAGGAACAGAGAGGCTGGTGTCATGCTCAGAAGCAATAGTCTCAGCATTCGCTGACATTAATTTTAAATGTTGCAACATTGAAGAATCATTAGCAAATAAAAGTTTGCTAAATAGGCTTGGACTTTCCAAGAGGACTTAAACTGCGTGTGCAAAAGGCACTCCCTGCACCACTAAACACATCCTGCTTGCTGCCACCCCTTCAGAAAGGAATAATGCAAAGAGGATGTTACTGGAGCTCCAAAGAACTATGCCTTTGCTGTACAAATGCAAGCAAAAGCTCTCTCAGATTCCCAGTCAATGCTCTCTATTCCAGCCAGACAATGCTTCAATTTTTTTTTCAAATAATTCCATGTTGCCCATGTTTAAAAACAACTTTGCAAAGCATGTAAACATGAATGTTGTATTTTGTGACACAAAAGAAAGGGACTGAGCATCATATATGTGATACAAAAATCCTTTCCCTTAAAATCAATTAAATGTAGCCAGAGGCAACGAAAGCTGTTGTCACATGAAGAGTTAGGAGGAACCGCAAATACCTGGAACTCATCTTTGAGATGTGAAGAGTTTGTCTGAGAGTCTATTCTAATCATATCAAAATACGCAGCTTTGAATTCACAGACAGGAATAGCAGTTTCTCCACACAGACAAGCTTCTAGAATGGCGTCATGAATAAAGATGTACTGCTCCTACCAAATTAGAGGAAGAAAAAAAAATGTAGTCATTTAGAAACAAAGAATCTTTCTTTCCTTTAGAATAAACACATTACCTGCAACACTATAAATTTCATTCAAGGCAGTGTCCATCAATCCATTAGATACTGCTTTTAGGATGACAAACTCTCATCATACCGGGAACGTAGTTAATCAGCATGTTTTCTTTAAAGGCAATTTAAACTCAGTAAAACTCAGGAGCACAGACATAGCAATTTACTTAATAGGGTATTTTCACTTTTCTTGGGGTGCTTGTGGGTTTCTGTGTGTGTGTCAGTGACTTGCTGGCTTTACCAATTTTCTTCTTTAAAATAGCTTTCATTCTTGTAAAACTAGCAAAAAGCGTAAAATGCTGCAAGAACTACACATGATTAGCAGTTGTTTTGCATGCTGCATTCTCCTTATGTGTATGCAAGCTAGTACACCAATTTACTGATAGCTGGCTCTAGGCTAGTAATAAACGCAAGCGCATCCAAAAAGGAACAATGTTTCCTCCCATTTTTTTTTTCTGGCTTGTCTTCAGATATTCTGAGTCCTAGATACTGATTATTTCAATCAGGTCTCCTGTCATTTTTTACACAGCACCCACACTATTTACTTACCTCAAGAGTTAGGAAGAACGTATGTCTGGTCTTTAAAGCAAATTGTGTGAATTGTGCCAGCTTCCTCTACATAATATGGATAACAACGAAGCTAAAGCAGCACAAGCTTTAGCTGATAAAGTGGGTTTAAAATTAGTAGCAACAAAGTGAATTTCCAACTTTGGAATTACTTTTGTAGAACTATGGGTACTGGGGCTGAGGGCAGATATGCCAGATGAACCTATTGTAGGGCCATGCCTAAAATTTCCCCTTACTTTTCCTTTTTCTTACAAAGTTAGATGGGTATTTATGTATAGAGACAGACAGAGCTGGCAGGTTTGCTACATGATCGTATTCCTGTTTGCAGTCAGGAATGCCACCCAGGGCGGATAACCCCTCTCAGATCCACTGCCAGGAGTTTGCGGTGTTCAAAGTAACAGCAAAATTCTGATCTAGTACATTTGAAAAAACAGCAGGTCCTTCGAAGGGAAAGTGCCGTACCTCTGTTTGCACCATGTTGATGCGACGGGACCGTAAAGCTTTGACACAGTTGTAGATGTCCACAACACCTTCTCTTTCTGCCATATCTAACATGATATCGATCACAATGTAACAGCCTGTTCGTCCAGCACCAGCACTAAAAATAATCAGTAAGTATTGTCAAGAATACTCCCATAAAACATCTACAAACTTTATGAACTTGCCTTTAAAGCATTTGTAAAATGCAATTTCTCTTTCATCCCAAAATCTTTTGAGGGGAACAACCATTTTTTATCAGCTTTGACCCAATAGCAAAAAAATTATCACCCAGATGAATACTTCCAGCAAAAAAAAATTCTTAGTTAAACTGAAATCAGGAGGATGATTAAGCTCACATAGTTCAAAACATAATAGATATTCTTTTTATTTGGTATGATTAGAGATAATTTTCAAGTGAAATATTACAACAAGAAACTCAAGCGTACAGCCACACTCTAAAACAATTTAGGCAGCACATTTTTCATTAAGTGAAAGATCTCTAGATTCATTTTGGTTTTATATACAGCCATAGACATTTTTTCAGAGTGATTTTTTAAAATTTCAACAAGATTAATAGCTTTATCTACTGAACGTAATTAAACATTTGATGGCTCTGATGACAGAAAATTCTATTTGCAAAGTATTGTGTCCCAAAATACAAGTCATTCAAAGCCTACATGGAAACAATATGCTGTATTTGCTGCCATTAACCTCATTCCATCTTCATTCATTTACTTGTTTACTTTGATTTAAATTAATGATCCACTCAGATATTATATATAACACCAAACCATCAAAGCAGTTGTAACTACACTTCACTCTAGAGTGCTGTCACAAAATTTTTGTAGGACACCTAAAATGATAGCCTAAAGCCCATGATTTAGCTAATGTAACTCTCACAGGAAAAAGAAAACTCCAGCTATTCTATTTAGGAAAACTGTATTAGAATTAGAACTGCATTTATGAATGCTGCTATGCACAGCCTGATCCTAAGCTCACAATGTGAATTATGCAATTCAAAAACAGGACAACAACAAAACACTTCAAAAACGCTGCGTGCTTCACAAGAGGTTGGTACAAAGGCTCAGAGAGGAAGGCGTGGAAAATGAGTCTACCTCTCCTGTACCCACCTGCAATGCACAACAATGGGCCCTGCACTAGGAGGGTTAGACAGTTTGACTCTCCGTATGAATGAGAGCAGGCCTGTGGCATTGTAAGGAACTCCATGATCTGGCCAGCCAGTGAAATGAAACTGCTTAACTTCACGGATTTCATTGTAACCCCTCTGTAAAAGGCAAAAAGAAAGGTTACAAGATTCAAAGTATTTCACACACAAGACCTCTTCTGAATCAAGCAATGACACCTCTGTTAGAATCTGCCTGCTGTCTGCATCATTTCAGCTTTCTACAGATATTTAAAGGACAAAACACAGCATTCCATCTTTAAAAGTAAAGACATCCTTTACAATAAAAAATTAACCTGACTCCAAAACGGCCAGACATCCTTTATGAAGAGCAGAAACTACCTTTCCTGCTATCTTGTAACCCAAGACTTTCACATAAAGCTTTACAAACAAGGCTTAAAGATGTTATTGTATTTTTTTTTCCATTTTGAAATTCATCATTCTTACATTTGCTATAGTAATATATTAGTTTCACATCAGTAGATATTTCCTCCTACACTTAAATGCAATTTTCATTGATTTTCACAAGTTTTGCTAATTAAGGCAATGGTCTGCAACATTTGCAGGCAAGTACAATGATGTACTGGGAGACCACTACTGAATCTCATATCTTATAATGACTCATTTCATTCTTTGATCAAGGGAGATTGACTCAGCTGCATTTACTTCTAATAAAACAGAACAGGCAGAGATGAATGACTGGCACAGCAGTTCATAATCAAGTACTTCAGCCCAGCTTGAGCCAACAGAGGAAAGGTTAATGTAGGTAGGAGAGGGGAGGGTATAAGTCGACATTTTTGGCAATTCTAACCCCCAAAGTGATACACATGTGTGGACATTCCTGATGCAGACATTACTCCTGCCCTGAGATAAGGCTGCCTACTCTGTGGACCTCTTAAACAGGCAGAGGGATTTGGTCTTCTACAGGATCCGATGCAGGCATAACCTCCTGCATGTGCCTTGCTACCAGAGTGGTATTTCACTAATGCCTTCTGAAACGTACTCACCCTTCCTAGAGTGAATGTCCTGACGACATATTCTGCAAGAGGCTCCATCTCTATACAAGTCACTTTAAAGTCACCGTAAACTTCTGTGTCATCAGGCCAATACTTGTAGCACTTGACCTAAATACAAAATGCAAAAGCATCTTACACCAAATAGAAAGAAAAGCTAGAGAAAACAATACTGCATGTTTTGCATTATACCACCAATATATACTTCCACTTATATGTATTTATAAGTGGAAAATACTTATTTCCAAAATGACCCTGCATTCAAGTGACTCATCTCATGGCTCAAGTTTAACGGCTGTTCTGTCAAGTTAAGCACTATTTGGATGGAGTTTATACTATTTTACACAGCTGTAGTCAGACATCAAACTCATTACTAAATGAGCACTTTTTTTTTTAGTGCTGAGCTATGGAAGGCATTTTCCACTTATGTTAAAGTGGGATGCATTTCACACCAGTAATCAAACTGCTGTAAGTAATCTTAGATATTTTAGATTACTCCCCAAGGGATGAATAAATGCTAAACTGTAAGTAATTTGCGGATTTCTAGCCACCAATATAAAAACATACTTGCTGTTTCATGCACTAGCTAGACTCATTTGAGCGGCTTAATTTCCAGAACTTCTTTGTTGAATTAGGAATTTTGGATTCAGACTCATTACTCCTAAAAGTAACAGAGCATAGGTCTTCTAAAATTTCTTTTATATACACTACTTTAACCCTCAGGAATGTGTAGGCTATAAAGCTTCCCCTTTCCTCTCCTCTTAGCATCCAAGAGGTGTCTTTCACAAGACCCTCCTAGATTCCGCTAATAATATTAGTTGTCAGCAGGTTTTTTCTTAGGCCTGTAGCATAAAAAATGGAGGAAAAAATGAAGAAAACTTACTCTCCCAACTTCAACCAAATTTGTGACCATCACAACACAAGCTGATTGCTCCTGCCATATCATTCTCCAAAAATCATATACAGTCTCATGAACTGGACCTGTAAGGAAAATGCATGCTGTTATTCTATGATAACAACACAGTCAAAGCAAGCAATAAAAATAAAATCCAGTACTTTATGGAACTGACACAGACAAATGCGTTTGCTCAAAGGTGAAAGCTTGACAAAACCACATCATCATACCATCATCCCAGTTTCTAAACTATGCTGTTATTTCCAACCAATGCTGAAGCACCTCAGTTTAACTGAATTACCACTTGAAAGCTATCAAAAGCAGGTGTTTTATGCAGCAAAACACCAGAAGTAGCTTGAAAAATACACAGATGCAACTGTAGATGTAGTCACACATTGTTACATTTCTAATTTTGTTTTACATTTATGAAATAATGTGCCGAGCGGGAGTTTCTTCAGATGGTCCCTGAAGACTGGAGAGAAATATCAGGGAGAAAGGCTGTTGGAAAAGATTGCATGCATTTCCCACCTCTCTGCCTGCAACGTGTGCAGGCACAAAGAGCCACTGAAGGGCATTTAAGCTTTCCACCAAATGGTGTTTAAACTAACTCAACTACTTTTCTGTGAAGTAAATGGGAAGCTCACACAAGCTTTGCCTCCTGCTTTGCTTCAGAGGCACAAAGCACCCATGTGAGGGGCAGTGGTTTTAGTACCACTATAACCACTTCAGAAATGGTTTGCTGACCACGGCGTAGCAGCTATGTAATGCAAACACATCTGAACGCTGAGGTATGTTCCTTCTCATGCCAAATTAAAGGCTGCAAAGGAAGGCAGCAATGAACTTGCATGACCTGTATGCACCGTGACATGTAACTGATCCACATATTCAAACAGATCTCCAAATACACCTGTAGCCTTAACTGCTACAGAAAGAGACTTTTCTAGAGAGCATTTAAGCAAAACCAAAGAAAATGTGGATAGAGTTTTAAACTTCCTGATTTATAACAGGTTTTTAGTTTGCATTTTTGTGAGCATACCCAGTCAACCGAAGGCACAAATAACAAAGAGATTTCCAGCCTGTTATCTGATTATGCTCACAGATCAAGTGACATCTAAACTTTATTCTTTTCACTTTAATTCATAGCCTCTAAAACTTCTGTGCAATCCTAGACCAGACTATTTGTTTTTCCTCATTCTGAGAAGTTAATCGAAAATACATAATGACTAACTGCCATAGAAATGTAACATTTTACTTCTACGTCCGCTTTTTGTTATCAGGGTGTTACACTATAAACATTTTCTTCTCTTATGTCTGTAGAAAGGCTTTGCTTCTCTTTGTCCTTATTTTACCCAGATTTGCTGAGATGATAGTGTTTAACTTTATCATTACTATCTTCACATTTTCAATTTTGGGCAAAATCTTAAACAGTGAAATAATATAACATGGGAAGAAAAATGCCTCAAAGCAGGTTGAAACTCTTCTCTGTTCACGTGCCTCATTTCTCTATTCATCTTCATAATTAGAATTTACAGTCGTAGCTATTGACTTTATCAACTGAATTTATCACTGAAAGAGTTACTCAATATCTAATTAACATGACAAATTAGTGCAATTTTGGCATTTATTCACATTCCACCTGAACATGCTATGCTGATTTACTCTAATGTAAGAAGACAACTCCTAGTATTGGGTATGCTTTATTTCCACATACTCTCATTTTACCAAAACTCTGCTGAACATCATGGCAAATGCCTATTAGACTTGATTTATGTTGGCCAGTTCTTACCTTGGGTTGCAATGTAGTGGCTTGGTCTCTGATATCCCTAGAATAGCAATATAAGTTGGTTTGAATACCATATTACTAACAGAGTGGGGAAAATAAAAACATAATGTACTACAGAACTGTTAGCTCTAGACAACCTCTTAAGAACAAACCAATATTTAAAAGCAGCATGAAGCTCAAAACCAAAAAGAATAAATAAATAAATAAATAAATACTGTTAATGCTGAATAGGTTTGAATGGCAACAGATAAAATGGAAATAACATTTGACTGGAACAGACAAGGTAGTGTACCAGGAGGGGGATTCTAGACAAGTCACTAGTCCTATAAATTAGTCTTGTATTCACATTATCTTCCCAGCTCAATACATTGGGTCATTTATTTAAAATTTAGTACAAATTATCTTTGCCTCCAGATTATCTCAATAGTCAATCATCATTCCCAACTCACACAAATGTGAAATTAATACACATCTTTTGTTTTCTTATAAATAGAGAATTATTGCAAGGCACAAAGTAGTATATTCCCAAGCCATAAATAGCAGGGACAAATCTTTCCAATGCAGGAGCTGAACAGTGAGATATGGGCACTAAATTAGGGTCCTTCAGGAACAGAATCTTCTGCAACGTGCTTTGCACCACTATATACAGTGTGCGTGTGTTATACTGTACACAATACACTCCCAAGAATATACACATACATATATATAGATAGCCCTGCACAACCAAGCTTTTCCAGTTAGCTGGATATATTCCACTGCTAGCTATATATAGATATATATAGCTATACTATGCAGATTTAAGTGTCAATCATC
Source organism: Crypturellus undulatus (assembly GCA_013389825.1). Classification (NCBI taxonomy): domain Eukaryota; kingdom Metazoa; phylum Chordata; class Aves; order Tinamiformes; family Tinamidae; genus Crypturellus; species Crypturellus undulatus. The sequence continues at coordinate 200,967 of VWPW01020728.1, forward strand.
TGCACACAAACTACAAGACAGAGATATTCTGCTCTTGATTCTGCCTACATCACATTAGCCACTTACTTAGACAAAAAACTTCTAGTATTGCTGATGATAAAACAACACAGAATTTCACAGTGAGAGAAATAACTCTAGTTATTTATTAGGTTATGATTTTAGTAAGCCAATTGATTCAAGTATTGCTTTGCAGGGGATATGGAGTCCTTGGATTTTTCACATTCATTTCTTGCTACTAAACTGAAAGATTTCACTGTACCACTGTACCCAAGGTGTTTATATCCTTTTACCATGGACTGCTTCATTATCCTGTCCAGAGTGAGAACATCTTCCTCTGGGGCTTATGAAAAGACTTCTGAGTATCTTATTCTTGACTTCAGAAGAGGCCAAGATTACATCAAATTACTAAAAATTGTCTCCCAGAGTTCTTAAGATCAAGCCTCAATTTCGAATTATGAAAGTCGAATACTGGGCTGTGCTCTTTTACATTCAGTAGCACATCCCAGAATGAGGTAAAAGTGTCACTTTAAAACAGCAAAGTGCCAGTTTTAACTTGTAGCCTTCTTCTCTGGTTGTAATGAGACTCTATTTACCTCTGAGTAAGAAAAACAAGGTCCTCAGGGAACTGAAATTATTATAGATCAGGGAGACTTTTCTTGTTTAAAGCACCAGGCAAAATACCATGGGCCTACACATCACAGAGACTGCCATATAAAAACACCAAAGTAAGAAGACAGTGCTATACCTGTAGCTCAATTTTTATATTTTTAAAGATCTAGACGGTCTCAAATAATTTATAAACTAACAATGGACAGCAAATCTACTAATGTGAAATTATAAAGAAAAGTAACCAGGGCCATGTGTTTGAGGACACTGCACTAGCTACTTCAGTACTTTTCAAACTACTTTGAATTCCAGATAAGTAAAGTTATATTTTGTTAATCAAGACAGAGCAGAAATTGTTCAAATTTTCTCTTACTATCAAGTTTTTCTTTTAATTCCTATTTTAATAGACGTATGGAATCTCAAACTTGAGAAGAGTTTTCTACAGCAAAAATGATGATTTTTTTCTTACTTTGAAATATTTATATATATGTTTGTGTATATGCACTTTGTAATATCCAAATTGGCACCTGAAGACAAACATCAGCTAAATATTCAGTTTGCCTACATTTGTTCCTTTCAACAAAACAGACAAAAAACAAGCCTTCTTCTCAAACATATATTACAACTACTTCACAAGATACAATTTTCAAAACAGCTACAGTACAGCATACCATCCAGCTTCTCACATATAAATGGGAGGGGAAAATAAAATCTTGCAATCAAAAGCATAAAAAATAATTGAACAGCAAATTTTCTTTAACACAGAGATATATCTCATTTATCTACCAATATCTGGAGAAACGTTAAAATTCTAAAACTTTTCAAAACAGGTACAAAAATATCCACACAAAAGGACATTTTTAAAGGAACAGATGAGAAATTAGATGAGGCATGCATAGATATCTAGTGATAAAAATAGAACAAAGTAATTAATAACAATATCTATATTAAATATTTACAATAGGATGCTGTTATTCACATATAGTGGTACTTACATCCCTGTACAGCCAAATCTACAGCCCAAACCAAAGTCAGATGTGAAAGAAAGCACAACAATGTCAGTGAGTACTAGGACGTAGAACAAGGAAAGTGTACATTTTGTTCTTAATAAAAGAAAGCTTTCAATTAATTTCTAGGCATATCATGCAAAAAGTTTCACATAGAGAGAAGTGGCAGAATGAAAGACAGAAAGCCATACAATCCACTCACATCTATGTAGTTGGCATTAATGTAATCTGAAGATGGATCATCCTCAACAGGTTGCAAAATCACCCTGGAGTGGTCATCTGTAAAATACCAAAAGCCATTATGGTGTCTTTCCTACTTATGATTTTTTTAAGTGAGATATTACGGAACAAGAAAAAAGGTCACAAAGCAGCTACCAGCTACTTCGAACAACTTGGATTAACAGGTAGCACCATCAGTTCAGCAGCTTCTCCCTTAACTCAATTCCTGTACGTTCAATTGCTTTTGGAAAACTGAAATAAACTGCATTATCCCAGAGGATGGATCTGAACTACTGACGCTTTAACTTAAAGACAGGAGCCAGAGTTCTTTGATTTTCATTGCCTCTGTAAAACACACCACTTTTAAACAACTGCAATTCAGATGCATCAGTTATGAATCATATAAATCACATCCACTATATATCACAAAAAGCATGAAAAGTTTTGAAGCAGTCAGAATAACCTGAAATAAATTATACCTGCAGAAAACTACCACAGAATTAGCATCCAAATGAGTGCTGTCACTTTTACATGTTCACCACAGCTTGTACAACAGAAATAAAAATGTGAACTTAGGCCCAAATTATAAGAGGAAGAAAGCTGAACTAACATAAATATCTGAAGGGCAATGAGAAAGCTGTAAGAGGCATGTTGCTCTCCTCTGACTGAGGTGGTAAGCCAGCATGCCACTATACATTTTTCAAGGAAAAGAATAGTGCTCATGCAATGCATGACCATGTCCATCAGTAAAAACAAGAGCGCTAATACTTACATGCTATGATGTTTCCATAGCGGTTCTTTGTTCTGTTTTGATCCTTCTTAGCAACATCCCAAGAAGCTGATTGTCCCTCAAAAAAACTCTATAAATAAAAATGTTCAGACAGAAAACGTTGGGATGGTTAACTTCTGACTAAGACAAACACACAGGTTAAAAGAGCATCTCTGCCATAAAGGGAGCTTCAGTTTTGCTTGTCTGCCCTGGCCACCCAGGCTGCACCATGATACAGAAACAGAGTTACAGCAAAAGGGAGACCTGCTCTCATTGGGACTTTTAGGGTCAGTCACTGATGGACTCCAGGGGGATTTCAAATCCTGGAACTGGTGGTATGCTGGACATGCACAGACATCCCCATTATGGGAGAACAACAGTAAGTTGAGAAAACACAAGTAGACTCTCCTTACAAGATACCACAATATATTAGCCCATTTGGTACGATATTTCACTGCTTTCCTCAGATTGCTCGGTGCAATTACTTTTCTTCCTATAAAGCAATCAGAAAGCCTTCTCTGCAAATACATGTTGCTCCTGTTGGTTTCCTACACACCCCTTCCTCCAGCCAGTAGCAAAATAATTCTATATGTTCTAAATTTTCTTAAGAGCTTGATGTCCCATTAATGACAGAAGAAACTTTCATTCTTCCTCAGTTTTTCCTTCATTTCCCATATAGATATTTTACAACTGTTGCAAGACTGTAATACTCTCTCCTCCCAGGTGTGCTGTCATCCTGACCTGCAAAGGCTAATTTCATACAGTATGCAATAGCCATAGAAACAAAACTTTAATGTGCCTTCAGAAGCCCAAGTCAGGCCAAAGATGCCTTGTGTGGTTGGTTATAAAAGAAATGGAAAGCAGGCAACAGATTAAATGAAATCAGGGACAATTTTTACCGCTGGCGTGATAGTTCCCCCCAGTTGATACTTGCGCTCAGCCCTACAGTTAGGCAGGGCATAAGGAGTGTATTTAAGTAAAGAGAGGAAAATAAAATAATTTTATTTTAAAAATACACACCTATTTATTCCATTCTTTATGCTACAGAAGAGACAGCTTTTGGAAGGAAAGAAGGTTCCAAACTGAATCACATAAATAATAAAACTCATTTCAAAACCTATCTGTATTGCATGTGGCCTGGGCAGTCACATATGGCACGCATTTTACTGTGTGTGCTGCCTCAGACTGCAACCCTGCAGAGTCTCAACAGATCCAGAGACGAGAAGCGAAGCGAGCCTGAACNGCAGTCACACATGGCACGCATTTTACTGTGTGTGTACTGTTGCCTCAGACTGCAACCCTGCAGAGTCTCAACAGATCCAGAGACGAGAAGTGAAGCGAGCCTGAACTCATCTTTTACCTTCAGTGCTGGGAATTTTTTTTTTCTTTTTTAAATTAAGGATGTAAATAGACATGCTCAGGCAGGTCTCATTAGAACTTTACAAGAAGTTACTGCCATTGGCACTTCTTTCCTGTTCAAACCCTGTATTGCCCAACCAAAATGTTGCAATAAATCACTAGAGTGCTTCTAGTAGTGCAAAACCATCCAGGCTAAAACACCACTTTAACCTAATCCAGATGACCTACACTGAAAAGGAGTAGGAGAGCTCACATAACTAATTACTATGTTTCAACTAAAACATGGGGACAAACAGCGGCAGCGTCTTATAATAGTTCTTATAGTAGTTATCATAGTCTCCTGTTCATTAAAGAATAAAGTTAGCGTTGTAACTTGTAACCTGCAAGGTCTCAGACCATTGGGACTCCACTCACTTCTGGGTTACATATAAAAGAATCTAATGCCTGCTTATCTATCTTTGTTTTTCAATTCATCCCAATACGCTTGGTTTCATTCTTTTGTAACCCAATGCAAACAGAAAGCTGTACCTTTTAAAGGGACTTTTCCCTGCAAAACAATTTTCCAAGCAAACTGCTCAAGACCTTACCTCATATTCCTCTTTAAATCCATAGCTATCAGAGGTCTTCATCAGGTTGATATGCTGCAATAAATCGGCCACCCTGATGGCAGGGTGCAGCTGCCCTGTCTGGTAGGGCGATTCTGTGCCTTCGCAGAGATAACGGGGGACGTCCAGAAGACGACTGGACTCTGCTGTTGCAGTGTGATTTTCATCTGCATTTACAAGAAATCAGTGAATTAGGTACCAGCATGGCAATGGCACCTGCTGCTGTATACGTCAACAGCTATTTTCAAGTGTCTTCCATCAAAAACACATCTGATTTATGAGAATGCAAACTGCTGCCCAGCATATAAATGCTGTAATGTACATAAAGAAATTTAACTGCAAACTCACACAAAAGTTTGCAATTTCTCATCCCGCAATAAAGATGTCCAAAGGGCAATTTATCTGAAACTACCAAACTTTATAATATTCATGTACTTGGGAACTCTAGTCTCTATCACCTGAAAGTAACTTTTTTACAGCTAGCATGTATTAAAAGCAATACTGCACCTTAAACAATAAATTATAATAACTCCACAGTGGTATCAGCGCATCATTTGTCTAAAGCCAACAAATAGTAAATTGAGATCGCAGTGAAAAGCAGAAGCAATTATGTTAGGACCTCAGAACACTATCTCCATTTTGAAAGAAGCTCCAGAGCAGTCATTTTAATTCTTTAATAGAAAAACTAAATAAAGAATAAATGGAGAAAGTAGAGACTAAATTAGAAAAACTGTGTTTTGAATTCACCTGCAGCTTTTACTCAGCATGAAGAATGAACTCTCTTCCTATGTCTTATGTTATACTAATCCTTTTAATCAAATTTGAATGTCAAAACTGCTTAAAATGATCACATTTAATCAATTCCTTCTGCGAAGCCTTTTTTTTATTGGCAATCAGCAATTCATATGACTTTACACAGGAAAAAAATAACCAAATTGAAAACTTTTTTGGAAAACAACTACAAAAATGAGAAGTGGTTTTGTGAGCCCTCAGACACTTCTGCTCATATGACAGCTATTCAGCAATCAGGCCATCATTAGCCTTCCAAAGAGCTCAGAGTAGAAAGTAAATCACTCTAGGAAGAAAACAGAAAACCTAGGGTTGGATTTTCTACCATGTTGCTGAAAATACAAAATTGGCTAATGCTGTATGAAATGAGAGCTCCTAGTAAGTAACCTGACTCTTTGAACTGTCACATAAGTTGCTAAATTCAGTGCACTTATGCCTCATTAAACTGCCTAATAACACGAGTGACATGTACCAGTCACTTTTTATAGTAATGTTACACATATGAAATCAAACACATTTCAAACAACCTCAGGATTTGCAGTTCTCCCCATTCCTTGCAGTATACTTACCAGTAATAGGCACTTTAACCCATTGAAGCAGCAAAAAATAATGAGTGAACAGAACATAAGAAATTTATTTTAGGACTATATTGGAAAATGACTAAAAGAAAAATGACATTAAAAGTTGTTAAAGCTTCACAATAGGTAACAATGAAAGCAGCTTTAAAAATTAAGGGCCACATTATGCCATCAGGGTAATGATAGGGACTTGGGAAAAGCAAAATTGTCATACTAGCTTAGTGCTAATGCACATATAATGGAGTGCAACATTAATAACCTAAAAATGAAGAAAATGAAATCTAGTACAGTTACAAAGTAATACCAACTCCATATAAAACAAGATTTGCTATAATTTAGGGCCCATAAATTTTTGCTCATCTGTAAATAAAAACAGATGGAAACTGTATTAGGATGTTAAATAAAGTAAAATGGATATGGAGAAGGAATAGGCCCACTGATCTGGTTCAAAAGAAACAAACTTAAAGCTATTAACCCCTTCTTTATGGACTACCCCTGAAAATAAGCCCCGAAAACTTCTGCTCTTTCCACTATTCAAAGCAATCTAACAGAAAATTTTCCCTCTTTCAATAGGCAATGTTTATATCAGAAGACTATCAATCACACAAAAAGCACCACCACCACCAATAGATGGAAATACAAACAGAAAACTATTAAACTTTTATTCAATTAATTCTAAGGGCTTTCTATGCGGTTGCCTATCACACTGTAGAGCCAACAGATTAACTTTTAGATTTCAGGAAACACACTTAGGCTCCGTGTAACCTAAGAATAGTGTTACAAGAATCACTGGACTTTACCTATGCCAATTTTAGGTGACTAAAACAATACTAAAGGATAAGAGATGCCTTAGAGGTATTTCAGGAAAAGATCCATTTTAAAATAAAATATTATTCCCTTGATTAATAATTTCAAAGGTATTCATAATTCATACCTAATCTTTTGCTCTTTCAGGCAACTGTGTCATTTCATCTCTCTTGATAAACTCTTCTTAAACTACCTAGTTAGGTTGTTTTGGTCTCCAAATTTGAATCCTTTAGCACCTGGCTGCTCTGACGGTTATAAATTTTCTAATGCACTAACATACTTGATATTTATTACAGTCATGAGAACATAATTTGCAACATTAGCAAAACAACACAAGTGTCATACAGACTTAATAAAATTTCCACATGGTAAGTATGCACCTTATGCAGTTTGAATAAGACCAAAAGACCAATTCATAAAGTAACAAAGAAATGATTTGTTATCAGTCTCAGAGGACTCTCTAAAATATCTCCAGAGGCTTCTCCTGGGTCTACCTTAACCTTCCCATAACTTGGACAACAAGATAGAAAATTTAGTGATAAAATGGACCAAGAGCACTGAGTGCGAAGGAACCACAAGCACTTTACAAGTTACAAGATCCGATTTAAAAGTTGTCTTAATTATCTGAGAAACAACGCAAAAATCAAGAGGATAACTTAAACAGAGAATGTAACATGACATACACAGGGAAGAGAAATAGCTCAAACACATAGCTACAAAATGGACTAACAGACTACTTAATGATAACTGGAATTTTAGCAGACCACAAGCTCAGCATGAGTCAGCAACACAACTGCAGTAAAAAAGGACAAAATACATTTCAGGAAATGGGGGCATTATAGGTAGGATACGAGTGTAACTATTCCACTCTGCTCAGCACTGAGACTTCTGGAGAAATGCCCATGACCTGGGCATCGTAATTTAAGACTTAGAACTACAAGTTAGAAAGTGTCCAGAGGAAAAGAATGATAAAAAGCATCACCTCTAAGATAATGGCTAAAAAAACTGTGTTTAACTCAACTGAAAGAAAAACAAGCAAGAAGAGAACATGAAAGCCTTTCAGGTATGAAAGACCTAAAAGAGCAGCGATGAGTTGTTCTCTATATTTTCTATAAGTCTGTTAAAAGGAAATGGTTCATTTTACAGCAATGAGGATTTAGTCTATATTAGTCTAGTTAGGAGAAGCTACGGAAGACGAGCATGACACTGGAACATACTGCTATACTGAGAACACAATTCTCTCAGTAAAAATTTTTAAAACCACTTAAGCAATTGTCAGAAGCAGTCTAGATTACAGGTGTACTCTCCCAGAGGATAGGATCAGAGGATGGATTAAGTTGTCTCAACCCTTTAAGATTTATTTCTAGGACTCTAATTTCCAAACTCAGTTTATATTCATGTTCACTTCTTGACATTTATTTTTTACTCTAAAGTAACCTCAGCAACTGTCTGAAATTTAACATTTGATTATATACTATTCATCATATTCGTGACACCAAGAATCTTGGTACAAATTACATTTTCACCTTTGCAATTTAAAAAAAAAAAAAATCTTTAAACAAATGCATTCAGTGTTATATGTGACACAGTAATAAAGAGACCGGCCACTCCCAACATCTGTTCTTCTTTTTAAGTAATTACCAGGTTGAGAAACTTTCCTAATTATAGTCAATTAAATTGCAAAATTAACATACCAATTCTAAAGAATTTACAAATAAAGTTGTTGTTTCATTTGTTCTTGGACACAACAGCATTTTCTCCCTTTTCTTCTTATTTCTTTTCATTCTTGTTACTTTTGAGCATTGTGTGCTAAATAATAATATGTACCTGCATTTTATTTATATCTATCTTTTAGAAGAGTTTTACTTTCACATCAGTTCCTCTAGAAACTAGGGAAGGATGAAATATTTAAGTGTGTCAAATTTACACATTTCCCCACCTATTCACTTATCACAGACTAGGTATAATTTCTTAATAAGAACATACACAATTTTTAGAATAAAATATTCTAAGTTTATTTTGGAATTTATAAACTGAGCATTGAGTTGAATATTGTCTGACAACAGCATAGCTATCTTTTACACAAAACAAGCTGTTTCAACATTCAACCATGCAAGGAGATGAAACTCATGCAGGAAAGGATAATGAAGGACTGGGGTCCTCACCTAACACAGCTGTCGGCACAAGTGGATCATTGGGCACTGTAGGAAAACAAAGCTCATGAAGAAATTCATTACCCTCCGTGTGTGTATTTTTAACCATAAAAGCAATATACTTAAAATAAAATTCCAAATGATAATGAAATCCCATTAATTTTGTTACAACAGAAAAACAGAATGAATATAGACTTCCAGAATGCATCCTGAATAAGAGAAGCATGAAAGGCAGTGATTTTGGACTTCAGATATGTAATGATAAAGGCTAAGGGATTCTTACTGAAATGGAATAAAAAAGACATCATGTACAATTTAGTTTCTGAAAGTGCTCCTCCTTTACTATTGTTTTTTTGCTTCACAATAAAGCTTTGCATTCATAGAACCAATCCCTTTTCAACCAATCCTCTCATATAATATTTGAACAATTCACCTTTAAAGAAGATGGTATTCATTTAAGATATTCTAAGTAGCTCAGAAAATTATATTCGTATTTACAGTTAATATCTTTTCTGTGTGAAATATGAAAGATATTTCTCCTGATGAATATAGGAAAAACACAGATATGCAGATGTAGATGTCAGTAAAATTCATATAATTTTATCATCCATTTCATAACTAAATCCATGGAGAGAAAAATATGCCATTTTAGATAGGAATAGCAGAACTCAGAATTCAGTTTTATTCTAATCTGGAAGAACAACAAAAAAAAATCAAAGGTTCTCTGACACAAAATTGAACTCTGTAGCATTCTGTCTCCTAGTTTCTCTCAGAGCAGGAAAACCTGGAAGCCTGAAGGGCTCCTTGCTCCAAAACAGGTGACGGTCAGCAGAACTGAATCCTTGAACACTGAAAAAACCACATACCTAGGAAGCTGCAAAACAATGGTGCCAAACTGCTTGACCACCCAGCCAGAATAGCTGTGGTGGCTGAGGCTCGTGAGCTCTTGGCTTCATATCACTCCGTGCGGAAGACTGCTGAAGTGCTTGGCAACCCTGGCTTGCTAATAGCCACAGTGGCTCCCGATGGATACTTTGCCTGGGATCCGCCACAGCTTAATCCAAAGTGAACTGGCTTTGGAAGGCTGTCCCCGCAAATTTCAGTGCCAGTGAGACATCAGACTATGGAGAATTTTCAAATAGTTCTAGCCAAAACTGTGCACAAAAACTATTAGAACCCATCTGTTCTACACAGGCTGATACTGAACTCCCATTTATAACAGACACTTAAAAAAATTACCACTCTGTGGTTCACAGAATCATAGAATCAGAGAATCCTAAGGTTGAAGGGACCTTTAGAGGTCGTCTAGTCCCACCCCTCTGTACACGCAGGGCCACCTAGAGCATGTGGCAAGCGGGTCTTGAAGATCTCCAGAGGAGACTCCACAGCCTCTCTGGGCAACCTGTACCAGTGCTCCGTCACCCTTACTGTCAAGAAATTCGTCCTTAAGTTCCTGTAGAACTTTTGGTGCATCAGTTTATGGTGATTTCCTCTAGTTCTATAGGTGGCCACCACTGAAAAGAGGCCGGTCCCATCCTTCTCATTCCCTGCCTTGAGGTATTTGTATCTACACTGATTAGATCCCCTCTCTTTTTCAGGCTGAACAGGCCCAGATTTTGTTTGTTTTGCCCAGATAGCTGGTTAAGCTTCAATAACCTGAGCTTAGCAATCCTCCAAACTGGGTTTCTCTTATATCAATACAGTAATGAGGAAAGAACTTAGCCTTAAAGGAAGGAACCAGCTCATGTGAAGGGCATGAGGGAAGAGATGGGAGACAGAGCAAGGATCCCATTCCCAAACCAGCAGCTTCTTAGATGTGTTTAAAGCCAAGCACACAAGTCCACGCTGCTGGTGGAGGCCCTGATTCCTGCCCCTTCGCAGCAGAGTCGCGTCCCTTCAGGAATCCGCACTCAACGGCCAAGCGTGTGTCAGCGGAGTATCTTGCTTTTACACAAGCCATGCTCCGGATGCTGGAGGGCTGCTGTAGCTGCATGTTTTAACGGTAGCTCTAATCCTTTCAGCATTCGCAAACCCAAACTGCCTTTGTGAAAAACAGACATTTGGCAAGTCTACAACAAAGAAATACAAATGCAGAGCAAATCTGAAGAAATCTGAAACAAGGTTGTTCTTAAACTCCAGAGAACAGCAACAAAAATTGGCAGTTTCCTTCTGTTAAAATATCCTGATTGCCAAAAGTAAAAAATTAATTTGGCCTTCAAATAAACTAGCAATATTTAATAAGCTGATATTAAATAGCCCCGTGAGGGAAAACTGCGCTTCAGAATTTACTAGAATGCTTCCTGAAATAGTACCAATGCACACACAATTAGACAAAAATGTTTAAATAACTCGCCATACCCAAACAAACGTAATATATGAACATTCCAATCAAACTTCTACATTTATCAGAGCTCCTATAATACATAGAGTTTAGAATTGTTTCCTGAGAAAGAATAATAAATTGTTTTCCCTGTTCCTACATGCAAACGCACTCTGGAAGATCTGTCACTGTTGTACTTACATCTGGGGCTGAAGTTATGAGAGTCCATAAATGTGATGGAAAGGGGATCTTCTGCATGCAGGGTGCTCTGGTCAGCATAACTCCTGTCCATCGCATTCACCATGTGTGTCATCTCTTGTCGGGTGGTCCCCATAGCATCTTTGCGCTTCTTAGCAAGTTTGCTGCCCAGCCAAAAAAAAAAACCCAAAGCACCTTAATTTTTGATGAAATGTTGAAGTTTATACTAGTAATCATCTATGGTCCTGAGTGAGCAAGAGGGACTGCAAAACCTGCCTGATTTTCATGGGCACGCATTTTCCAGTGTGAGAGTTATGAAACTATGCATCCTCCTATAAAAGAGTTCATGATCATGTGTTACATATACACACACAAACATTGTAATGAAATTTCTAACTACTGTACTCTGGTAATATTTTTCTTCCTGTAGAGTAATTATACTGATATAAACAAATTAGAGAATATAATTACATTTTAACTGAAATGATAAATAAGAAGCATCTGTGCGTACAGTTTTATCAACAATCTCCATTTAAATCTGTGTTTTGATTTTATAGATGGATAATTCACTCCACTTGCTTTCCTTGTTAGGAAGAAACCATTTAACCATCTAAATTACTTTGTTAGCCAAAAAATACTATGAAACAATAAAACAAACATAATTATTCAGCAGGGAAATATATTACCTTTTACATTAAAAGTTGCTCCTCCCATCTGACATGCAAGAGATCATGTGATATTACATCATCTTTGCTCCTGACACTAAGATTTGTTTTTATTAAAAAAAAAAAAAAAAAAAAGTCTACCATGCAGTTTGGGACCATTTTACAGACTCTGCTCTGAATTTATCACAGCTACATCAGTACCATGCAAAGTTGTATAATGAAACCTCCAGCCAGGACCCTGAAAGTGCAGTCTTAAGAAATCTCTCTCAGCTCTTTCTTTTTGATGAAGACAAGTGAAAGACACCTTCACTTAGTGAAAGCAATCATGGAAGCTTGCTTCCCTAACATGGAAGCAAGCAGTAGACTTTAATTACCATTTTAAGCCTAATGCTCTTGAAATATGCATCTCTAGTAGTATGAAGTACTCATCAGAGAAATATTAAGGTGCACCTTAGTTCTTCAAGAATTAGTAACATTCAATACATTATTTTTACTCTTAATCTCTTCTTCCTATTTTCATCTGGAGATTTGATTGCAATGTAATAGATAACCAACTTGCTTATTTGGATAAACTGAATATCACATAAGAGACAATCTTCACTGAAAATAATGCATTCTCAAAAATATATCTTTAAAGTCCAACCTAGTTTCATGAGTTTTTTTCTTCCTGCATAAAATATTATCAAATAACCTATTAAGTGTTCATCTTAGATTTCTCTGGATAAAAGGACTGCTAGTTCTTTCTTGCATACTCTGACAACTTCCAATAGTCTGTGCTGCATTCTAATAATTGACAAAAAGAGCACTAGGATAAACAGTTAATTCATACATCTTTTACATCCTGAGATTTCCAAAGAAAACAGCGAAATGACCTGTTCTTTTGAGCAGGGAGCGCTTTGCACATTTTCTCCCTCTGTGTTAGAGGGCTGTTTCTTTAATCAAGCAACTTGGTTCAACACAAGAGCCACAAAGCAGGTTATAGATGGACAAAGCAAGACATGCCTGAGAATAATGAATATTCTTTCATTCATCTTCCATGAATGATTTTTTTTTTTTAGCTTTTTACAAATTGGCTACTTGGTTAATTACTACATAATGTTACAGAAATATCAAAGGTGGTTTCTCAATATATTACTTTTCACCAAAAGCTTGTGTTGTACATGAGAATTCTGTATGTATTAGTTGCTCAGTGAAAAATGAGTGGCAGGTGGATACCCCTCTAAAATGCTATATTTTATAACATTTACTCCAGATGTTCATCTTTAGAATACTTAAGAAAAGTTGGTTTAAATGGTACTCTGGTTGAACAAAGGTTTTAAATGAATACAAATAGAACTTCCTAAACAGAAACTGCTTGAGCTTTATAACTGGGTTCTAATACTATCAAAGCTTTCACAAAACTGGCATTTCTAGTGCAGACAGTTTTTGAAGTTTCAAAGTGTTCAGATATTCTCCATACACTGAAAGCTTCGCTTGCTTGGAAAGATCCTATTTTTCTAAAGCTACCTCAGGAATGGAAAAAAAGGACTATTACATCTCATCTCTCAACTGTATTAAGCCCTTCTTTGAAGCATCACTGTGTAACAAAAACTTTCTAGCTATGCTAAATAAATCAACAGTCATTAACGCTTTCAAGTTATTAGCTTATTAGAGTAGCTAGTTTCTAATTCTTAGGCTCTGCTTCGCCCTCGTGAAAGGCCTATTGTGCTCCAGCACAGCAACCCAACTCTGGGAACTGTGAGGACGGTTTTATTGTTTAGCAGCTCCTGCGTCCCTGTAGGTCTGGCTTTTTTTCTTTTTCTCTTTTTCTTCCTTTTTCTTTTAGGGACTTTTTTTCTTCCCTCATTCAGCTAAGGGCACATTGATTATTATGCATGTCCTGGAGGCTGACAGAAGTGTAAATGATTCCCATTATGTGCTGAAGGATCCAATTGCCCAAACCTGTGCAGGTGGGTGGTTCAGTGGGAGCCAGAGGGGACAAGTGCTCCATCATCATAGGAAACTGTGCAGTTAATTATCTCTAGCTGGAGGAATTGCTATTTAACAAGGAAATTGTAATTTGTTACAATAAACCAGGGACTGGCAGTTAGCTAGGCTTAGCAGCTTAGCTTTTTTCGTTTTAAGTTTATTTAAAGAAGTCAACTAATCTGCTTAAAAATGTGGAAGGGCATCATTATCAGACACCACCAGTTCATCAAACTGCTTGAGTGCATTCTTAGATCCTTCTCCGAAATCAAGGGCTTTATGCATTTATTTAAAATTAAGCATGTATGCAACTGCTTTGCTCAGTCAGAGCTGAAATCATTGCAGCCCTCACCAAAACCATTTACTTCACAAATACAAGTAATTCAGCTTTACTACGGTGAATCAAAACTTCTTCCAATCAGTGGTACACAGTATCCATTCTTTAAAATCAGTGTGCAAAGCTCCTCACAACCATCAGATGAGGATCTCTCTGCAAAAGACCTTCCGGTAAAAAACAAAAATCCCAAAATGTTGCTACCTGGAGCAGCAGATCCGCTACTCTTCCATTGGTAGGACAGAGACCTGTTTATACAGATTTGATACCTGCCTATGATTTGCATAGTAAAAGTGCTGTGCAGGATCACTTCTAGTCAGCATGTTAAGAATAATGTGTGATTTAGAAGCAGTTATCCATTAGAATAGATTTTTTTAGTGTGATGTGTCACTGTGAACCATAATGGAAATTAAATCATGATTACAATCAACTAAAATGATAGTTATGGGAAAAACTAGCAAAAAGCAAAAGTCTCAACACAGTAATAAATACAATATCCCTTTAAAAAAAAAGTTAGGAATAACAGGAACAATGACACAAGCAATTTTTTTTTGAACTTGACACTAATGAGAGGTAACTATTAATATAACTTTACTAAAATTATAAAGACTGTTTTTCTTTTTTTAAAAGGGATACTGCATCTTTAAAACATGTAAAATAATAAGTCACCCGTATTCTACTTACAGATAGTAGGAGTAAGAATAGTAGCTCCTCCTGGCAAGCAAATCACAGACAGTGGAAAAAGAGAAGCAATGGTGAATGAAAAGCGTGACTCTGTCACATTCAATAAAGCAGAGAAATGTGCGTTTAAAAAAAAAATTGAAAAAAAATCATGTTTCTTTGGTTAGCATTTCAATTTGGTCATGCATCAACTAGCCTTACTTTGCCATGCAATTAAAAAAAATACACTAGCATATAAAAATGATTTAGTTTTTAGAAAGATCACTTGAGAAAATTACATGCTGAGATTTCATTTATTGCCAAAAATTTGAAAATTAAATGGATTGTGTATTTTCAACATGCAGTTCAGCATAATAGAATGACTACCACCTAAATGTCATGACAAATGAACAGCTGTGTACAAATGTTGTCCAGTAAATTATGCTTTTTACTTTTCAGTTACAAAAAAAAAGGAAATCGTAATAAATACATTTAATCAGAGAACAGCTGAATTTCATATCATTCATTTTAAAGTCTTTATCAGTACACAGGTGCATACATATATGTTTGTATATGTATTGTATGTAGCTATATGAGTACACACATTATAAAGAATGCACATTTACAACTGATACATGTGTGTACTGACATATATACCATACATTTCCTGAATGAAAACATATGTTTTATATTTTAAAAACGTACAATTGGAAATGCTGATGTATTCATGCTAAGCATGAAAAATATGGAAGGTAAACAAATGGACGGAAATGAAGTACACTGGGAGACAGTCCAACAATGATTAAAAAATAAAAATGGCATTGCTCGTTAAAGATGCAGTATCCCTTTTCTTAGTTGGTTTGATTACTCAAGTAAAACTCTGTAAGAGCTGGTAAGAGTCTCATTCAGTAGAACTTCAAACCAATTTGTACAAAATGATCAGGCAAAGCATAAAACATCTCAAGCTCATGAATAAAACTGCTTAGTACTCCATTTTTCAATAAAATGTAATGCCGCATTTAATCAGATTTAGGTATCTGTATAGGTGCATGAGACTTAATAAATCAATGAAAAATGCATAAACCATCTTTATTGACTTTTCCAGGTAATAAGTTGTGGTCAATTCAGGTACCAAAAGGGATACTACATTATGGACCAGTGGATATGTAGGCTACAGAAGATGATTACAACTGACCAGTTTCCAGTCCCACCACAACTAACTGAGATGTGTTGCTGTATGTGTGAATGTGTCAGTGTTTTATAACTCTTCCTGGCCTTATTGTATAAATTGCTCTGATTCTCTAGATGGCCTGAATTAGATCCAGACACAAAGGTTTTCTATGCTTTTCATAAGTGACCTTGACTAAAGCTCATATGAAAAATAGCCCACTTTCCCTAAGGGCGGGGGGCAGAAATCACACACCTATAATATACTCCATAGACAACCAATTAAATTATCATGATGAAAAATTACCAAACATTAAAGATTCATTAAAGAGGTTAATTTTCCATGTACTTTGAATGCAAAACAGTACAGGAGTTTATGTATATTATGTACTTTGGAAAGATGATCAAGTAGCATTTCTAACAGGGTACTGCCTCATTCAGAGAAGGGAAGGAAGGAAAAATGGAAATGCTTAAAGTATCATTTCACTGACATAATTACTTTCACCAAACAATTCAGTAGTGAAAGGACAAGTCTAAGAGGACCCTGGACGTAAGAAGTAAAAAGGAAAGTAAACAAGAATGCAACCAACGTTTAATGTTTTTCTTTGAACCTGCAAAGCCGGTCAATCCCATCTGGAAGAGACTGACTCGGTATGGTAGTAGTCACACACACTCACACACACACATACAGTCTTTTATCAAACATGGGGGGACCTTTGCAACACACAGTGAGAAGATGACACTCCCCAGCCCACATCTTGCAATAATCATATAAAATAGATATTTCTTCCTGAAAGCTGAAAAACAACTTCTTGTTGTTTTTGTTCTTCAGAAGTTGTGCAAATAAATTGCTTGATTGTATTTTTTGCATATGATGAGCTGGATCTTTTGCATATGTGTTAATTCTCAACCACAGAGGTAAACAACAGAGAGAAGTGAAAGCACTTTTGGGGAAAATCACATATGTAGCTAAACTAACACAGAACACTATAGGCATACCTAATGTTTCTAATGCAGACGTTTCTTCTCCAAGTTATATATCTCCAGGGATAATTGTAAAGAGGCAATAAATTAAAAAATCTAATGGAAACCAGTAATTACAACATATAATATGAGGCACAATTTTAACGTTCTTATTCTTTAAGAAAGCAACATTGCAACATTTACAAATATATAGTTTATAAAGAATTCTGCAAAAGGAAAGCGAATGTAACGCACAAACCACTGGCAAACAAAGGCCTCGCTCTCTTGAAGATGAATCTGTTTGGCCACTGGGAAAGGGACTGGGCAGAAGAGAGGGGGCACAGAAATCTCTTTGTATTAGGAGCTACAGTGCTATGAATACAGATTTACACAACTGACTTATGAAATTTTATGGCACATTAAGAGGGTCACAAGTACTGCAAAGTCAACATTCTTTTAAAAACTGAACAAGTGTAGCACTATTTACATATCGTAGCGCTTAGTGCTAAGTTAACTTTTTATAATTCCAGAAGATGGCGCTATTGATTATTTTCTATGAGTAAGCTAAAAATTAAAATTCATTCAGATTAATACACCTTTAAACAATTTCATGCATTAAGGGCTCACTAGATAATTTTACGTATGTAGTATGACTTTTAAGAAAAAAAAAGGGAGTAGGTTTACAAGAGCAGAAAAGTATAAAATTACATTATTTTGCAGGTTGGACAACATACAGATACAAATAATGAATAACTCATTAGACCTGCATATAAAAAAAATCAAATTCATTGGGTGATTACAACACGAGAAGTGAAGTTTTCTTTTTTCCCAAAAAAAAGGACCCATTTAATTCTATCCATTTGAACATTCTGTCCATTCATCCAACTCCAATTTAAAAGTACTTAGAAATGAGTGAATTTGAGAAAACTGATAGCTACTAGATCTCAAAGATAAAATAATCTACTCTGTATATTCCAAGAATCAGAGGAGAAACAAGAGAAAATACATAAAACGCATTCAAAAGCTAAATGTCAGTTATTGCTCATGAAACATTTTTTCTTTAAATGACTTATAAAAAACAATCCATTATTTATAATTGTTTGACATAGAGGGAGTGAAAAAAAAAGGTATCAACACAGACAATTTTCTTACCTTTTTTTGACAACCAGTACGACAACGAGGAGAAGCAGGATGAATACCAGAATTCCAGCGCTTATTCCTGCTATTTTCACCACTCTGTCTGTTTGTTTAGCGGGATCTGGAATCACCTCAGGTTCTTCTGTTGCTGCTGCTAAATGAAGCATAAAAGAGGTTGCTTAAAAGTATAAGGGCTAGAGACTTGAAAAGTATCACTGGCAATAATTTTCAAAAATGTGTGTACACTAATAGAGTAGTCAAACAAGAGATACATGCATCGGGTATTTATAGAGGTACACATATGTATATGAACATCATATAAATTTCAATATGTATGCCATACACATTTGCAACACCCAGTATATACAGGTGTGTGCACATACACATATATACATACGTGTGGGTGTGTATATATATATATATAGTGTATATATATGTGTGGTGTGCATTTGTGTACTATATAAAATATTTATTTGTACATACTTATAAAATTTCATATATGTAAATAAGTGTATATGCTATATAATTTCATATATGTAAATAAGTGTGTGTGCATCTAGATTTCCAAACAGGTTGTGGCATTACAAAGTGGAAGTATATTTTTACCAGAGACAATCTGATCAATTAAATCATCATCACTTCCTTTACTGTTGTTTTTCACATCTTAAACATGGAATACCTAAAATGAAACAGTGAGGGAGATAAATAACTCACCAACAGGAAATTAAACAGTCTTCTCCAAGGCCCAGCTAGCACCCTATACTCCAGTTATTCTTCTCTCTTCCACCTACTTTCGATCCACCATTATTAATCTACCTTATAGCATCTATCCTGGGAACTGCATTCTACATTGCAAATCTTTTTTGTCAGAAGCTCGACAGGGAAAATGTGATTCTTTGTATAAAGTCATGCAAAAAATCCAGGCCTGGAGTCAGCAATAGTTTTATTTCTATTTATAAACCTTGATAAAAATCACCGTTCTATACAGATGCGAGACCACTCTGAGGCAGCTGAGTGGGTTGAGGCCCTAGGTTACCATAGAGAGAAAAACAGACTGTTTCAAAGTGCACAGCCATTCAGTGTGCACCTTTTGCTTTGCAGTCTAGTGTACCAAAGGATCGGGAATATGGGATTTTTCAGCCTAGTGAAAACATCAAAAAGTATAAATAAGTTTCAGCCAGGGTAAAACCCCATGAGGCATTTACTTGTAGAACAGCTGACAGCTCTTCAGTTTTCCAGCTCTTCCTTGCTTTTGAGCCCTGTGGTTTACTATTTTGTCTTTCCCCAGCTAATAGGCACGGGCACATGTACTTCTTTTCCCCACTATTTCTGTCATTTTCCCTTCCCATTCCCCAGTTGGAATTGCAAGAGCTTCCCTTACTGATGTAACTCCTTCCCTCACAGCAGCTGCACGTGGAGTATTTAAAAGCAGGTGGTATCATACCTATGTCATTACACACAAAATATCCTTGCCCCTAAAACTAAAATGCTCCTGAAGAAACAATCGAAACAAAGAGAGAACACCTGAGAAAACTACTACTCCCTCGAAAATTTGCTCAGTATTCCTTTCAGAAAATTAGCATAAGTTAATATCAGTGATAAATATTATCTAATACTTCCTGACTTTACCTGATTACTTAGAACATTTCTGTTTGGGGTTCCATGTGCAGCATGACTAATTACTTTTAGGAGAAGGATCATGCTATTATTTTAAATAATTCTTTGTTACTTGTTTCTGTATTCTCCATCTCAGAAGTATCTGAACCACTTACTAATAGCTTATCCTCAGAACAACTTTCCAAGTTAGGAATGTGCTGTCTTCCATTAAGGAGAAAGCCAGAGCTCTGGCAGTGCTTTAATCATCATCATCATAGAACTTCATCATCATAATCATCTTTCTTCCTTTCAGCTTGAACTAAAGCCATGGAGAAATACCAGCTGCTTCATCCTTTCTGTAAATACATGCTTCTATGCATATTTGCATAGAAAACCCACCTGGATTCAAGTACTAAATATTTTGCTTATATTATATGTGTCAATGGAGAGTTTAGAGGTAAGCAGAAGGAACAGAGAAAGGATGGGTGTATGTGTACCTGCACATGCATATAAACACATGCAAACTAGAAATAATGTCAGATAAACAACTGAAAAGACCGCTTGCTCTCTCACAGAGGGAACAACAGGGATGACTTTTGAGGTGGAACTGAAAGGTGGTGGTGTTCAAGGTCCTCAACACTTAAAAATGTTTCAACTGGCACTCCACAGTTGGCTGGGCTGAATGAGATACATATGAACATTCAACAAACAGCAGGGTCTAAAAGTCAGTCAAAGCTGAACTATAAATGTCAGTGGGGAAAATCACATTTGACTGCAGGATACCGAGAAACAGCGAAACCCTGGCAAGAGCAGGGAGAGCGGCATGCTGGAGCACAGTGATAGCTGCGATATACTGAAACACCATGAGCGCAACAGGAGTACCAGAAGGTAGCTCTGGCCAAGATGAATAAGAGACTTAGCAGATTGAGATTCAAAGCCAGGTCTTTGAGAGACAACAAAATATGGACAACAAGGATATTGGATGTAACCTGACATGCACTTCAGAAGCTGTAGCTTCATACCACCGAACCACCAAACAGGCTTTGGGCCATGACAAGGATGGTGTTGTTTTCATGGGAGTATTAGTGAGAGACGAGACAGTGCAGGGTAAGGAATCAGAAATTCGAAACACTTCTTTGGAGAATGATACACTGTGTATTGCCTATTATAATATAGGTGTTTCTCAGAATATAGATTTAAAATACTTCTTGGCCACTCATGATGCTATTTTATTCTGAGAGGTTACCTTAGATAATCAGGTATGATTATCTTAGATATGCTTCTGAGAAGCATATCTAGCAGTGTTTTATCAATATTCTTTACAAAATAATTGAGTTCATATCTCCGGTTACTGCTCAAAATACAGCTTTCTGTCCACGTCTTCAGAACAACAGCTACGAGCCTGAAAGATACTATATCTTCCAGGCTATATGTTTGATACCATATCAAACATAACACAAAGTCTTAAAGTAGCAAACATAACACGAAGTCTTAAAGTAGAGGAGAAAATGTTATTGAAAAGCTATTGACTAAGCAAGCATATAACCTGTGGTTCAGTTTTATCCATCCAAAATGCTAAGATCTGTGGGAAAAATGCTACTCTTCTTCAAGTATCAACTTAAGAACTCAACTTTGAACTGGGTAATAGAACATAAATCAACTTTGATTCACATTAAGCCAGGATTCTACTCTGTACATTTCCAACAACAGATAATATACACATTCCCTGGACTACATGTTAGATCTGGATATAGTTCAAAGCAATATAGATCTAAAATCACAATTTAATATATTATTTGTATATGTGTGTGTGTGAGTGCCCTCTATGCAATACAGTGTGTTGTTTTATGGAAGCTGCTGTTACTGAATGTGACAGAACAAATTAGTGAACCTTAAGAATCTTGAAGTATTTCATATAATTTATGTTTTATGTTGATAGCTAACTCCATTTATTTTACTACTTTGCTTCCTTACCTCTTCTTCCAGCCTAAGAAAGTATCTGTACCACAACCAAACAAAATATACAAATAATGAAATCTCTATAAAAAATTTAAAAATTCTGTGTACGTAATTGGTTTAACTAAGTGGTGCTTGTGCAGCAGTGTTCCTGCAACTGTGGCAAATACAGAAGTTCTGACTGAGTAAGAGCAAACACAGATTCATAGCACTACAGCCTTGCTAGGAACACAGCTCCATATTCCAGACTTGCAGGTAACAGGCATCAGGCATGTGGGAGTTCATGTATATATGTGCAAAGGACAAAAAACTTTTTGCATAAATTTCTAAAGTACTTAAATCCTCTAAATTTTTATAAAGTTTTTAATCAATGTATATAAAAATATCCAGCCTGTCTTCTAAAATAGAACATTGTTTAATATTTATACTTAATTTTTAAAATATACCCTCAAATAAGGAAGCCAGCCACAGCACATATTGCTTTCCTGTCTTCTTCTTTATGCAGCAGAATTTACACACAGCCTTGCAAAATTGTCAGAAAATTTATGAGACTCAGCATAAAGTCTATTCACCTGTACCTTCCTACAGAGATGGTGTTGGAATAAAGATAATGATATTCTACTCTCTCATTCAAACAAAATTATTCAAGCAGAAAATTCTGGTAGGATATTGTGGGGCTGCTTATGGCATCATTTAATGAATAGCCAGTGTTCTAAAAGCCAATTTTTAAACCAGAGATTTTGGACAAGATTTTATACATAACCTTCTCAACATACTGCTTGACTCCCTAACATTCACAGCATTTTATGACGGGTTTCCTTTGTCTGAGTTAGAGGAGAAACTCAGTTTTACACATGATTAAAGCTGCTATTTTATTACATGGTATTTTCTTTGAATGCTAATTTCTGTTTGTGGCAGATCTTTGAATTCCCACAAACTAGCATTATTGCTGCATAGCTTGGTATTCAAAATAAATCTGTTTGAGATAATCTGTTCTGCACCTTTGTTATGTGGCATTCAAAAACTTTTAATTAAAAACAGAAAAGACATCTGAATGGGTTCAACAAAGTAATGTCAGGATAACATCAAATGTTCCACCCAGCGCTGGCAATATGTCAGTCTATCAGCTGTGAAAAGGGCTCTCTGAGAAGACAGTAAGATCCTGTGATAAATACATTTTTTTTTCAGATTGGTCTACCCCATGTTTTAATTATCTGCCCAAAAGACTGCTTTGCCTCGATTGGTTTTAGGTTTGCTCACGCTTTGCCACAGTGGCAATCACTGGCAAGGATGTTTTTAAAAGCCTGAAAGTTAATTAATAAATTCAAGGTTTGAGAGAGAAGATCCGTAAACCCAAGCATTTCCTGGAAAAAAAAGGGCTCCCCACAATTTCTTTCAATGAGCTCCAGCTCTGGAGCTCAGGATGTGGAAAGTGAAGCAATACTGTGAATATGCTCAAGTTTGCTCTTGCTTTGGGGACTTGCTGTTCTCTATATAAGAGGTCATCACTACATGCAGAGATGGAGCCTATGGATACTGCTCCATGGGCACTTCAGGCTCCTTCTGAAAACGATGCCTCCACACACAACAAAAATTGCAACTACAGTTTCAGGCTAACTGCTACTCAGATGTGGGGTGGTATAGGATGTCAGAGAAAGCAAGCGCAGAAAGTCTCACAGGTGCCTCTGCATACAGAACTGGTACCGTGTAAACAGCTGGCCACCTGCTTACACATCCTGCCTCCAGATAACAGCAGGAAAATAGCTTGAGCTCGTGCTACTCAACTCCTGTTATACGATCAACACAAAGCTTATAAATATTCATATGCATTTTTAATTTAATTAAGCAAACTAGCACAGCATATCATGCCATATAATAATGAGAATGCTACCTGGAAAGTTCAGTATATGTATGCATGTTTTATAGATACAGTTGTTTCCTGACTGGCATTGTCGAGCCCTCACAAATGTATATGCATATTCCTTTGCTATTGTCACTTATATTCAAAAAAATCAATCCATCTTTCTTTCTCTCTAGACGTTCAGAGAGCCCACTGGTTGGCACAAGGAAGCTACAAAGAAAACAGAGGCAAGGGAGTCTGGTGGCTTTTGCTTCTCCAGAATAGTGCTAATGGTGAAGAAGACTTGAATTCTTACAACATTCCTACAAGGTTTTACAAGGAGAAGCCATTTAAATTCACAGTGATTATACTGAAAATAGTAATGTCCATGAATTTATAACCAATTACAAAAGAGGTGACCTTAAAAGACTGAGATGTAGCAGGTTACAAAGTGCTGAATTGGTTTGTCTCACAAACTGTGAAACCCTGGACACGTGCAGATGAACAGACCTAACGCAGGAACAATGCTGAGGAGACAATGTTCCAGCCACGATCTCTGCTCTGCTGTTCCTCCAGTCGTATTAAATGAACAAATTAGTGCCTGCAGTGCATTTCTCCTACATCTGCCGCTAAGACAACCTACTTGCCCATGTACTTTGTAGGTACATGTACAATATGCACAATATGGCAAGGGCAGTATTCAGGTAGAGGGAATGAAGATGTTCAGTGCATCTTAAAATATGCAGTTTGAACAGCTTTCAGTTAGCAATTTATTATCCTAACACAAGAGACTGCAGTCAGTGTGGACATATCTAAGGTGGCTTTGAGTGACATATCTAAGACATATCTAAGGTGGCTTTGGCTCGTTGATGCAACAGTGTACCGGGTCCAGCAGGACTGGCTTAGAAACCTGCTAGGTAAGCATGTTTTAGGTAGTCAGAGTTCCACCTGGCCTCCATGGCTGTATTACTAACTGAATGAGATTCTGCGGGGACAGTGGGGTGTACCTTGAAAGTGCAGTTTGCCCAGTAGTGTCACAACACACGGTTCACCAAGATTCAGAATAGGTCAAATGGTAAAGGAAGGAACAATGAAGGAATGAACTTCAGCCCTTGCTTATGGAGTTCTAAAAACTTGGCTTAAACACAAGAGCAAGGGAATAGAAAGTTCTGGGAGAAAATGAATAGTGATGATCATGACAATAGATTTTACACGGGGAGATGAGTCAAAGTTACACCGTCATTTTAGAAGCTTTAGCCCATGTTTTTATCTCATGTCCCGTCCTGGTTGAAACAACCAAACTAGAAGGTGAAAGCAGACAGGAGCAGCAAACTCCAAGGGCAGAGGAAAACCACCTTTCAGCATCTCATCAGTTTTTCAAACTAAGACTCTCTTGAGCTATTAGGTGAAGTTCTCCAGTAGCCTATAGACTGAAGCCAAATGTTTCCATGAGGTCTGTACTAAAAAATCCAATTGAAAATGCTTTTTCTTTTGGAGCTAAAGCTTGACAGCAGCAATATCTTGAAATGGAGACCTAAAAGAAGTTACAGAACTATGTAACATGAATGCTACAAAGCATTAGCCTTACACGGTGGAGTTTAAACCGATATTTTTCTCTGATTTCCTGGAAAAGGATACTGGTTGAGAATGGTTCCCCTAATATTTCACTAGGTCTGGTCACAACCTTCTAACACTGGTTTATTCAAAGGATCCATTCTTATGGTCACTGTGATTACTGCCCTTGTACAGTGGAGTCTGCTGCTGGAATTGTTATGACATTTTTAATCGAAAACATATAAAGGCAACTGGTCTTGGGTAATAGGGCCGTATATTAACTTCTGAGAAAAAGAGTTTTAGTAGTGGAACATATTAAAAATGAATCAACTTTTAAGTTTTAACCTGAAATAAGGGCCTACTTTTATAAACATTTTTAAATCAGTTTTCAAATGACTAATTATAAAATTTCAGTTCTGCAAAACACTATAAGAAATCATATGGTATTGACAATTCTACACAGCTTGTTAGCTCGAATTAACCTTTGAAAGAAATCTATAATAATCCAAAATACCACATCTTTATGTGCCTTTCTTGATGGAAAACTATGGAAGGTAATTGTAACACACAAAACATTTCATAAAATACATTGTGATGATAATTATTATATACATATACACAACATGTTTTACAGGAAAAAATATAGCTGTTGAATGTCTAATGCTCTATTTTGCCTTTTTATTTTTTTGGAAAATCTTCAGCTTATTTTAGAAACTGTAAAAACTGTAAGGATATCTCACCTCTCCTTCTCCACAAAATTGCAGTCTTAACTCAATCTACACTCACGCTAGTCATAATACAGAATTCCTAAATATTTGAAGATCCTTTCTTTCACTCTTCTGTCTATAAGAAAAAAACTGCAGCTTCTTCAGCTAATACAACATTTTCCTAACACTATTCAGCATTCTTAGGAATCCACTGGAAATGTGGGAAACACCGTAAGATGCAGACTACAACATCAGTGTCAGAGCCTTCCTTTTCTTTAAAACCTTCTCTTTGAAGAGCACCAACTCTCCAAAGTTAGATCAACCAAAACCTGAAACCAGGTTCTCCTGAATTCCTAGCTCTAGCAGGTGTGTAGATACCTTAATATCTGGAACTTTGAGGAAAAGGCAAAGAGCTGCTTCCAAATCTAGCTAGACTAGCTGAAGATACTACCAAGCTGCCCACTATAGCACAGCAGGCTGCAAGTTCTGTCCCTCACATCTCCTTATCCAAATAAAGCTGAAAGATCTTATGTCAGTTCTTTAACCTAGGTCAGCAGATTTTGCACTGAAACATCAAAGACGCACTAACTGCACACTCTATTCTCTGCTCGAAAGGCAATAATCTTTAGTAGGCTGCTTGGAAGCTCTCACACCTCTAGCTACTCCAAACAAAATACACATATGCCTTAAACCCTCTTAGGAAATGGCAAGCACGTTTATAGGTTTCTTTACTGCACCTTATATCTACATTTGGAGTCATAAGCACCATGAAAACACTCAGATTATGACATGACGATTGTATGAAAAAATACATTGATGTTTACTACTCTAGGTTGATTACCAGTGACCAGCCAGTTTAGATAAAGACCTATAATGTCTTTAAAAGCCTTTTGTTCCATGTCAGTGCCTCTTTTTCCATAATCATATCTTCCTTTGTTAGTAATGTTTCAAAGCAATCTTCGACCAAAAGAAAGAAGAGGCAGTCAGGAGGACTGCAGTAAAGAACACACTCTTGAGAGATGACTGTTAATGTATACTGCCAGTTTCTGAACATTTGGCTTGTTGCCTTCAGATCTTAAACTCTAATCAATCTCCGCCAAAAGAAATAAGAAGCATTTTGTTATTTCCATTAATCAGGAAGATATTCACAAAATACAGTGATAGGGGAACTAAATGTAATAAAAAGCCCTAGATGATTAAAGTCAGATGAACTTCTCATATCTGGTATTATACTGTTTCATAGAAAGTGAAAATGAATCAGTTTTTAATTGCACAAACCTTACTATGACAAAAGGGAGCCAGGCTGTATGAAAAGTAATACCCTGTTGTGCACCATGCAGAACTAAGAGATATCAGTTTGTAAGTGGATTTGTTGTCCCCTTGGCTGCATGTTTTGTAGGTAGTGGAGCATTTAGTTGTTTTTATTCAGAGGATGAAATTAGCTGCTCTGTATTGGAAATCCTTAGGCTATTGCTTTCCCACCTATCTATCAGTTTTCTTAGAGACAGACAGCAAAATTTTCAAACTTGCATATGGGAAGTCACCCCAACACATTCAGCCACAGTAACCAAAACAAGAGGCCATCTTCAGGAGACTTGAGCAAGTGGGAAAAATTAGACCTACTATCATATTTGTTAATCACGTTTCAAAAGAAACATGCACCTGAGGAAACATATTAGCTAATTAGTGCAATGATAACATCTACAAATAAGATACCCTCTTGCCTGATGACAGCATAGTAACAACATTAATAAGTGCTATAAGAAAACGTAGAGCAATTCTCCTTGGGCATGCCTGCTACTCACGGAATATCACCTAAGTAGAATTAAATACAAAACTGTTTGCATATCCCACACTTTCAAGAAAGGGAAAATGAAAAATAATACATTTATTAGCCTAACGTTAGCCATCTTGCACTATTTTAAACTTTAAGTCAAGAAGAAGAAACAATATATCTAACTGTTTTTCATCAGAGAAATGCTGAGAAGAAAAGGTAAGAAATAAAACATGAACCTTGATGTAAGATTACGTATAACACTAACTTCTTTTCACCATAAAATAAACATAAATCTTAGAAGGTCTACAGTGCTAAAGCTTAACCATCTCTGTTATTCATCAGCCATTTTGGAATGAATACACCTGTTGTCATTAACCCACTGAGAGAAGGGCCTAAACAATGTGAGTAGTCACATATTTCATTTTGGTATACCCCGTAAAAGTATTATACAGTGTATTGTATTGTAAAAGTATTGTACAGTGTAACTGGTAAAAATAAATTATTACAAAGGCTTTCACTCAGATTCATTTCTGAGGCTTTCTTTTTAAGGCTCTCAATTTAAAAAATCATTATCTAAATTTCAATCAGAGCCAGCCCCTAAGCACTTCTTGCAGCTTGACTGCAGCTTTAAGCATCTGGTTAATAACCAATTCATTTTCTGGTCTGTAAGAAGCAGCTCTGTGGCCATGGATGGACTACAACAAGGTCCTGTCCTGTTCTTGATGCAAAAAGTCAGAGAAGGAGCTGTGCTCATCCTTCAGCTGTGTTCATCCTTCAGCAGCTGTGTTCATCCTTCCTCACCAGGACATGTAAAATATATATATATATATATATATACGCATCAAATACATATATACATACATATATATATATATATATATATATATGCACACACACACATTTCCTATAGCACATTTTCTTGTGGACTTCTCTCCAGCAGCCTCCTGGTTTGGGACATAACCTACCATAACAAAGCAAGCGTGGAGATAAGATAGCAATGATTTAGGGCTTAGCAGTGGAAAGACAACTTGCCATCAATGAAGTTGCCCTGAGTCTGACAGGTGAAAGAAAACACAGAATGGAAAAACAGAAACTTGATAAATTTAAGGGCAAGGGAAAACAATAAAGGAAGAAATGCCTGGAAAACAGATAGCAGAGAAGTGAAACCAAACATGGATCTCTGTGAGGGAGGGAGAAGGCTTCTTTCTTTCCTTCCTTCTTTCAAAAGGCATCATCACTGGCCTGTCAAAAACATCACTTTGTGCCTTTTAGAGGGGTCGTCCTCTGGGCTGGTGAGCAACAAGAGCTCAGGATGCTCTACACATGCTCCCCATCTAACCCTGCGCCAGCACATAAACTCCGCTCTGCCTTTTTGTGAGATAGGCAGAGCAAGAGCATAAATAGTGTTACAAATCATGGCTGAAGTGTGCTGTCAGGTCTGTGCTCAGTGATTTACACATTGACCTCCTTGTAATATGTATTACTCTGGTCACAACTACTAGTTTTTCAACTTCACGTGTAACAACCACCCTTCTCTTTCTCTCTTACCTTGCAGTTAAAAAAATCAACAAAACAAAAAAGGGAACTTAAGTGAGCAGAACAGCTTTACCTTCCAATCAGCAGAAAAACATCACTGCAGACCTCACCATTTAACTTTCCTCCCCCCATAAAACCCCTGCACCCAAACTCCCAAATTTTATGCCGTTTAAATCCTGATACTTTTTACAAGCCCTTCAAGGCTGTATACTTACTTTCCTTCTCAACATTAAAAAGTTATTTCTCAAAGTAATCTCCACTGATCAAGTATACACACTAAAGCAAGATTAAGCCTATATATAGGTAAAATGAGGACCAAATTTCAGAGTCCATTTACTTGATCAAAAATTGTTATTATTTGCAATGTGAACACAGAGAAGTTTACAGTCACACACTAGTGAACTAGTTTTTAAAACCAAAATTTTCCAGGTTGCTTTACTTTTACTTTTTATTCTCTCCCTTGAGATCGGGAAAATCAAACATCTCCATCTGGGATGGATCTTCAGCAAAATCAGTGGGGTTGATAAATCAAATCAAGCTTCTTCATTTTCTACTTAATCAAATATAGAGATTAAACATGACAAATTACAAAATTATTCAGCAATTCGTTAGATGTACTAGGTCTATATTCCCAGAAAAACCCTACTTAAAAAGAATTTATCTGCATTATCTGCATTCATTTACAGTAAAATGGATTTATTCACTCTAACAAAAACTACTTGATTATTCATTCACAGATATTGTGTAAATTTAATAAATCAGTACACACCACTCATTTTTTTTTTATATAACAGCAACTGTATATCCATTTATTGAGGGCTTGTAAAGCCTTTTTCAAGAAAGAGTGAAATATTGGAAATTACATTTGACAACACTGCAATACACTAACCAAATTTCATTCCCATCCAGTCATTGACTTAATAATATTTAATAAGTGAACCTAATTCAAAATAATGTTCGTTGCCTTGAACCCTTTTACACTGATCTTAATTTTTGGCAAGGTTAAAAATGCTATTAATATTCAGGAAGCTCTGCTTACATTTGGTGATTGAAAAACCCAGCAGCCAAATTCAAACTCTATCTTTGCAAAAAGTCTGATTTGCTTCATCTTGTAGCCCTAAAAGATGAAGCTTTTCAAAGGATCGTGTGCTTCCACCTAGTTCCCAGCAAGTTAAGTCTTGGTAACTAAAGCAGTTTTAAGGACTATTTGACTCGAGCAGAGAGTTCAGAAGACACCCATCAGCAGAGCAGCAGCGCCCTGAATGGCTGTGGGCTGCAGGGGCCCCCTCTCCCAGCGAGGGAAATCACCAGTGCTGCAGAAGAGGCAAGAGGCTTCCACAGGAGCACTTCCAAAGAGAAAAAAAAAGCTGATTCTCTCACCCTCTCAATAGAAACTAATTAAGGTTGATGAATTATGTAAAAAGAACATATTAATAAACATGAGAAAGGGGACTGACTTGTAGAACCAGGCACTGGCTCCAAACTCCGATAAGTATCAATATAATCATAAAAAAAAAAAAAAAAAAAAGGAATGTAACCAGTTCCCTGGAAAAAGTTATGCATTTTATATTATGTTATATTATATATTTGCATGAAGACTCCCTCGCTAAAACCAAATACTTTTTTTCCCATAGCTTTGCCCTCATGCCTGCCTCTCTGCAGCTGGGCAGCAATATGAGAAATTCCTGCTCTGCATTTTGCAAAACCCCTTACCACAGCCTTGGCCTATCTACTGACAAAGATTTCAGCCACGATTGTGTTACTGTCTTTAGTGTTAGATGAGTGAAGACTGCAGATCAGATTGGAGTGAGTCTGAGTCAGGTTCAGACATGGGCTACCTCTACGCTTTCCAATTGGGGTCTCTGTACAAGAGAGTCAGCTCCAGCCATGATGAGCATTGCATTGTTTGAAAGCATTGTTTGAAAATCACTTCTATAGTAAAAACAAGTCTTTCTTATTGACTAAAAACTTACTAAGTGGGTGAAACAGTAAAAGGAGAGGGACAGGCATCCTGTTAAGGAGCCTGAACTCAAGGAATCTGAGAAAATGTAAAAGCAAAACCACTCTGGAAATTGTAATTTTTCTCCTTTTCCCTCAGTGACTCTGCTCTTAAACTAGTGTAGTTTCAGGTGGAAAAGTTTCATCATCAAAAATCAAGCAACTACATGCCCAGCATCCATTGATAATTTTTCTAAACTTAGAATCAATGGCAGATTTTATGAATATGGAATTTCAGAACAGCACACTTGAATCGTCTCTGTGGGTAGACAGAGTTGAAAGAATTTCACCCAAACTTTTTCCAATGTTGTCCTTGGAAAGAAAGTATGCTGAAAACTGTGACCAGAAAATGTAAACATTCTTAGAGAATTACAGATATGAAAAAAAATGGTAAAAAAGAAACTGCTTCAAATCTTAAAAATATATAAATCAATGGAGTCCAATAGGGTCCCCTTGTACCACTGGGCATTTACATTCAGATTAGTCATCTAAAAACTAAAAATTATTATTTCATCTTCAAATAAGAAAAAGCTATTTATGCTGTTCTCTTTAGCTAATTACTACACAGTAATTCACATGTTATCTTTCCTGTTAAGGAAGAACTTCTTGACAGTGAGGGTGACAGAGCACTGGAACAGGCTGCCCAGAGAGGTTGTGGAGTCTCCTTCTCTAGGGATCTTCAAGACCTGCTTGGATGCAGCCCTGTGCCACGTGCTCTAGGTGGCCCTGCGTGTGCAGGGGGGTCGGACTAGATGACCTCTAGAGGTCCCTTCCAACCTTAGGCATTCTATGATTCTATGATTCCTTCTAAATGATCCTTCAAAAGTCTTTTCAGATATTAATTTGAGACAGAGTGTGCTTATTTAAAGCACTCCTGTTTAGCATAAGACCTAAGTTAAATAGCAGAAAAAAAATTAAAAGGAAGTAACTCAAGCTTATAAAGCTTGAAACTAGCCTGAGGGTAACAAGAATCTTCTTACACTTGAACTACAAATGTTTGCAGATAAATGTAATGTTTCATGTAAATTACACTTTCTTCATTGTTTCCTCTCCACTCTGCTGTTTTAATACCAAGGTAAAATAAGGTCATACCAGGTTTAACAACCTAAAGTAAAGCAACCTACACATATTGGCACTTCTTCACACATTTCTTTTTGCTATGCCCATCTTTTTTTTCCCTGGTTTTTACACAGTAGTTTGGACAGCTTAAGATTAAATGATTTGAATGACAGACTTGAAAGGCAAAGCACTCCAGTTTACCACTACTTTTTTTCTATAGCAACCAAGTATGAATGAAAAGGGAATAAATGGCACAGTAGTTCTTTCATAGTCCCTTCTTCTTCCAAGAGCACTCTTTTTATTCCGTCACTTTCAATTCAAGCCATTCACAAAGGATTAGCATAACACATCTTTTTATGCTTGTAAGGGTTACAGCTGTAATCGCCTCACCTCATCACTTTACTTAGAAATCCTGTCTCCAGAGGAGTAATTCGATTACTCACAACAATCCAACTTTTGCCTAACCAAACAGAAATTCATTATAATGCTGTACTGGTGCATCAGTTTACTTACAGGGGCAGGGAAAATAAAACCCAGCTACATAAATAGCTGGTGTGAAAGGAGGAAAGCAATTGTTACCTAACAAAAGGCTAACGACAAAACAAAGACTAGCAGAAATTCTTGCTCCCTCTGGCTTCGTAACCTCAAAACTAGGAATGACCTGTACCATTTTAAAGATCTTAGGTTTCACATGGAAATGGAAGGCCTATAAACCAAGGAGAGCATCAGAGCATCTTCAGTCATGTACAAGACAAGTTCATGTAACAGGCTGAGACAGGGCTTTTGCACAGGCTGAGAAATCAGGCAGGAGCACCTTCTGTCAGGGGAAAACACATGTATATGCACACATGCTACTGCTTGCAATGGTTTCTCCCAGTTTCCTTCCAAAACCCTAAAACATACATGATGCAATCTGACTGCCTACTGCTTGGGACTAAAACTAGTATCATTCCTAGCAACTGACAGTGGATAGGGATAAAAGAAAAAAATGAGGACAACTGGCATCTCCAAATGACTTCCAGTTGTCCATATGCCCAGAAGCATAAATCTAAGAAAAGCTCTTGCTGATTGTGGCACAGAAGGATAGCACTTGGGGCAGCACAGATGCCAGGATCATGCCTTTTATTTAGAAGTAGAGCATTTTATTTATTTATTTATTTATTATTTTTTCCATAAAGTGATTTAAGATGCTCAGATATAATGGGATGAGTTGTCAAAGGCAGCATTTGTTATGCCAAAGGTTTAGAAGTATTATGATCATGCCGACAAATCTTTAGCTGTTAGACCGGCTTAGATTTTTTTTCAGCTTTCTAAGCTCATAACCATCTTCTTGATTTTTATTTTTAGAGATTTCTGAGGATTTCAAAACATATGGGTGGCATTAAGAGCATTAAGGATTTATAAATTTGTATCATTATGTTAAAGCACACAAATAAATATATATTTATAAAATATATTTGGGGTTAAATGCAGTTTGTATACTACTTGTTGTTAAGTTAAATGTTGATGTACTCGCATTCACTTTAAAGAGAAAAACAGAAAACATTCTCTTTATAATAACCAAATCAAGTAAGCATTGTAGACTTACTCATAAAAAAGTAGATTACTGTATATACTTCTGTCTATTTTTTAATATGATTTTTTTAACTTAAATATGCTACTCTATTACATTCCTGTGGGTACTTAATCTTTATTGTGATGTGTGCTTACTTTATGGTGAATGAATTATTACCAATAATAATTCTGATACTGAACCCCTTCTGTCTCAAAAATCTCCAAGCATCCATAAGACAGCATCATTTGGTAATACTACCCATGAGAAATTACTAGCAATCACATTATTATAAAGCGGAGAAACGGAGCACATGGCGGCGGGGGGCAGGAAAGTCATATCTTAAAAAATCTTAGTCATATCTTAATCTAATCTTAGAGCATTAAAAAAGTTGGTTTTATTTTATTTTGTAAGTTAGTGTCCAATACGCAACTGCATTAATAATATGCTCATGGTTTCATATGCTACATGGGCAAAGCACCTTTTGCTGCTTATTTTAAAAAACACATTAGAGAAATCCCCATGCAAACCTCCCTACACACACACACACTTACTCTTATCCTCATGAGATGTTCAATTCCAATGAAGGACTCTACAGCACAGCAAAAAGAACTAAGATTTTCATTGCTTGTTTGCTGAAAATCAAGCATTGTAGCTAATTTTTATATGAACATGTTGTTAAAGAAACAAGCTGTTTATTCACAGAAGAGAACCTCTGATATACTGTGCAAAGAACACAGGCATAATGCAAACAGTATAATAATGGAAATAAGAATGTTTCTTTTCTTTTTTTTTAAATAAATAACTCCCACCAGAAACACACCATGTTTAAAGTAGGTAGTAATAACAACAACAATATATTCACAAGGAACACAATGTTTTTGGAAAAGACAGCACAAGCATGAAAGCACACATTCATATTTCACATTTCTCATGCAAGAACAGAAATATGTCTTCAAAGATTTTAACCAAGTTAAAAATAGGTTGAAGAAATGTAAACATCAAAAGCTCAAGTCCGGCCAGTTCATGCTTACCAGATAATGTAAGTATTGTTTTTAGTGTTTATTATGATGATATCTTTTCTCATTTTGCTGTAGAACATCTAGTTAGGCATCCAGTCTGGAGATAAAGACCACTAGAGTTCGCAAAATAAATCTTACACTTCTCAAAATTAATACTATACAAATATTGACTTGATAAAAAGAAACACTTTAAGTTGGCTAACAATCTTAAATCTGTATTTAGTTTCTATTTCAGTATTTTGCATTTAAGTTGCAGTCTCAAAAATACCATATATAAAACCATACTTCCAAGTAAACAAATCTGCACTACCTTTTTTATTGTTACTACATACAGAATTCAGTACATTACAAATCAGTTCTAAATATCTTTACCTTATTCAAACAGGAAACAAATACATCTTAAGAGGGGATGAAAAGAGAAAGAAGTACTTCCCTCTTAGCCTAACAAATGAGGAATGACAAGTGTACGCTACCTTCTTAACTACACATCTATTTCATAGAAAATTACGCACTGAATGACGATTATGTGCTCTGTAGCAGAATGAAATCAGTATCAGTGCATTTCCTGGTATATCTAAAGGTAGTTTGCAAGAAACACTTGGATTAGAGTTGAGACACAGAACCGCTCCAGCTTATTCACACCAAAATAGTGTTGAGTAAACTGCTAAAGCAATACATTTAAATACTTACTGCTATTACAGTGCCTGTTTTTCTGGAAAATCACACTTCAAAATTACCTTTTGAATGTCTCAAAATTGCTAACCTTATATTTTCAACAAA
The DNA here is from genome assembly GCA_013389825.1 of Crypturellus undulatus. Taxonomy (NCBI): domain Eukaryota; kingdom Metazoa; phylum Chordata; class Aves; order Tinamiformes; family Tinamidae; genus Crypturellus; species Crypturellus undulatus. Next base: position 236,645 of record VWPW01020728.1, read on the forward strand.
GATCTATTAACAGCTAAAGTTCAGGGATGAAGTCAATGATCACAATCAATGGTAGTAGTTGAAGAACACTACTGTCAGAGCTTTCAGTACTTCATCCACTCAGATTAAGTATGGTAGATATCCTTAAGACAATTTGTTGCAAATCTCATTTTTATTATTATGTATGGGTCAGCGATGGCAATGGCAAAAATTAGCTTGATAAAATACAGCTAAAGACAGGGCTCAAAGATCCTCCATCCATGACTGAAGAGAGTATGCTGCGTAGCCCATGTTTTGCCTTGGACAGAGAGAGAGGTTGAGGAAGTAGTTCAAACATAGTAGTAGTATTTTAAGTAGTAGTAGTAGTAGTAGTAGTATTTTAAAGAGTTTTATCACTTGATACGAAGCAGCTCGTGCTCGGTCTTGCAACTCTGAAAAACTAGTGAAGTGTCTTCTTTGACATACAGACGCTTCCCAACTGTTCCAAATTTGAGGATGTGTATTAGAGCTGGCAACGCTTTGTCATTCTAGCAGTGTGAACTCAGCAGTGACCTCAGCTAGATCCTAAGATCGGATTCCACCACAGGACCCACAGATTTATTTTGAGGGCCCTGCTACACGCAACATGCCGAATCTCTGCCCAACCACTTACCACCTCTATGGGCTGGCTGGTGGTAGATGAGGCAGTACGCGCTCACCCTATGCAGAGGGTAGCATTTGGAGCCAGGCTGCTGCTCCTCGTCTCCTCCAAGTAATGGGAAGACAGAAGTCTAGCTCATCAGTCCTAGAAGCAGCCCAGTTTCCTTAAACCATATTCAAAACATAGGGCAACTACCTTGGCTCTTTTCTAATCACAGACACAGGAAGATCTGGGAGTCCGGTCTCCAAGCAAGAGAACACGCTGTCCTGCAACAGAAATTCTGCAAGTCAAACAGCTGCACTGCAAACGCTGCAGCACTGTGCATCTGTGATCCATCAAGATGATAAGATTATGTTCTATCTTCCTTCGCAAAACAAATTGTTTTACCTAAGTAATTGTATTTTTCTAAAACTGCTCTTTAAATGGGTTACTTAAAAATAAAGCATAAAGGATTTGCACTTCCCAAAATGTTATGGGTAATACTTCATTTTTCAGCTGGTTCTATTCCATGGTTATAAAATTACCATCTGAATTTCATCACTATTCAGATGAGCATGCAAGAGGCTATAATTTCTGTTGCTCGATTCCCCGTGTAAACAAATTGATATTGCTTTCCAAGACTGATAAAACTTTTCAATACGGCTTGAATTCTACCTATATTAATAAAGCTGTTTGATTTGCCTAAACAACATTACATTCCACAGTTTATGCACTGCAAGCAATAACCTTTTACACAAAGGCAACCAATTCACCAGTTTTCATATGTAGACAATCATACAATGAGATTCAGTTTGCCACCTCTTAGTTCTTAAATTGCCAGCCACTTACACAGAATGTGATTTTCTAAATTCTATTCAAAATCAAAATGAGAAATTGCTAGATTTACCAATAGACGGTTTCTGTTGCAAACAGTCACCATCCATTCCCACCTACATCTGTGGCATGACCCAGGCTAGTCCATAACAGTAAAGACACATGCAGAATTTCTACTGTAATTTGACAATGAAACAGGCAATTTAGAAAATCTGGATGGTGATAGGGTACACAAAAATTAAGATATAAATTAAAAAATATCTGTACTTGTGCAACTGTCTTCCTTATATTTAGGCAATTTTAGTGCCTAATAGTAAATTTCCCTGCTCTTTCCACCTTATATGGAAAAAGAGGAGTCCTTTCACTGTTGTTACAAACATGAACATGTGAGTAAAAACAGCTTCAACATTCTGTTTTTTCTCCTTATTGTCTAGTGGTCCCAACAATAAAATGTACCATCAAAAAAGTATTTTAAAAAACATACCTTTACAGCATATGATTTAGAAATGACTTACAGCTCCCTAAGTAACATTGTGAAATGGCATAATCGGAAAATAACAGAGAACTAGCGATAGATACAGGGAAATTATGATGTCTCTTTTACATAAGAGACAGTTGATTGTCTCAAAGAACGGCCCATTTTCATGCCATTGCAAAGCGCACTGACATAATCTGTTTTGCCACCTGTATGGTGTTTTTCACACCATACAGCACTGTTCTGGTTTGAGTTCACAGAATCACGTTGCATGCCATGATGACATAAATACCTATTCTCTGTCAGAGTATGAAAATCTTCAGATATAATCTCACAAACTGTGAAATTGATGACACATAACTGAGGATTTGCCTTAAACTTGCCCATTAAACACCTCGTTAAACACCTCTCAGCCTTTCTCTGTATTTTAACTGGCCATAGAAACAGGTTTTAAGCAATTTGCTGTTCAACGTCAGAGTTCGGTCTGGTGTGACTGGACCTACTGTAGTTTTGCTTCAGTGCTGACAATTTGATAGCAATTTGAGAGTGCAGCATTCAAGGTAACATCCTGCAGCTTTCTAGCAGCAAGTGCACAAAAGCCGCACATTGGAAATGGTTTGGATGCTTGATGCAGAGACCATAATCTTTCCAAGTTTTGTAGCCATGCAAAGAGTGGCAGCAATCACTGCACAAAGCTTTCACTTTTGCTTGAGGCCAGATGCCTCTCATTTCAGACATGCTGTTTTAAAGTCCTAAATGCTGTATTGGCTCTGGCCATCCCTTGCACGACCTTGCTGATGACTGTTGTGTTCCGAAAAACTATGCTGCTGAAGTAGCAGAGCTGTTCTCACAAATTTTGGTAATATATTGTCAGTGCATGTTACTGCCTCAGGGAATTTTCCACCACAACAAGGTTAGAGTAGGACCTCTCTATGCTAATGGTCTGGCCAAATTACTTGGCACAGAGGCAGAAACAGTCAATAATGTGTTATCTGCTTACATATGTGTGAATAACCAATAGTCAGTCATCAGCAAAGAGCAAGTAACACAAGTCAGCAGATATGTGACCTTTGATTTAATGTTCAGGTTAAATATTCTACCACCTATATTGTATTGAATGTGGATACCTTTCCTGTTGACTAAACAAATCAAATGTTAATCAAAAGCAGCAAAGGATACAATCTGTTTTGTGACCTCTTTGATAGTTAAGGGTTCTGGAAGCCAATCCTTATCAAGAACCCTTATCATGGCCACGGTGAAATGCAGAAAATATTCATAATCCTTTCTAGATTCCTGAATTTGCACAAAAACTCTACACATTTCCAAAACTGACAGGATCGAAAACCACATACGTAGCTGTAATTCCACTCCCTAAACTTTGAATTTACCTGGCTACAAAACATCACTTCAATAATACCTTGACCAAATAAATATGCAAATGACCCTCCAGAAAGGAGGGCCTTTTTGAAAATGTTTTGGTTATCATACAACTTCCCATCAGAGAGGAAAGCAGAGTTTGCTCTTGTGAACTGGAGGGCAATCATCTTCTTGCATAGACAAAACATCAGTCTCTGAACAATTTGGCAGTGGTGTCGTTCAAGTATCCTGACTTGCACTGCAACACATTTGACAGTGTTTAAGAAGTGCTACTACACTTGGCAATGCTGCTCTTCACTTCTAGACGCTTAACTGCAGAACTTCGCTGGGCACTTTGTCAGAGACAAACAGTTTAAAAATCCCTTGTAATGCTCATGACAACGATGAGGAATTTCTTTTTATTTAGTTAAAAGCGCTTGATTAGTCACAGAGAAGCACAGTGATACTGATGTCAGGGCCTTAAACTGTTTGAAAAAATGATAAGCATATTTCTGACTTAGGAGTTACTAATCTGCTGCTGCTGGTCCTCGACCATCATTCTTTTCTGACACAAAGCCCTGCCTGTACTTCCTGTCCAGATGCTTAGTAAGTTTTTTATCTTCAGATAAATATTTTATATATTTTATCTTCAGATAAAATTCAGAATTCAGAATATCTTCATGATAAGTAGCTGTTAATATCATGATCAGTAACTGCAAAGTAACAGTAACATCTCTCCACTGAGAGTTTGAATACTGATAAAACATTTGATGGGCTTTTTTTTTAATTGAATTAAAGCAACTTTGATCTGGAGCTTAAATTTCTTTCAGGAGCTTTAAACCATCTTATCTCTAAGTAAAACTGAAGTTGGCAAAGACATTACTACCCCTTGCCCTTCATCACTTTTGTAAGCATATTCTGTCACTTCTGCTCTGTTTTCGTAACTGTCTGTGTGCAATTATTCTAATGTAGGAATTATTTTAAATTAGTTTGACTGACTATGTTAAGATTGTTTATTTTGGACAACCTAAGTGAAATCAGAAATTTCCAATAGGGTTAGCAATAGCTAGCAGCCACTTTTCCATCATCTCTGTAACCGCTAGCCTATTCAGAGATTCAGAGTTTTTGATTTTTTTTCCATAGTTGGCTTATCAGAATGATCTACAGACATAAACCCTCATTAGTAATGAAAATATCCTCTATCATCTAATTCATATAAGACTTCAATGATATTTTTACTTCACCAGTGCTGAGTTGTCGTGCTGTAGCATAGTAAGGAAGTTGCTACGATTTCAACTCTGAATGCACCCATGATGTACAACAGCACGTCAGAGCTCCAGGATAGCTCAATGAGCTGGTGCTCACAGCATAACATTGCTACTAGAGTGCCATTCAGATTTTCGTTATCACTTCCAAAATTCAGGACTTACCTGAAAACAATACAATAAACAATAACAATAAAGTTGCATATTAAATCCTACTAATATAGTGTACCAATTCATGGAACCAGCTTCAAGTATGACTGATCTTGACCTCAATCTGAATCGCATTTCTGCATCAGTGCTAAGAATGGTGTCATGGCTGTATTAGGGATATTTCTACAATCAGCAATTTTTTGCTTTATTAGGTAAGGATCTCAATTTACAGGTCAGCATTGTGTATGGCAAAGTCTACTCTGGCCTTCCTCTTCTGACACACATGCTCATGTGCAGAAACTTCGTTCCTGCTGCAGAAGACCAGATCTTGCTAACCAGATGAAAACAGAATCTACTGATTCTTTGCAATCCTTTCCTCCTCCTTTCTCTAAAGAAACAGCACTGCCCCTTATCAAAGCTGATGTTCCCCCCATGGCCCAGATAAGCCAAACTATGGCCATTCCTGTGCCAAAGGTGCCTGCAGCTGGATGTTACAAGCTTCCGTGTCTGCCTGCTTCATCTCGCACATTCTTCAACCCCCAGCTTCACAAGGCTCCGTTATGCCCAATGGTGTATAGATAATCACGGCGTAAAACCAAAGCAGACACAGACTGCCCCGGTGAAACACGTCTGAAGAGCGCAGTCCTATCAGGTGGTGATACAATTCACCTTCTCTAAATGCTTGTAAAATTACTCAAGTCTAAAAATTACCTTGAATGTGATACAAAGAAGGTAAAGAAGAGACAGGCAAGAAACAATGAAAGAAAAAGAACTGCAGAAAGGTGAGAGAAAATTGAAACAAGGAAATAGCAGTACTAGTAAATGGAAATTTGAAAGGTTGTTCTAATTGCATGTCTATTATAAGGGGAATTAGAATTTTTTTATTGCAGTTAAAAGTTTAACAATTTTTGTAAGAACAGTAAGTTATATCTCCATAATCTTTAACAACAGATGCAACATATTCAATGACCAAAGTCTGATTCATGAAATAATCTTCATAAAAGCTGAAGAGACCTGAGAAGTCAGGCATGTGTGAGAAGAGCACATATACTGTGATGCTGCTCCTTAACTTAAGAGCAATAATGTTATTAACATTCACTCTCTAATTTTTAAATATAAACTGGAATACTCTACTTGATGTCTTACTTCTAAAATAGTTATTCTTTAGTTCCATTACTGTTCCTAAAACACTGAAAATGCTATAAGAAGATTGAAAAGTTATTTGTTAAGCATTTGCACCAAAGTAAGTATTCAAAAATCAAGGAGAGCCAGTCTATATCAAATCTTTAGACTCAAAAATTCTTCATTTTAATGGTTGGTACATTTAATCTATCATTGGTGTTTCTTTTTCCAGACTTTCTGATTTTAAGGTGGCTATCGTTCAAAAAGAAGTACATTTTAATATCAATTTAATATTGTAATAAGCCCATTCACTATGCAATATGTTTAAAAATAATGTTTTTAGAAAAGCTACCAGATTTTAAAAATATATTTATTATTTATAAATAAGATATATCTGCTATATATGTATATTTGATATATCTATGAATTTTTCCTTCTAAAAGTAGTCATTTCCTCTTTCAAAACACAGGAATAAACCCATATTCCTGAACACTTAGGAAAAAGGCCAGGAGACTATTTTTGTTCATAATTAAACTCAAATACAGTTAAAATAAACAGTTCAGTTGTAGTTCATGGACAAGCTACTACAGAGGATTATAAATAGGAATAAGTTCTATGTCTTTCTAGAACTGTTCAGCTAGGAACAGCCAACAGATTGCAGAATGTTGTTTTTCCTCTTTCCTGCAAATGCATGCAAGGTAATTTTTAGACATTTCTCTATGCTGTTTTCCTTATATGTCTTCTATCAAGATAACTGAATTTTCATAACCTGAAGCAATGCTTCAGACATAGAAAAAAAAAAAGTAATTTATTTTTTTGCTGTTCACCTTAGAAGGAACCCTTATTTCTTAGAGAGGTCAAACAAAAAGGAAAAAGGGCATTTCTGTTCAACGTCTTATAATTATAGACGGCACATTGCCTTAAATGTTTTTCCATGCATATCAATCTTGTTGCTTTGCTTAAATTCTGTTGTTACATTAAAAATATTAAATCCTCTTTTGTTTAAATCATATTTTAGAAAGTTGAACTCCACAATTCTGTTATGATCCTCATATATCTGAACATATACACGTTACAGGCCTCCTTCTGGATTTCTGGAAATATCCCTCAATTACTGCATTTTTATAATCTCTTTCAAATATTCCATCAGTCTTTTTTTATTTATTTATTTGCCATCAAAGGTGGTATCACTTACCAAAAGCCGCATATGTGGTTTCAGTGCTTTACTGCATTTTCATATACAGAAAAGGAAAATATGCTATGCAAAAAATCTGTTTCCATCTCTGGAAAGCTCAACAAGTCAGAAAATAAATCTTCTCTGTGAGCTGGAGGATATTACACAAAAGACTACTGGAATTTAATTATTTTTGTATCTTTTTGCTATGAATAAATGAAAGCAAACCCCTCATTTAAGCGACATCTGCATCCTTTTCTACATTTAGATCACTATTTAGGTCTCTAGCAACGATATAGCTAAAAGTCATTTTAGGAACACTTGACACAAACATAAAAAAAGAGAAGTAAAAGGACCTTCATTTCATGTATGTTTAGCATCTGATATCTTCCCTTGTTTGTGTATTAATCAGTACCACAGGCATATGAGAGCATCCTGCTACATGAGAAAATTTGACTTTCACAAATTTCCCTCAGAGCTGAAACAGCTTCAGGAACAATTTCAAGGAAATAATTATTGTCTAGACAGATTTATGACTTCTAAAGACCTAATCCAAAGCACATTAATGTCAGTGAAAGGACTCCCATTGACATCAAAGCCCTTCGGATCAATCCCCAAGTGCGGTGGGAATGAATTCAGAGCAGTAATGATGGTGGACTAAATATACACTTGCAGTAGAAATGTTACCACCCAGACCTTTTTATTTCTCAAATCAGATTAAAAAGTCATTTTCTACTATTTCACAATTACTTCCAGATGCACATCATCTCAAATGGCATTTTCATCCATCTGCATGAGCCAAGCACACACAGAGATGGAGTTTCTACTTTGCCTGAACTAGTAATAGGAACGAAAATCACTGGGGAAAATAATTTTGGAAGCCATGAAGTTCATGTTGTAAATGTGGGGAAGAAACCTTAGATTGCAATTATTCTTTCTAAATACTTCATGATAGAACAGTCAGTTCCAGCACTTACTAATTTACTGCCATAGTATTTTTTTTCCAATGAATTTTTCAATATTTTTCAATAGTCTTCTAAGCAACAACAACAAAAACTAAAAAGAATACACACAAATTAGCACTGTCTGCAAACTTGGTACCCTAAAAAACATCAGAAATATCAACTTCATACATTCTCTGCTTAATAACAGTTCTGCTGGCTCTTCTGTTCTCTTAAATGACTTTTTATAAGGAAATAATTTGAAGCACCTCTCTTCTCTGACCATGTTAATCTAGTTTAACTCCATTTTCAATCAATAAAATTTAATATTGTAAAATGAGACATCAACATAGTGCACTACTGAAAATCCATTTACATTTTTACACATTCAAACTCAATTCGAAGATGTGGCTGATCAATTATCAACATAATGTCTGAAACGCTTCAGCTTATTGTAGAAATAGTGTATATTTTATTTGCTAATCAGGCAATGGATTGGTTCGGCAGGTTCAGTTGTCACCTTTGGATCAATCCCAATATGCTATGCATTGAACTCTGCCCTCATAAATTAATTTTAGTAAATTTGAAAATTCTCTTTAGGAAATTATATGTAATGCTACCGAATAATGCGCATTTCTTAGCATAACTCCAGTCTTCAGTTCCAAATGAACATCTGGCCTACTACCTTAACCTCTGTATCCTTCTCTGCACTCAGGAAAACAAGAACATTTCTTCTTCTTCAGTTAATCCATGGATAAGAAACCACATTACCAGAGGCAAGATAATGCTACTACTGAGATTTAAGGTAGGGAACTGTGAACATTTTTCTTTTCCTAAAAGGATCATAATGGGAAGGAAATCAAGGCTGACAGAGGAAGGCAATGCTGGCTGAAAGCATGCAAGGAACTAAAATAGTTTGTTTCATAAATCTATGGGGCGACAGTGGTACTAGAAATAGTGCTCGAGGCACGTTCTACACACCACCTAGGCCACAAGGAATTGTTTTTAGCCTAGTGCCCTAAAGAATCAAAGCTTATGTGATCAAACTGTGTATGTGTGTGACTTTCATACCCTTTCCACCACATCTAATAACACAAAACCCTCTTTAGTCCATTCAGTCCTATCTGCACAAGGGCAATTTTCACAGAGTCATTCTGTTCTTACAAGCTTTGTGAAAGTAGGTGTCCAGATAGAGGGGGAATCCTACTAGCACCCTAAATCAAGGCCATCAACAAATCTTGTTTGAATTCATCCTTGAGGTGGAAGTACATAGAAACTGCTCAGACTACTTTTTATCTGTTGCTATTCCAGTGATTGCTTGCATGAAGATTAACTCAGTGTATTCGTACACACCAGACACTAGTAAGACTCTCAGCTTACGATAAAAAACATTTTTTTTTAAGATATGCCAAAAGTAGCAACATGCTGTAGCCACGATGTGGCACCATCTTTTAGATGAGTTCACAGTTCAATGCATTCTGTTATCAGTAGTGTAAGAGAACACTACACCTGGAATACACTGAGTGAAAAAATAAGAGAGCTCCAATTTACATTTGCTGACTTTTACTAGTTTGATACCAATGAATAAACTACTGAAGCAATTCTCAAAGGTATATGACAACCTTTGGGAATGATATGGGCAAAAGCCCTGGTGCATTAATATATGCATGAATTATGTTAATAGGGAACTGGCCAAGCAAAAAAAATTAGAGAAATAGCACATCTAAGAAAGCTAAATTATCAAGATTATATTTTCAGGGATATGAACTTCCCCAGCAGCAAACCATGACATTACTACCACATTTTTTTCCATCTCTATATCTTATCAGTGTGAAACAGGAGTTGTGAAATGCAGACTATTCAACTACAAGATATAACAGAAAAAATAGTACAAACCAGGGTCTCTGAAAGAGGTAAGAAATTACAATGATTCATTACATTCCAGACATTGCTTTTAGTCCTGAATTTCACTACCAGGGGGATTTTTTTCTTGCTTTTAAATTCACTTTTAACCCTCCCTCCACAAGCTCTCTATGTCTTTTAAATGTCTTTTCAACAAATTCAAAGCAAAATTTCATTTTGATGGTCTGTGATCTGCAGTCTGCTTCACATCCCAGCACATGACACAAGAGCTCTGTACAACTTTTATAATGGAATTCATAGGTTAGTTAATTAACTAGATTTTAAAAGGATACATTAGATTTACTGGATAAAGTGAAACACTAGATAAAGTGAAACAGTTACCATTTCCCTATGAATGTATTTATTCCAGTGAAACAAAACACTTTTCACAGAGATGCTAAACAAATATAGCCAGACTTCTCCTTGGTCAATGATTGAAAGCAAACTAAAAATGTCACTAACGCGGCTAGATAACCAGACAAACATATACGTAAAATAATATGCTAAGTATACTCTTATTCAAGAACAACAAATTACAGCACTATTTTTCATGATGAAAACATGGGAAGATTTCAGTATCAGCTTCTAAAAAGCTATTTAGAATATAAACAACTCAGCTGAAGATGTGTGAATATGTGTGACTTTGAAGGGATGATGCCCTATTAAAAGCATTGCTTCTGAGCAAGAGAAGATGCTATCTCACAGTGTTGCCTCTGCCCATATTCCACACATTAATTAAAATAATGTCAGAGAAAATGTTGTTCAGTTCTATATTGAAGATATGGAGATACTTCAAGAAAACTTATATTTACCCATGCTGGTAAGGTCAAGATTTATAACCATGAATGGTAAAAAAAGCTTGCTACTGATTTCCCGATTCCTTCAGACTCCATAGACATTTGTGTTCACCTGGCTGTTATGGCATATAAGCACATAAGCAACTCCTATCAGGGTTTGTGCTCAGTGGACAGAACATGGATAAGTGGAAGCTAATTTTCTCATAAGCCAGGTGAATTACTTCCCCATTTTCTTATCACGATCCAGCTAATTTATGATGAAAAAGCCCACTGCTCTCCTTCTGTCACTCAACATTTCTGCAATATCTTAGGATATTTCGGTACCTTTTAAGACTCTCCCTTGCCTGAAATCAAGCAATACATGCTTGTGGTACATAAATATTTGTTCATGCAAATAAATTAAATTCAAACATTTAATTTTGTCCAGTAAACATAAAAAAGATAATGCTGATGTGCTTTTCACAGAAGACAGTGCACCATTTGGAATTCCTGTTTTTATTAAGCTTAGCTCCCTTGATGAAAATATTAACCAATCTTGAGATTCCGCTTCCCAGTTTCTTGGGAAAACATTTTGTTGCCACCAACTTGTTAGAGACATCAGCTCAAGTTTTAAATTTAAAGTTTTAAATTTAAAGAAATAATTGAAAAGATGGTGCCAATGTACCACAGCAGTATTTCAAATGCTCGCCTGTTCGTACCTCCACATTGTTTCTATGCTGGATATTGATATGGAATTAGAAGCAGACAAGGCAGCAATGGGCCTCCACGACACACCACTTCAGCATCTATAGGGCCATTTCTTGTTTATGTTGGTGCAACCTGTCAAATAACTCTAATGTTGTCAGTCAAGCAACTGCAAAGAATGGCTATAAATACAGTCCAAGCAAGATATAACAATAAGCTGAACTACTAAATCCTCATTTGGAGATGAAACGGTATTTCTGGACGAGCAGGATGCGATTAAGCTGCTGCATATGGGGTCAGTATGATTTGTTCGCACAGCCATGCAGTCAGCCTTAGCCTTGGGCTTCCCTTGCTATTAAAAATGCCAGCCTTCCTCAGATCAACCCTCCCCCATGCCTTGCCGATAGTCTGAGCTGCTACCTATGAAAATTAACTACTGTGTCTTAATTTGAAAGGGAAAGAAAAAAAGTGAAACCTCTAAACCACCAGAGCTCGGAAACAATTTGCTAGCTTAACAGTTTAAATGAGGGTGTTCTCCATCTCCAGTCTGCCTATCTGCCGCCTACTGTGTTCCAGCTGCTTGAAATGAGATTCTCAGAAATACGAACACACACACACAAAAAAATGCATTACTTACTCTGTCTAAATGCTGAGTGCCGCTAGAACAGTACAGTCTTGGCCCAATACCAAAGAGTAGTCATGGCCCATTACACCTTAAGACAATCAAGTGGTTCGAAATACCGGGGTCATACTGGCTCTGGCTCAAACATTTAACTGAAACTGCACATTACATTTTGCTATTTCCAGAGAAAGCTACTATAACACCTTTGCTTGGAGGGACAAACCTCTTACCTTTTGTAGCTATTCGAACACACTGAGTTTTGGTTTCCTGTTGAGAAGGGAAAATTAAAGAAAATACAGTCAGACCATGTTTGTTTTCTCCCCTTTCCCATTTCATAACTTAGTCCTAGATGTGCTGGTCAAGTGGGGTAATTGAACAAAGTGGCTTGGGCTTTGGGGTCTACGAGTGAGCCAGGCTGAGTAATTTTGCCTTTTACAAAAGCTGTAAGCTGGATGAAATCTTTCTGGACATTGATCTGTGCTAGCCAGGATAATAATGGGGAGAAAAGGTGTAGTACAGCCTAGACACAGCAAAATTACAGATAGTTCAAATCTAGTAGAAATTATGCCCATCAGAACACAGAGAAAGGGAGCAATGGAGAAAAGGAGAGAGTTAGTGATCCTATTCATCCTGTGGCACTGACATTCTGAGCCAGCGCTGACCTCAAACAGTGCCGCACAGAAGAGGAGATACATTTGTTCAGCACTGTGTCCAAACAAATTTGTCTTGTTGCATCCAAACCGCCTTGAGGGGAGTCACTTCGAGCATGGCGACAATGCGCTCTCCAGTGCTCCCGGGTTTGGTGTTAGCTTAGAAGCAACTCAGGTAGCTCCTCGCATGCCACACAGTTAATCTACAGTCTACATAAACTCCCCCAGAAAAATGACTGTAATGTGCTTTGAAAGAACTTGCATATGCAAAGACAATTTTTATATATTTTACTCTTTTTTTTCCTCCTTCAGAAGTTTGGGCAGCCAGTGAAACAAATCAACAAACAGAGAAATGATTTCGTTATGCACAGTGGAGGCAAGCTGGAAAAAAAATAGGTTCAGTCACAAATGGGTTTTCTGATCTTTCTGTACAATGTGTAATCATTTTAAAGGCAAACTGAAATCGCATAAGGCTGCGTGAGAGGATGCAGCTGCTGCTATATTAGATCATTCTAACCAATATTAGCATGTAATTAGAAAATTGATAATGACAGTTTAATTCTATAAAAAGTGCTCCCTCCAACCCTCCCACCCCCTAACACTGCCTCCTTATATAGATTTCCTGGGATCTCTCTCCTCTTGAACATTTCTGAATAATAGTGCAAATATGTCTATGATGTTTGGTAAACACATTATGTAAATAATATGCAAAACTATGACTAGAGACTTCATATAAATAGTCCATGAAGATGGATTTGCAACCTAAGTGAAAGGCCTGTGAAGTTTATCAAAGTAACCTTACCTAACTAGCACTCTCATTGCTTGCTGGATTTCCTTATCCACTTCGGTTTGCAGTGGTTGTGAAGACCATGGCACAGCCTTCATCCCAATCCAACAAATTATTTCACAGAACATACTTTTCTTCCTCTTGCGTTTTTCATGTGATCACACTGGCTACAGTTAAGGCCACACTTAAATGTTGTGCAGCTTGGAAGCTACCACACTACTGCCATATCCATGTCTTGGCAGAAGGCTGGGCAAACCTCCTCCTCGCAGACCTCCCAGGAACAGAAACCCGATTCAAATTTTTGGATCACATCAGAGAGAATCGTGTTTGATTTAAACTCTTCCACAAACTGAAATCTAGTTAAAATTAAAAATAATTTGTTCCTCTATCACCTTTTACTTATCTGTCAAAATGCAAAAGGAAAACAAGATCTATTCTTGTGTTTACTATTTTTGTTCCCCCCTACTCCTCATTTGATCCTTGGTGAATGAAACATCTATTTCTGTACAATTTAGTCTACTAGAATCCAGCAAATGCAGAAGGAATTACAGGTAGAAAAGGAAAAAAATATGATCGAGTATCTGACAGTTACCTTTTACTTCCCTTTGTTTGCTTCATAGGGGTCTGAGGGCAAGAACGAGAAATGAGAAACTCTCTCATCAGAAAAAAGTCTCCGGTGCTCAAGCAGCTCCAGGGTGGAGTTTCATTTGTTACTGCCTTTCCCCCATTCTTATTTGAGGTCTGTGCAATTTTCATAACCATAGGTATAAGGCAAGATTACACTCAAAAGGCTCAATGGCAAAGCCATTTTTTACCTATGATTTGTTTAGCCACAGCAGAAAGCCAAGTGTAAGGGTAAAGACTGCTTCTATTTCTCTCAGATGGCTCTGGTGACTATCGCCTGCTATCAATCTCTCTCCGCATCAGGCAGCGTCTTTCTAACTAACTTGTCTGTGTGCTTCGTATTGGCACTGTTAAAGAGATAATAGAGCAATTTCCTTCAGTTATCTAAAATATAAATCTAAAATTTAAATGTTTAAATATCTCCAATTCCTGTGCCTGCCACCTTGTCTCCTCTCGCAGATCACTCTCTCCTCTCACCCATTTTTCATTTACAAGAGAAAAATCATTCCAGAGCAGCAGCATGGGGCTTGTGGAGTCATGTTGTTTTTCATCCCCTGAGCCCTCTGCAGTATTTAACCTCCCCACACTTTTTTCCCCTGCCACATGCATACCAAATCAGCGGCAATACTCAGCACCACATCTGAAAATGAAGTGCTAGGGAGGTAATGAAGGTGAGCGACAGCCTTACCTGCACTGCGCAGCGGGAGCGCAGTGGCAAAGCAGACCTTTTTATGAAGGCTCTCTCAGACATGCTCGAGAGCCTGCGGTTAGTTTTGCCCCCTTTTTTTTTTTTTTTAAATTTGGGGTGAGAGTCTCAAAGTTTGCAACATTGCTCTTATGAGCCTTCTGAGCAGTCTGATTTGTGTTTATCCAGCGGTAACTCACTCTCATGCAGCGTGCGAGAACTGAGGCAAGGACTGCAGGGGTTATTTTCTGAGGAGGCCGCATCACAACAGTGACATTACTTCAGCGTTGCAGAAGACCATTGCTATGAGATGTATTAACATCTCATCTAGTAACCTTTATTATGATAGAAGAGCAATGTGAAATACAAATGGCGCAATACCATGTTGTCACTGGGCAGAAGCCAGGGCGGCAGGGGTTAGCACATCGCTCGTGCCAGCACCGACTGTGACTAATTTTGACAGTCCTAATCGCCACCACAGGCACATCCTTGACTCTGTCCAGGAGGAAGGCACGGACTGGTGCTTACCTTCTCGACACTGCTCATGGCCTGGAAGTAGATGTTGTAGCCTTTGCGAGGTGCTAGCGGTGGGTTCCAGAAGCCCTGGTAGGTCCTGTTGTCACCCACAGTAAAAGGGGCTGGTTCGGGCAGGTTGCCCGGGGGCAGTTCAGCAGCAAAGTAGTAGGGTGATCCTCCGCTAGCAGCAGTCTGGTAAGTGACAGGGACCTGATAGCACTCCATGGCACCCGTTTCTCGCTTTGTTCGGTGTGGGTGCAGCTCCTCAACAACAATCTGGTAGGCACTGGTGGAACAGAGGAAAAGAAGGGCTTGAAGGTCACCTGTTACAGCCACATGCCAAGTCCCACAAAAGCAGTAGCCCGATTGCTTTGCGCAAACTGCAAAGAAAAATAAAAATGAAAAAGATGCAGAGAAGAATCAAATGTCTAAGTACAGCAAAGCTTATATATAACTGCTTGGGAAAACAGCAGCACCCATCCTCTCCTGGAAGTGCACTCCTAACAACGATTTTGATTTTTTTTTCCTTTAAAGAAACCTAGGAACAAAGCTGACTAAACTACAACAGATTAAACTCTTTGTCNGGAAGTGCAGGATGCATATATTCAAAATCTCCTAACAACGATTTTGATTTTTTTTCCTTTAAAGAAACCTAGGAACAAAGCTGACTAAACTACAACAGATTAAACTCTTTGTCTGCTAATCGGGAGCATGTGAAGTTAGCATTTCCCTTTGAAATGATATTAGAGACACCTCAGCTTCAAGGCCCAACATAATGACTGCCTCGAGGCTGCGCTCGAAGCACCAATTTGCAGTTGTCATATCATTAGAGACAGAACGTGCTGACAGGCTTCCCCACCTCTTGACCTTGCTGTGGCTTCTATCTTGGCTCAGAGCTATGCAGATCTAAAGTACAAGTGACATGCTGCAATACAGGCACAGATGGACAGAAATCTGTCCATTCCACCAAAATAGGCTGCCTCATTCCTCTACAGTTGTCAATGATAAAATGCTACAAATTGCTGAGGCAGATGGTATTCGGCCTATTAAAATGCCATCCCACCCCCCCATACCTATCTCGAAATTGTCCGTGGCTTGGTCACTTTTCAAAATCACCTTCTCAAAATAGAGGAGGTGATTATAATTCCTTTTGCTCCTTCAGGGGTACACAACAGTGGTATGTTACCAACTCATTACCAGCTTTCCCTGATCCGCAGAACGTACGGACTGAGAACAGGAGGGAATTTTTCACTTTATAAGGGAAGAAAAAAAAAATAGACCTTTCACACACACACACGGAATTTCTCATCTACATGCAGATATATTGGAGGACACTATCAAAATAATCACCTTGTTAGCAGGATTAGTAAGAAAATATGTATGCAGACAAGACCTGGAGTACTTCAATTAAACTGACAGAGCTGTCTGTTTGGTTTTGTTTTAAAGCTTCCTAAACAGAAAAAAAAGTTCTGGAAGTGCCATTGCATTGCTGCGGGGAATCCTAGAGGCAAAGACAAAGATGGTCCTTCTTTCTTAACTTATGGGGCAGCGTTAAATTATTTTGTCAATTTTCTCTGCTACTACTGTTCCTGAAAACCTAATAACTGGCCTGGCAGAGATGAAGTATGATTCTGTGGAATGGAAGAAAGGACAGGAGCAAAAAAAATAAGATTTTGATCTTGCTGCTTTCTCAGTCTGAAAGTGGCAAGTAAAAAATTAAGCAGAAAAGTGTCTCCCCTTTCAAAGTGTCCAAGAGGAATAGCACAAAGTCACCTCACTTTTGTAACTCTAGTTAAAAAAATAAATGTAAACAGCAAAAAATAATGAGTTAGTTCCAGGGATCTCTGTTTCTTATAAACTGCCTGCAAGCAGAGCTGGGCTGTAAATCATCTTCTGTGGTAACCTCTATGTATCAACCATGCCCAGTTAATGCAGCCTGCAACAACAAATCACTTCCACCTGACCCTGGCATGCTCAGGATCTTTCTTTATTCTTCACAATTAATGTGCTAGCAAGAAATGTAAAAGCATCAATACCCTACAAACTTGACAGGATGTAAAATACAAAAAAACAAAACAAAACAAAACATAACAAAAAAAACTTTATAATGTTCCCAGGGATGACATTACATCTCGTGTGCCAGAGATGCCTGGAACCAGACATGGTTAAAATCGCTGCTCCTGGCCTGGGCAGCCAACCAATTCAGTGTACTGGGAACACAGGCACTGTCTTTACTCCAGCTATTCTGCAGTCGTTTTCTTGTGAGCTGCCAAAGGACTCGGACTGACACAAATTCTGCTCTCTGAAGCGCCAGGAGAGCAGGAAACTTGTCATCTGCAATATCCTGCCAACTTACATGAATAAAGCCAGCAGGGAGAGCGGAAGGACAGGGCAATATTCGCACGTGTCTGAGAGAATCATCCCCTGCAATATACTGGTCTGTCATTCAGCTCAAAAACTAAGATTTACCATGGATTCAAAATCAAGCTTGTCACCCCCTTTCCTTCCTCCCATTTTATAGGGACTAAATGAGTTAGCCTATTAGGAAAAAAAAAAAAAAAAGTCTGTATATCTCTTATGTCTCTCTTTAAAGATTGAAATAAGCCAAAACAAAAGATGATGAAGCCACTGAAAAAAAAATATTAGACAACTCTCTTTTAATAGCATTCTTTGAAAATATTGCAACATTTTCTGAATGTGACATAAATTGTACGGCACAATTTTAAGCAGAAGGCCTCAGTAAAATGTGAATGTTCTGAAATTCTTTTCAAATGGAGCAACTTCCATAATTTAAATGCAATCTCATTTTAAAAAATTAATGCTTTTTGGGCCCTAAACTTTAAAACACTACATAATGTGGAAGATTATAAACAAATGTGCCTAATGTTAGCTATCTGCAATTAAACTATTTTTAGTTAAGGAAAATACGATTCATCCTAAATAAATTTTATGTTTTGCAATTAGTAAAAAAAAAAAAAAATTAAAAGGCTCCAAATAGGTATTTTTAAAAATTTACATGCAGTATTGTTTAAATAGAAGCAGAATCTACCCTTTTTGAAAAGGGGCTCTGGCAATATTTTTCATGCACCCATTATAGGCTAATAAGGCATACAGGAATACAATCACTTATATAAGAGGATCTTTGTGATGCCATCTGCTTTAATACATTTACTAACACATTAGTGGTTCCAAAGCAACACTGTTACTCTACACATAATAGTGTTAGCACACTAGTATAGTGTAACACACTATCTACACATAATAGTGTTAGCAAAGGACACTCTAGTATAAGAGGATGTGAAAAAAAGAAGCCAAAGTTCTTGCAGTTCACCAAAAGCAGAGAGAAAAAGAAACAGAGGTGGAAAACCTGAATGACAATCTTCCTTTTGCTAGATGACTGTAAAAAATCTTGAACTATTGTAAAGAGTTATACAAATATCAGGACTCGTTACATAAATTGTGATCATAAACTCCAAAGAGTTGTCTAAGACTGCCAAGAAACGGAGAAAGTGTTATAAATTACTTCTTTGATGTCAAAATTTTTCTCTTTACTCAAGAAAACCTGCACATGACCTTCCTATTGATCAAAATGATCAAGAACAACCTAAAAAGTCCCTGCCAACCAATCTTAACCCCTTCTTTTCTCATCTCCGTAAAAAGACAGTCTTTCAAACAGACGTAGCAGTGGTGAACATATATAGTTCGTACATTAGCCTTATTCTGACTAGGCTTTAATTCCAGATGGAGATTTCCTTCTATGTGTGCAGCAAAGATGCAGCACCCTCTCGTTTGGCATGTGCCAGACTGACCAACAATCCAAGGGACTAGTTGAGCTCCTGAAGGTCCAACTGACCACTATGTTTTAGTTTCTTCCAGCCACAGTCCACAGAGTGAGGCTTGCCGTAAAATGAAAACAGACTGCATGTGCATACAGAGTCATAGGAAGCACATTTTCAAACAAATAGGAAGCAAATTTCATTACTAAAAACTCATTCTAAAATAACTCATTCTATCATTCTGGACTGAGCTCTTCATAATTTGTATATGCAGTAGAATTTAAAAGCAGGATGCACATGATTGTTTTGCTGGTGCTCCGCTGGGTTCCTTTAGAAAAAATGCAGTGACAAATCATGTCTTCAAAGGAATCACTGATGTCCTTGATGGAGATCTGCTCCACTAGATTGACATAGGCACAGCACACGCTTCACGATAAGCCTGAGCCACCCAGTTCAGGCTCCCTTTGCATTTCTATCTTGTAATTTGGTTTGAAACTTCAGGAGGTCATAAAGAAAACCACAGATTGCACACTAACATTTGACAGGCGAGATATGATTATCGCCATGTTTGCAATTGTGGTGACAGTGGCATGGAGTGCCTTAAAGAAGAGATTGACAGCCACCCGTAGCTTTCATGCGGGTTAAGGAGCATCAGTTTCCTGGGAGCTGTCTTGATACAGAGATACAATAAAACCTGAGCACAGCATAATCCTGTTTGTAAAAGAAAAATAGTATTAGACTACAAGCTTTCTGTTTGTTTGTTTGTTTTAATACAGGCCTACTGCTATGAGACAAAGTGAGCCTTTAACCATCTACAGCTTGAGGGATTAGAGGCCAAGGTACAAATAAACCTCTTCAGTAAGCCAGCTTCCTCAGCTTGATCTTAGAAACCAGGATTTGAATCCCTTCTCTGCTCAGTCGCAGCAGCAGGCCGGAGACGCATTTCCTTCCACCTTCCTTGTAATGCTCCTTATGATGTAAGGATGGGCATGTTGTGGAAACACCACTGGCAAGTGGCTGGAGGGAGATTTTCCTAAAACCAGTCATAAAGTTTAGTTAAATCCATTGAATCAATTCAGGATTTCAGTGGGCTACATTTCTCTCCCCTATGGATATGCTGCTGAAATGTAACAGACTGCAGCACGCATAATTTCAGCAAAGGGGACAAGGTAAGGCCCTGCACTTCACCTGGAGCATTCTTCTACTTTGGAATAAAGGATAAAACAGCTATGGGTCACAGGTTTGATTTTCAGAATCTTTCTGGATCAAGAACATTGTTTAACCTGAAAACCAACCCAAACCATGAATGATGGTCATAAAAGCAAAGAAATTGACTGGCTTGCTTTTCTGCTGCTTCAGTCAGATAGAATCCTCAGTGTGAGCTACAGATTTTAATTTCTTTATTCCATAATTACTTTGACATTTGTGTAGAGAAAGAGAGATGACTTTATTTTGATGGGGAAAGAAAGGTTTTCACATAGCTTTGGTGCACATTGATTTAACTACTCATTTGAAAACTAATCTTTTTTACTTTGTGGTTTGGCTACACCCCCTGGCAGTAACCAACACACTATATGCGTTAACAGCATTTGGTAATATTCTGAAAGAGAAAACTTTTATACTGTTTTGCTGGGTTTTTTTTCATTTAATTATGTAAAATGCATATATAAACTGCAATTTTATACAGTATCTGCCAGTTCTGTATCATATCAGTACACTGTGCTCTGCTGCTGAAAAATAACCCCCAAAAAATCCTTCCTGGCTGGCTTTGCCCTTGGGGCACTTGTTATGAGTATACAAAGTTCACAAGCTAGTAATGTAGAATAGAATTATATTGTTTGTATATTAAGCATTACTGTCCCCCATTTTTATACTAGAGGTCAAATCTTACTTCTCTGACAAGAAATACATCATTCTCTTTTTCCCTCTTAGTGTTAGCTAAGTATTCAGAGGAATAATGCTTTGATGAATAAAGTGTATTTTATATATAAAATTAATATGACTGTAAGACTAACAACTCATGAGGACCATAATATAACTCTGTTTTTAATTCTGGTTCTTTTTCTGCACACAGCGAACCCCTTTCCACATACTGTCTGAAGAGCATCTCCATTACATCAAGTCTCCCTGATAGTCTCAAGATCTCCACGATAGTGTCTGGATAGTGCATGGTGTCTCTAGTTTAACACAGACATACCTGCTCTCTAATTGAGTACTAAAACTACCTTCAAATTCATTATGGTATTTGTTTTAAGAATAAAGCTCAGCTCTCTGGTTATGGTGTAGAATTTATTTCCTTGGCCTCCACATATGAGTAATTTTATGGACTCTCTTATGAAGGAGAGGAAGGGAGAGAGACACACACACACACATACATCTTGGAAAACTTAGTCAAAACAGTACTTATTAATACTTTACCAAACTATCTCTGTTAAACTATCAGATAACTGTTCATTCACATCCTTTCTGCTGCCTCTCTTCATTGCAATGACAAAGTGAGGTCGTGTGACTGAGGAGACTGTAAGGAAGGTTGAAATGTGGAGTGTTCTGGTGCAGGCCTGCTCTGCTGTCAGTGACTTGCTGGCAAATAGAGTGGAGGTGCCAGAGTTTAGTGACATCCTGTCACTTGACCAGTCTGTGACAGAAACCCCCCAAGGACAAAAACCTGGGATGGGGAATTCACCCGCTTTGGTCCTGATTAGAAACAGGCAGTGTATTTCTTGGACAGGAACAGTTTGGGATATGGCCAGGAACTACACACCTGGAACATTTTAAAAGCTCATACAGAAGAGCAGTGAATTTAAGAAGCTGCGTAACTTGGGAGTATTCTCAGATCACAGGTCTGGTTCCTACTGTACCAGCTCCACACAAAGCCTTGTTTAGGAATTTAAGGGCTGCACTCAGTGCAGCATTTTAATATTCTTCACAGCAAACAAAACAAAACGAAAATGAACAAAACCCTTAAATGTCCTCTTGGGTAACTTTCCAGAAGCTAATGATATATGAGCTCACAAATTTATTTATAAATATAACAATTCAACATCTCCTATAAAGGCGGTGAATCTGGATGATCACCTAACACGGAATAAAAATAAATAACTTGGTCATATTTATGATAAGGCTCTCTCAGATGAAACCTCCTTATGCTCGAGTGCCTGTGTACTCAGGTACCTGAAAATCTGAAATATTGACCTATAAGACAATGTAGGGTAAGCACAGTAAAATGACTATGGGTATGTGACTCAACCCTATGATACCCAGGTAAAACATACAGTCCAGTTAATAAAAACAGATATGAGAATCAATTTATTTTCCTATACTTTTAGGGCTTAGACACATTACTTAACATCAGGTGAGCCATAATAAGTGACTTACATAACACAGGATGAAATGCATTAGCCGGTGTTTCTCCGAAATGTCACAGGCTAAGAGCATGAAAATGTTCCAATACTCTGCAGTTAATTAACCTCCAGTTAATGTGTCCTGTGGCTGAATCTTCCTGATGCAGCAGCATCAGCAAAACAAAGGGAATCAAATAACATCACAAACACTTTGCACTAACAAGAAGTAAAGAACAGGATGTGGATTTTTTTTTTGCAAACAGAATTAAATTCTCTCTCAATAGAGAGTAGAAAGGGAAAGACCTCTCAAAGTTAACATAAATGAAACAGTTTAATATGATTATGAGACACGCCAAACAAACTTTAATAGCTTGCTACATAATTTTTAATAAGAAGCTCTCCAAGAGAAGAAAGGTCAAACAGTTTGTACTCATCACTATTATTCTGTCATTTCTTCTGAGCTTCCAATTTTCCAAACATACATATATGCTATAAAATAGCTGATCTGTAGTCCTGCAGAGGAAGTGTTATTTTCAAATCCACTTTCTGACAAATACATTTCAACCTCATATTTCAGTGACACTAAAAGAAAGTAAAATGAAGTGATAATGAGTAGGGGGTGATCCCGGGGCCCTTAAATCAAACAGGACAGACAGCTAGATGATTCAAGGCATGAATACCTTTAAAAGCCATATAGAACATTCTCTTATTAATTACAGGTCTATTGGTAGGCTCAGCCTAGGTAACAACAGTACTGGCAAAGGAATATTGCTTGGAAGTGAACAACCTTATTAGCTGCTAAGCAACATATGACCAAACGCAGAATCTTTTGCATGTTTTTTTTTTTTTTTTACCTGATAGGGGCCCCTTTGGCCTGTGCTGGTCTCAATAGCACAGTTATTGTGGTCGCAGTTTCATTGAGAGATGCATCGACTCCTTCATAATCTGGTAAGGTGGGAGCTGATTCAAGGTGAGCATGAAGGAAAGAATGAGAAATCAGTGAAAATATTTGGAATTTTCATGAGATTTTGTTTGTTCACAGAACTGCACAAAAAGTCATGATCTTCATCAAGTATGAGTCTTTAATGATTTTCCAGGAACAACGTTTCAGTAGTGCATAACTGAGACTCCGCAAGCAACTGATAACCCCCATCCTGAACTATGCTCACTCAAATCATTAACCTATTAGGCTAGACAGGTTTTTTCAAGGATAGAAACTGAGGGAGGAGGTGACTGCAAGGGGAAACCTGAAACAATAGAATCCCATTTTTGCCTCTTTCTGTGTACCTTTCAAGTATATTCACTGACTTCAAAACTCACCTCCACTTCTTGCATTTTGGATTCCCCAGCAATTTAGGCATCTTTTGTGTCTAATTTTAGCTGACAAGAGAGACCAGGCCAATATCTACTACAATGCAGGAGAATTAAGGATTAACATTAGACGAGTGAGTCTGTTTCAAGGCCCATTTCTCCCTCCCGTTCTAACCACGGACAACAGATCTGTTCACAACCCAGCCAAGGGTCTTAAAAAAAATACCAAAACAAACCCAGGCTAGAAGCATTCAGAAACTCATTATTTAGTGGAAAGGCTGTTAGTTCTTCAGGGCAGCAATATTTGTTCTAAGTAAGTTGGATGGCGGGGGTAGGTGATAGCTTCAGCTGCCTAACTCTACTCTGCTGCTGAAAGACCGTCACAGCCATTAATGGCAACTCTATTGCTAACATCATCTCCAGTGCAAGGAAGGAAGGAGGATTTTCTGTGATTCAAAGAATAACAGATTTCTGATGAATGCTAGCTTTCAAAAAGCTTCAAAATGTACTGCATTTTTTTAGCATGTGGAAAAAAAAAGCACCCTTACAGTTTGTTAATGATACCACTGTATTTTAAAATGAACATTAAATAACTTTACTAGCAGGATGTCCATCATTTAAGTCATCATAATTTGAAGATAATATATCAATAGATAGATGAGTAATGAAAGGTTAAAAGCAGTGCTTCATTAGTGCAAATCACAGACACACAAAAATTTTGCTCTTATTTCAGGGAACCTTATTATTTATAAAATTTGCAATTATTAATTACTAAATAGTGCACCACAGTCACTGCAATCATGGTAATCACTTGCAAGTTTGGCTAAAAGGAATCTCTTCACCTGCTGAAATAAAGAGCTTCCAGAAAATCATACATTGCTTTGTAAAAAGTATCAGTTGTGCAGAGTGATATTAGACAACAGTCTGTGATAAAGCAAGATGAAAAATAACAGGATGAATTTCAGATAAGAAGAATGTCATAGCCCACTTTGAAGCTTCCCTAGTATTAACTGTATTTTAATATAATTAATATGGCCTCATGTTGTGTCTGGGAAATGCAGCAGACTATATTCTGGAAATACATATCAAATGTCCAAAATTTCTGGCTAGAAAGAGAAAACATATTTGAGGAACTCTGAATATACTGTAACCCAAAGTAATCCAAACATGTTGAGGTGCTTATTTCTCAAAACAGAGATATGGTTGGCCAACAGACGTATTATCAAGATATTACATACAGTTACAGCTTTCTCCTACAAAGAGGGTAAACTTCATAATAAGATGACATGTATGCAATCTACACCACCATTATCAACTCCTGATGTTCCCCAAGAGTTTGTCATCTAGAATTTGGCATGAAGAAACAGAAACTCATGACAAAAATCATAATAAAATACTATATTTCAAAATAGCCTAATAGCTCAGAGAAAATAAATGCTAGACTTTTAGTCATGTTTTTCTGTGGAATGGGTTGGGGGAGGAAAACCTAATACTCCAGGGTGTAATTCCACGGATTGTTCCAGGCAGCTACCACCATAGATTTTAATTTACTGTATTCTTCAATTCAGGAAGTTGCACGTTAAGTTTTCTCACATTTTGATTCATATGAATGTTTTTGGAAACCTGGTAAGGTGACTATGTCAGTAGGGTTTCCCACAGAAATGTTAGATATATTCCAATACACTATTAATCACTTTTTCTATAAAAATTTAAGTTTCATTATGGTAGGTAATAAGCAAAATAGCATCCTTGGTGCTGTTGATGGTTTTAAATGACTTCTTTCTCCACTATCTGCCAAGTTCTAGAGTCATCATGTCTCTCTATCATGTCAGTAGAATCTCTAGATATAGTACTGACACTTAACTACTGCTATCACTTACATAAGCTACCAGTCTTCAATACAGAAATTCAATTTCAATATAGAAATTCAACAAAATAAAAATACTAAAACATTCCACATGTCTATTATTTCATAAAATTTTCAGTACATTTGTGTGTAGCATCAATCTTGGTGCAAAAATGTACACATTGCTTTGTAAAAAGTATCAGTTGTGCAGAGTGACACTAGACCATTGCCCAGCATAAAGCAAGAAAAATGAATAAAAGCACGAAGAAGCAGATCTATATGAGTCTCATAGTGGATTCAGACTTCCTGCCAACCTCCCCAATTACAGCTGTTTGCTGTAAAGTGGTGTCACCTTGAGTGAGTCAGTTCATTTTCTGCATCTCTGCAAAACAAATCTAATACTTAGTAATTTATGGAGTGCTATAAGGCTCAATTAGTTAAGGTTTGTAAAGCACTTCAAAATCTTTGGATGAAAACAGAGTATTATACAAAATCAAATATTTGGAAACTATGGGCTCTCGGTTTCTGCCTGATTATTTCCCGTAATTTTAAAACTATTTTCAGAACACAACAGACTTTTTCTTTTAAATCACCTTATTTTTCAAGTCTTACCAAAAGAGTCTGTAAAATCAGTGAACATTCTCCCTCCCCCCACCCTTATTTATTACCTTTTTTATTTACTTACCTGAAATATTGGTTGTGACATTGATTGTGGTTGCTGGTCCGAACCCTTTGACNTGGGCTCTCAGTTTCCACCTGATGATTTCCCATCAGTTTTAACATTCTGGTAATGTTAAAACCATTTTCAGAACACAACAGACTTTTTCTTTTAAATCACCTTATTTTTCAAGTGTTACCAAAAGAGTCTGTAAAATCAGTGAACATTCTGCCTGCTCCCACCCTTATTTATTACCTTTTTTATTTACTTACCTGAAATATTGGTTGTGACATTGATTGTGGTTGCTGGTCCGAACCCTTTGACGGTGCTTGCACGGATAAAGAACTGGTAGGTAGTGCCAGGGTGCAGGTGTGAGAAGACGTGGTGTGTGCTGTTCCACAGCTTGGACACAGTTTGCGGAGGCCCTGCGACTGGAACTGCAGGATCAAATGATCGTATACTGCTATAGCTGACCTGTGGAAATGATAATTCCTCCAATTTTGTTGCGGTTTTGGTCACAGTATGATAAAGTTACTTGAGATGGAAAGGAGAAAAAAAAACATATTTTCACCTAGCTATGTAGCTATCTTGGTGATTGCTCCCCAATTTGTTCCTTTTAAAAATGTTTCCTTCCAGTCTCCTGCACAGGTCCCCGGGAGACTCATACATTAAATAATTTCTAAACAGAGTATATGTGTGTGTTTTCTTGACAATTGATACCTAAATATCTTGTAAAGCTTAAAAAAGTAGTTTCAGATTTAATCATTATCTTACCTTTTGTGCAACCTTTCCCTCCAACAAACAAGTTCCATAGATCATGGCTGCCATGGCTTTGGAAGGTTGTATATTAATAATGCAGGCTTTTAAAATTAGCATCTCACACATGGATTGTAACATTCGTTACACTCAGATGCTAAAGCTATTCGACAAGGTCAGCCAACATTTGCATCGTAATTATGAGTTTCGAAATCCTAGTCACTAGGGAATTCCAGTCCTCTCTAACTGGTAGTAGTGTATAATTTAGCAGCCTGCCAGCAGAGCGTAGACGCCCACCATGAGCCACCTCTCCCCTCTTCCCAGCTCTACTGCATGTTCAAGGGCTGTGCTCTTACCTCGTACTGAGTAATAATGCCATTTGGATCCATGGGTTCCTTCCAGTTGAGGAAGATCTTGTCTTCAAAAGGAGTTCCCTTCACTGACTTGGCAGGGATGGGGCCTGGCACTACAAGCAAAACAAAACTTTAGTAAAATCGGAAATTCAAGAGACAGACTATCTAAAGAGATGGCAGCACATCCTATGAAAACCAAAAGCCAACACGGATCAATTCTTATTATCATCCATTCTCATGTGAAAGAGAGGGGTAGAGGGTATGAAAATGCACATCAAAGAGGTTTTTGTCATTCACTGAGCAGAGAGAGCATGAAGTTGGAATGTTATCCCCAAATATGGTTTTCAAAGACTTTATGCAAAGTCAAAGCTTCTTGTAATATTGCCAGGGGAAATAGTTCAGGCTAGATTATGACTTTAGGTGTTCAGGGAACATCACTGAATTCAGTAATAAGCACATCTAAGGACAAGGACTACATGGTTTTAAAATCCTTTTAAAAAGAAAAATCAAAGGTCAGGACAGCATATGTTATACAGCATCTTCCAAATGAGAGAGACGCTCACAAAACAGTTTCCAGCCACCTTGCCTTATGATCTGTTGTATTAAAAAGAAATCTTTGTTTAGAGAGGGGGGCTGGGAATGGAGAGAGCACAGCAGCTCAGCTGCCACTTCTTTCAAGGACTAAAATGTTCACGCGGCAGAAGGATCAAAACTGCTTACTTCAAACCTTTCAAATAAAAGCTATTTTCAAAGCTTTGAACTGAACCACATTAGGATGACCCTAATTTCTTATTGTAATGTAACCAATGTCCCTGGTGTAATAAAAAGTTTAAAATGTCAGCTCAGGCTTCCTTGCTTGAATGATTCACAGTACCTGGGAATCTCATCAGCACCAGATGGGAGCACTTTTCTAGCTCCTGTTTCACCTTACCAAATATTTCTCCATATACATATGGCTCCTTTTTAATTGCAGCGTAGATAAGACTTAGTGCATTAAAAACAAAAACCAAAAACTGAAAACAAATTGAATGACAAAAATCCCAGCACAACAAATCCCTTTCTCCAAAAGTCAAATTTCCCAAACCTGCAGTCTTTCAACCTCTTTGTCACCTCTATTTAAATATGGAGACAATATTTCTCTTTCTGTCTTAATTAGTTTATTTTCTTCAATGCAATCTTCACTGAACATCACATGTGATATTTCCTGGATATTAATTTTCAAATCATACAAAGAGAAAAAAAAATTAAAAAACACTGGATGAAAAGAAGTGCAAGGCACTGTATTAGCAGCACCAAGGACTGAGTGGTCTGTCCCAGTAGTAGGACTTATTTCCATGTACAAGAAAGTATAAATGACGAGCTGACCCCTGATACAAATAACATAATTTGGTGCATTAATAATAAATTCACAGAGTCAAAGAAGCCCACAAGCAAACAGATGAGGCTTTGCAGAAACTGTTCATCCATCTGTCAAGCAAAGACCGAGGAGAAGCTAACTAAAATCATACACTGCTGTTTTACTTCAGTGTGTTGACGCCAAGCAGGCGGTGGGTAAGGGCTGATGTGCCATGACAGCCCCTCTGTGCTGGTTGCTGCTCCACTGTTTTCCTTTCTACATCGCAATCGAGGTATACATTTTTCCCAGATGTGTTCGTGTTTGCATGTGCATGTATGCACCTGCACGTGAGAGGGCATACAAAGGTATTGGAACATACACACAGAATATGGCATTCGCTATTACAACTTTTTAAACCACTCGAAGTAAAAAAAAAAAAAAAAAAAGACAGCTTCGTCAAAACCCCACAAAAAATTCTTTGTGTGTTGCTTTTTATTCAGCTGAAACTGAGTGTAGGACTACGTGAGTCTTGGGGGATGCATGAAAGCTACATTTCTGTCTAAAGATCCCAGTGGGAGAAGCCTACAGGCTCATCACTTCGCATGACCGTGCACTCTTCTGCACTATAAAATTCTTTGCTTGTGGCAGCAGCAATGTTAAACTGACTGGAACTACATGATCCCACTTAGTTTCATGCTTCTCTTCCCACTGGCATAAGAAGGGCACAAGAAGAAAAACTAGCGCAATGATGATCAGCTTGCTGGCAATCCCAGGAAAAATAAGGGCAGAAAGTAAAGGAGAGCAAATGTCCAAAAAGAGAGAACAGTAATTCCCACATACCTCGCCCCTGCCCACAAGTTCACCAAAAAATGAAGTTTAGGATCAACTGAAACTATTCAAAAATCCTATTGGAGTTACAAACAAAAGATCAAGTGCCTAGAGAGAAGGGAATGAAAAGTTTCAGTTTAGTTTGAAGGAGACATTTTGGCAGGTCTGAAATTATTTCCTTCCATTCCTCAGTTCAGCCCAAGTAAAAATGCCTTTTATTTGAACAGTTTTACCAAAGGGACACAGGGAAGGGAGGAAAGTGAGAAACAGAAGAAAATAAACCTGCTCACAGGACACAGCATCTGTGGGCAAGTGCACAGACTTATGAGCCTGGTTAGTCCAGGTAACACCCAAGCTGACACATTTGGTTTTTTATGTCTTTGACCTCAGGGCCTGTACTAATTACACATAGAAATAATAAGAAAAAAAGGGTTAAAGCACAAAAAAAGAGAGAGAGACCAACAACATAACCTTTGGGCAACATTATTTTGAAAAGTCCAAATGACTCTTTCCACTTAGGCAGCCATTCCCGTCTATTCCATAAGACCCCGGGAGGGACCCTAAGGTCTCGAGAAATACTCCAAGCTTCATCTTTCAAAGGCAGTGCCAAAAGCTTTCACCTTTATAAATATTTAGCAAGCACTCAGTTACGTAACAGTCATCTTACGTAACAGTTACGTAAACGTCATCTTTCTTTTGCTAAAAACTTCCAGAATCCTCATCACAAATAGCCCCAAAATTAAAAAAGTCTTTCCAGAGTGTTACACATGCCTGATCAAACCCCCCTGGCCAGCTACAGTACCGCTGAGCTGCCTTGCCAACTACTCTCTCCTTTCAAAGCAGTTTGAGCCGTTGTAGTTATGAATAGGACACACTAAATTAACACACAAAAGACTATTGAGAATGTATATTAAAGCGAAGTACGTTACCTAAGATTCCATATCAATGGCCAGTTATCTGAATAACTTAAAAAAACCCACCAAAAACATAAGTAGCTTTTATAGGAGCCAAAATCTACACTTTCAGCCTGTGAGCCTTTTCCTTAAAAAGATTCTGGTCTCATTGATTTTCTTTCCATCTACTGATCCTACAAAGTGCAGCTCTCCACCTCCCAGCGACACTAACAGGGCATGTGCTCTCGCTTTGATATGCATTACTCGGCGTTAAACCTCCAACAAGTCATGATTTACACATATCTAAAAAAATGATATCAGTTAGGCAGGTTTAAGTGTATGATGATTTTTCACAGGAGATTTTGAACTTAAGTAAGATTTTTTTTCCCCTAAAGAAATATATATGTATATGATATATAACACATACAAAAATAACATAAAACAAGTTCAAAGGGAATTTCAGCAGGGATTTATAGTGAAAACATCACAAGTCCTTCTTTCATGATTTACATGCATCTCGAGGGCCCTTTTAATGAAGCTATATATTTGTATAGCGAATGGCTGATAATCTTTTCTTCTATGTACATGCAGTATGGCAAACTTTTACAAATACCATGCATAATAAAGTCACAATCCATCAATCTGACATTAGACCAATTCATTTTAGAGCAATAAATTTTTGCATTAAATTATGTCATAGCCACAAATAAATTGTTATTCACAAATAGTGTCAGTTAAAGCTTGTTCTGCACTAGCTTAACAGGGAATTTATATTACAGAACATTACTTCTGGAAGAACAATGTATTAACTGGCACCAAACACTATAAAAACGGATTTATATTGCTTCAGTTTTCCTGCTACAAAATAATGAAAGTGCATGTAAACAGTGTATTTTTATTATTATTATGCACTGTGAAAGCCATGCAGAGTGTTATTATGCACTACAGTGAAGGCTGTATGGAGATATATGCATAGCTATAGTGGGAAAAATTCCTTTGTGGTACTCAAAAATTGCATCAGCAAGAAACTTACAGCCCTCTTCTAAAGGAGGATGCTCTGTCTGGGGAGAAGGTAAAAGTCAGCCTGTTCTACTGTTTAAGTGTTACGAGCAATTCAAATGGCTCACTATTACACATGCTTTTTCCGTGGTCAGGGGTGAAAAAAGCCAGGATTTACCATTGTAACTTTATGATGTTTTATAATTCTGACAAAAAAATAGATATAAGGGGAGTTGAACTAGATGATCTCTAGAAGGCCCTTCCAACCTTAACCATTCTATGATCCTATGATAAGGAAATCATACATAATAAAGAAAACAGAATAAATTAAGGATGTCTCTGTGAGACATTATCATTCTTGACCATAAGCATATTTATACCAAAGGAGGTCATAAAAATGAGTTCTTCAGAAAACACTCGATTTGCACCATCTGCAGTGGAGTACTCTGCTATCAAGAAGTAAGCAGGCTGAATATTAACTGTGTCCCTAAGCACATACACATGGCCTCTCTGCTCTCTGGCACATGTTGGGTAGCTGAGGCTTCCCCTCTCATAGCTGGTCCCTGGGAGACGGCAGTGCCAGCAGCTGGTAGCAAGGTGGGGTTGAGCCAGGCTGCCTCAGAGCAGGTTGTGGTGCTTAGGGACACTGGGGACACTGCCCGAGTCCATCAGCATTGCCCAGTGTTACAATTTGTCTATTGAAACCCGCTCTGACTGGCTCATGCCTATGACTTTCCAGGCTGTAAGCCCTTCCATACAATATAAAATGATTATTTTAACCAATGTAGCTGCTTAAATACTTGCAACCAAGCTATTAATGAAGCTAAATGACAGTGGTTAATTAGTCTCAGAGGTGCCAGGGACTAACCACAGATAATAGTATAAATGTCAAACAGGGATAAATCCTTCAGGTTTGGGTTTGCTGAATTCCAAGACTTAAGCACCTAAGCCTGAAAGGAGATTTTTGTTTAAAGCTGCTTCATACTAAATGCTGGCTTCAGTCCTCCTCATTCCTGGAATTTGCACACGTTTGGCTACTTAGGGACAAGAAAACATTGCATACTCATAATATGGCAACGTTACAACTATTATAAAAATTCAATTCAGTTCAATAGCTGATGCTATTTTCAACCAGCATGTAGGTTGGAAATATTGATAATTAGTAGTAGGCATATAGTAGGCACCTTTATTCCATGGCAAACTGCTTAAACAAGTAGCCACTAATTCTGCCTATTTTCAGACATTGCTGCATCAAACACACCATTTCAAAAAGAGAAATTCATAAACAGTATCACTTCTTCTGCTATAAAGTGTCTAATATAAGTGTCTAATGGAAATCAAAGTATGAAGTTGTTTCAGTCAGTGTAAACACTTGTGTTACCGGTCCAATTTTTCCGGTATTATTAATATAAAATCTAGCTTGTATATCTAATGTCTACCGCACATTCATTTGTCATTCATTCAACAACGCCTTAAAATACACCTCTGAGTGACTTGAACAGCTAATAACTTTTTCTTACTTTTTCTCAACTCATCTATTTAAATGTCTTTAACAAAAACTTGTTTATTTTGTCTTAATCTGATAGTGGAGGATAGTTACTGGACTATCTCAGAGAACATTTTCTATAGAGATCATCTTTAACAGCAGTGTAATACAAAACAGATATTTTACAAGGCAGAAAAAGAAGAACAATTTCAAACTAGCATGTGATTGAAGTAGCTCTTGACTTTGCTCTACTATCTTTTTGTGAAAAGCTCATGTGTCTGTCTGCAGTCACTTTTGTTCTCTCAGAATTATACTTCCTTAGCAAATCTTACTTACCCATCTGAAAAGTAATAATAATGAGGTTACTTTCATGGACTGAAAGAAAAATAAGTTATACTGGCTCATTTCTCAATGGCATTAGGTCATTTATGATGAGTTTCTGATTGGTAGCGCTAGTGATGTAAAGCTTCCTTCCTTATTTAACTATACCGATACTACTGATATGAGTAGTATGAGCAACTGCTCGTAAGAGTTTCTCCTTTTTGACCAAGGACTAAGGTCAATACTCTGAGTGACGGCATTTACGGACAACTTAACATTGTTTTTTGTTTTTGTTTTCCAGAGTTGTAAAGTCATAGGTTTCTCTTTATTAACTGTATCCATATGTCATTTTTCCGCCAGTAAAATTAATATACCATACCCACTTGACATCCACGCACCTGTCACTCAGCTAGATTAGTTACATATTTTTGAGACAGTTTGACATTTTGAGAAATCTTTTTAGCCTTCCTTTACTGCGGCAGACATCCTGCCTGTTCATCTTGCAGCATTAACTTTTCTCCCAAGTGTGCTATTTTTGTTACTTTTACAATGCTACTAGTAGAATTCTACATCTATCTTTTTCCAAAGCTCCTTGAAGCATTTTTGTTTGTTTGCGCCTCCTTAGATCAAAACGTTTTTTTCTACCCCAATATTTTCCTGGGGTGCCAGAACTGCTTGAAAAATCACAAAGGAAACAATGCTTCTCACAGAAAATGCTGAGCAGAATGTGAAATATATATATATATATTCTTTTTTTTCTTTCCCCAAAGGGCAACATACAGTCCTATTTTCAAACAGAAATATAATACTTGCCATCAATTTTCATAAGATGTCCCCTCTTGCATTTTGTTGGGGGCATTTCCTTTTCATACATTGAAACATATATAAAATATTTCATTTTTTTAGTTTTCATCCTGCAGTAATAATATTTCCCCTTTCCTCTGTTGTTTGCCAGACTCACAATATATCTGAAATTTTCCCAGGTCTATGAGTAATGGCACGGTGGGCTATTTGGTGTTTAAAACTCAACATTTAGCTCTGGATATCTTTACACAGAGCAGAATGAGCTGTCCTCTCAGACACATCAGGAAGCCTCATTTGTGTTCAGTGAGTATGTTCTTTGGTGGAGACCAAAGCTTTGGTATACTTTAAGCACAGTAATGGGTACTTACCCTATTACAAGTAAGCTTTCTCAATTAGTTGTTTGCCTGCTGTCACCTGACAGGCTTCCTTACCTGTTATAAAATCATCATTGAATATCATGGGTTTCAGCTTTCTCTGCAGCTAATGTCTCTGGAGCTAATGTCACTATTCCTGTTAATCCACAGTCCTTGTGTTTGTTTCTCAATTAAAATTAAGGAAGTATTTACTTGCTTTAATTCCATTAACCTTTAATTCCATTACCAAGATCACTGCTCTTAGAAAGGGTGCCTCTGAGTTGGGAGTACCCTTGTCAAACACACTACCTCAAGACTTTGTATGTGCACCGCTCATTCCTGCAAAGCGATAAATTCTCTGCTGTTTGTATCGTTCAAAAGGCCAAACATGGTCTTTGTCCAGCACATATTCCTCCCCAGGCTGTGCAAGTCCTCCTCTCTTTTTCCTTTATCGAGTTTCCCAGACACTACCAGCCTCCTATATAATACAGTATGAACAGGGGAGTGCTCATCACGGACAGACACTCTTGAATCTTTGGGTCCTCGGAAAGAGCTTTGTTCTGAGTCTCAGCAACGGTGTGCTCTCTCCCAGAGCTGAAAGAAGGTGCTTTTAATAATACATCACTCAAACATCTCGTTTTTATGTGGAATACAGGCCTTCTCAAATTGCTATAATACACTTTAAAAATTAATTCCATCTATCCAAGTTAAATAAAAATACTTAAATCTACCAAGTATTCTGAATTAGATGTGCTCAGAAAGGAGGCTATTTTCAGACAGGCTGATTTTTTTCCTGGCTTTGCTTTCTTGCAGATACTGAATTAAATGCTATTAAAGCCTTTCTTCGGCTGTCACCTACAGCGCCAAAGGTCCGATGCAGAGCTTAAGAAACATTTTCCATCCTTCTGGAAATTGTTTCCTGAGTTAATTCTGCTCCTGGTAACACAGACTGCTCAGTTCTTGTTCAGAGCTCTGATGGGTCTGACCAGTTCTGGAAGCCCCCAGGCTATCTGTTCAGCAATATATGGCTGTGAATCTGTGTGAAACTCGAGAGATCCACAGTGCCTCACAACAGAGTCCCACAAAGGCACAAAATCATCTATCTTTGGGGAATCCTAAATGTTCAAAAATGTGCAAAGCTCCTTGCAGACCATCTAAACAGTATTATGAGACCAGATGACTGGAATGAAGAAAGTGGGGAAGAAAAGAGGAGGTGAGAAGCAGAAGGAGAGAGATGCAAAGAGGAGAAATGACTGGGAGATGAGAGGGAAGGAGAAGATGGATAAAGAAACAGAAGATGAGGGCAAAAGAGGAAAGGCGGAAGATGAGAAAAGGGCTAGAAGCCCTCAATATGTGAATCACTAGCCTGTAATCTTGACCTGTATCTTTCAATACTCTACAAAATAGACATGTATTTTATAGGTATAAAACAGACTGCACTGTTGAAAAAAAAAATACATTGTGTCTCATTCCCAATATATTCCCAATATATATCCCAAGATCCACAAGAGACTATTTTCAGCTCTCAAGTACTGTTATCAACAGTGTATCTGAATATAAGTGCTTTTAAAATATATTAATTCTTCCCTGAAAACAACATCTGCTTAAAATAGTTTAACAACTCTTGTTTATTGTGTGAGATTTCTATTAAAACTATGAGGGAAATGCCTCTGACACCAGAACTAAGTCTAGACAAATTCACTGACAGCACACTGGCAGGCTAGAATGAGACCTAAACCTGCCTAGTATGCATCACTTGCCATGAGGAATCCAAACTAAAAACAGAAGACAAAGTATATGCCACTGACTGGCCTCTTGACAAGCACTACAGTAACTACCAGCCACCATCTCTGCATAGCTGACTAGATAGAGGCTATGAGAAACCAGGATGCTCCTTCAAAACAGAGTTAAAAAAAAAAAAAAAAAAGGGGTGTTATCCATGGAAATAGCAATGCTACTTTTTATTTTCTTTTAACTCATGGAAAATAGAAACAATAAATAATTTAAGCCTAGATACAGTAAGAATTTATCATGACATTTTTAGAATTGACTTACATTTGGACTGACTTAATGTTGAAATTTAATTTGCATGAAATGCTCTAATTCTATGTTTGTCAATAACTTCTCACATGGTGCATCTACACCTCAGTAGTTCTCTACAGCTCCTTGAATTCTGGCTATTTAATAAGGTGTTCTCCCTATTTATTGCAACATAAAACACATTCTTCTTGTAATATTAAATGCATAGCAAAAAAAACAAAACAAAACAAAAAAAAACAAGCGTCACCAGATTTTAACCCTGATTGTTATCCATAAACAAGCATCTATTCTGCTCACTCTCCCCTCTTGTTTTTAGGCAAGTAAATACACTGTACTTGTTTCAGTTTTCTTTTTATGTATCTACACTTTGTATTACTCCAAATGTTCACCTTCATTTTTTTAATCTAAAGCAGTATCTCTTCTTATTTTGTTGTTGTCAATATTTCCGTGAAATCGAAATAAAAAGTATGGAAAATAAAATGGCTCTTTACTTCCACTGGTTTAACCCTATAAGGTTAATAAATATCTCTTTTGCTTCTTATTAAGAGTCATAGTTTAATCACTCAATACCATCATCAAGATCTACATCTATTCTTTATTTT
Organism: Crypturellus undulatus; assembly: GCA_013389825.1. Lineage (NCBI taxonomy): Eukaryota > Metazoa > Chordata > Aves > Tinamiformes > Tinamidae > Crypturellus > Crypturellus undulatus. Next base: position 273,530 of record VWPW01020728.1, read on the forward strand.
TCCCCAACTAAGGTAAATTAAACTGTCCTTCAGTAAAATTTTATCAAGAATAGTTAAAGAGGAATTGTCAAAATATTACTTTAAGCTGCCAGGTATTTTCAAACAATTAACAAATACTATATAATGCAATCTAAAATAAAGTACTGCTGAAATGTGTTTGGTTTTATAAAATAGAATCTTGACATCAAATTGAACAACTAAATAGCATTTACAGAATTAATTCAATTTTCAAGTAGTATAATTAATATTCTGAAAAAGCCTTTGGGTAACACCATTACCTATTTGCTGTCATATTTTTGGAATGAAAGGGATCCCACCCTCCTTTTTCCTACAAGAGATACTTCGAAAGACTTGAGCTACCCAGTCGGTTTGGGCAATATATACAGAGTGACAGCTGAAATACTTTTAAAGCTACCCTTTTGCAGCTAATTAATACATTAATAGAAGAGAACTTCCCTCCTTTGGGAGACATATTGTAACACACAAAGTCATTTCCTTCCACCTGTCTAGAATCAACTTAGACATAATTTCCATATCAGCATTTACGCTTACCATCTTCGTCTGTCTGAATAATAGTCTCCTCGCTTTCCTTTCTCCCTTCTGGATTGGTTAAGATCATTTTGAGGCTGACATTGGTGTAGGGAGGCAGGTGGTCCACGACATGCTGCGGTGCTTTGGGATCCATGTCCAAGCAGTCTGCCTTGCTCTCGTTGTGTCCGCAGAAGTAGTGGTAGCATATGGTGACGTTGAAAGTGTGGCACCGCGTGATGTTGTACCCCAGGGATTCCCAATCCACAGCAATGTGTCTGGCCTGGATTTCAGCAATCTTTAAGGTTTTAGGTGTTCTCATAGGCTCTAGAAAACAGATTATAATGAAGAAAAGTGTTAAGTTTCTTCACGCTTGCACTGAGCTGTAAATGTTAAGTGACACGCAGAGAAACATGGAAGTAAAGGAGACACTCAACAAACACAAACTGATTACTGGAAGAAGTGTCATGCTTTGTACAAGGTACCCTGAAGGAAAAAACAAATAGTGATACAGTCTAGATGCTTTTATTTCATTCTTCTCCAGTATTTCTTGGCAATCAGTGCTTAAGACATAGCAACAGTAAAAAAAAAATAAATAAAAGAGAGAGATCTGCTAACTAAGAACACAACAATTCATAACAACGGAGAGTACAGACAGTAAGTGCAAGAAGAGTGACCAAGAGGCCACTCAGCTGTCACCACTAGCTTCTCTTCTTGGTTTCCATGTAACCCACCCCACCTTTTTTTTTTAACCTGAGTAAATTAGATAATACATTAGAGTGGTGAAGAGCCAACATTCACTGCATTACAATTTATCATCTCACCAAGTAATGATGTGTGCTAATTACAATAATTACGTTACTAAACAAGCACTTACAAAAATGATGCAGATATAAATTAATGCTTATTATTTTAGTAATAAGGCAGTTCACCCAAGCAAAAACTCTCAGAAATATTACAAAATATTTTGGAGTGTTCCCATGGCATCCTGCCTTCTCTTGACCCCCATAACTCTGCCTGGACTTTGCTCTGCGCTGGTGATTGTTGAGTCACTACCCAAGTTCAACTGCTCTCCATGCCTGGATTTCCACTAGCAGAACATGTGATACTCCCCAAGGTGTCATCAATCTTTCGTTGTCTCTGTAGCACATTCACTCCTCATGCAAGACTAACTTTTATTGTTGAATTTAATTAAAATGATTACACAATGAAAATCATCACCATGACTATATATACCAGAGTTTCACTAGAACTATGCCAAGAGAATCTCTGTATCCTGCTAACATACGCTTATTTGCCAGAGAAAAGAAAGCCTGCTAGATACAGCTTCAGCTTTGCGCCCTTACCAGTGTGAGGTCAGTCCAGTCCAGTCCAGAAATAAAGGATTTCTCTTTCTAGGCTTAACTCTCCTGTGTAACTTGCATTTATGAAATGAGAGCCCCAACCAAGCTAACAAACAGCCAAAAGCACAGATGGTATCTTGAAATGAGGAAACGTGAATCAGCGTAATCTATTCAGGAGGCAGTTTTCAAGACAAACCACAAACATTTAGTTTCAAACATCAAAACAGCTAAATTCTAAACACAGCAAAAAGGTATTTCTAGAAACACATGCCTGCTAAGGATTAACAAATGAGCTTGTTTGTTTCCATAATCAATCCTTTTCTTTCTGAATTTTGAACAAGTGTGCTTCCTTTGCCCTTAAGTGCTAATTAATCATATACATGAGGAAAAATACAAATGGGAAAAAAATCAGACTTCCCAGGCAGGAGCTTTCTGAACATATTGTGTATCGTGACAATAGAGATCAGAAGCTCAAAGATACCGTTGAATAGGTCCTTGAGAGATAAGAGGCGAGAAGAGAAGGAGAGAGGTTTTTAATAGAGGAAAAAATGGGTAGTGCTTTAGCAAGTACAGACAGAGGTGTGTGGTAGTCATTAAAAAAAAAAAAGGAGCAGCACAGTAGGTATTCTGAAGGAGCTGATAAGAGTCTTCAAACAGTTAGTGTTTCTTTAGTCACTGCAAGTGCATAAGAAAAAAAAAACAAACTCAGATGCCTCAGAGGAAGAGCACTACTGAAGAAGAAAAGTTTATCCGTCCTTTTTGAAAGGAATGACAGTAAAAGAAACAGGAAAAATTTATCGGTCTTCTTTGAAACGAATGACAGTAAAAGAAAGAGTTACAATTTGACGCCTAGAAGAGTAAACATATCTCCTACCAAGGAAGTATCGTATGGTATTCTTATTTTTCTTTCTAAAAGGGACTGATCCTGCATTTTAAAGTTCCCTTTGTATTCTGCTAATCCAGATTATACCTCCAAACAGGACTGTATTACAGACAGAAATCTAACTCAAATTTAAAATGTATTAGGAATTCAAAACTAAACATAGTACAGGTTATTTGGCTGTAAAGCTTTAAGCTATTATTGTCTTAAACTTAGTTTCAGAAAAAGTGCCAAATTTCATCCCGCTTCCTTCATGTCAAGACTTAGAATGCATTCCCACTATGTTGCACAGAATTAAAAAAAAAAAAAAAAAAGAGAAAGAAAGTTTTAGTAATCTTGAGGAAAAATTATTTTACAATTCTATGCAAATTTTCAAATGTGTCATAATATCAGAGAAACTATGGAAACGCATCCTTTATTCACCTGTCAAAAAGGAAAGAATGAAAGACAGAGCGTGATCTCACTTTCCCACAACTATACCGGTCTTTGGCAAAAATTAACCAACTTCTGCAATATTGAGATGGTAATTAAAGTCTGCAGAGTCTCTCAACAGCTTTTGCAAACTCTGCCAACTGTCCCACTGCTGCTAAAATGATGCTTTAAAAACACGATTTTACCCCTGCCTGTGGGTGACATTCATCTCAGGGATCTCCTGAGGTAAAGCCCAATTGTTTTAAACTACCACACCAAAAAGCCTCCATCTGTAAGACTTCAGTAGAGAGTAATCTCCCAGTAATTGTTTTTTTTTTTCTCTAGGAAAGGCTGCTGAATTTTTGAGCAGGCTTTAAAAAAATCTCAGCATCTCATTAGTTTAATTTTATTCTAGATGGGGGAAAAGGAAGTGCTCACCTGCCATTTCTCGCCTTCCCTGTCACACTTAAAGGATTGCATTTTATTGACACATTTTCTTAATCCTACTGTGACTTAACTTAAAATTACAGGTTCTCTTTTGAACCATGTATATTGTTTCAGTGCTACTAATACTGGTGAATTCGTCTATTTTCTATCTTCTCACTTTCTTTTTCCCCACTTTTCCTATTTCATTCACATCTAGAACTTATATCTGAAGCACACAGCTACCCAAACCCATGACTTCTCACTTCTTCATTGAATTAACTTATGCCAAACCAGTTCTCTTCCAAAAAGGAAAGAAATAGGACTCTTTAAAGGTATCTGTTCATTTCTTAATCTATCCATGTGAGTTTCAACAATAGTAACAGTGGTAGAAAGCATTTAGTTTTTTCTAGTCATTAATTTACCAATTGCCACTATGAGAAAAGTGTTTTTTTAATCTTTTTCAGTCCTGAGGAAAAGACACAAAAAGGTCCATAGCCTTGCAGCTCAAAGCCAGAAGAGCACTACCAAAGCCGAAAAAGCATCAAGCAGTGCCCACATCTCTCAGGTCCTCGGTGCTCTGATCACCAGATAGCCCTGGCCATCAGGCCAGCAGTTCAGACAGGGATTGCCTTTATAATTTGGATACCAGTGGCTACACAGAACTCACCTGTGAGCTTCTCAAGCCCAGCTCTTTCTTAGAGGAGTTTGTACCAATTTCAGTAGCAGAAGCTTGAAAGGATAGCTCTGACTAAGTGAGTAGTTGGACATAAGAACTACTTATTTGAAAATCAATTGCTTACACAGGAGGCTTGTGGTCTGAATCTGTCATCAGATTTTAACAAGGTAGGACACTTTTAAAGGTTTGTGATTTTGAGTTTTGAATTTGAGGGAAATTTGAATTTGAGATTTTTTTTTTAATTTGTGGTTTTATTCAACACTGGAGGCAGTTCTTCATGGTGGCAGCAGAAAATGCTTAAGCACTTCTTCTATCGAGAAGGAACTCTGTGACTATTTCAAGTTCTAAAGTATCAACATCCTGAAAGGCAGAGTTGTGTCCTCCAAGAGAAATATGGCAACAAGTGATAGGGAGGGCTTGGGAGTTTTTGTTTTTTGATATTTGAATCAGAGAGGATATGTAACTCACTGTTCATATGAGAGCCTGAGGAGGAAAGGGTACAATCCCAGTTTTAAATGTAGATTGAAGGAGGCAATGAGGTACCCAGATAATTGGGTAATATGCTAATTACACAGTATCTTAGGTTAGTCTAAATGAAAGAAAAAACAGAATTTTCTTGCACATGGCCTCCAATAAATACTGTCTTTAACCTTCCTCCTTTTGTCCTTCCCTGACCACCACTTTACCCATACCCATATGCTTTCATCCATTATCATCGGGCCCTCCAGCTCCTTCCTCTGACTTCATCTAGAGAAAGATCTGCAGATGATATTCCTGAGAAACTATTATTTTCCCCTGCAGCTTTACCACTTTCCAGCTTAGCCAGCAGTGCCTGTTTGCTGACACTCATGCTGGTAATATCAGTTTCCATTTGCTGCTTTTCATGTTCCACCTTCACCCCAGATCCTTCTTGCTTCACTGTAATCAAAGTGGTTAATCACCGAGAACAATTTGTTCTATCAAATACATCCTTAGCCTCCCATCAGAGCAAACTCACCTCTAACATGTCATGCTGACAGGACTGCTGCCAAAACCTCCACATGGATTTTCAGAAATTCCCACCTCTGCTTAGAGGTGGCCTCTTCCTTCAGCTCTCAGCAGCTGGGGAAACTGAACTCAGTTGTCTTCCTGCCCATCCCCTTTATCTTTGCACAGGATTACTACCCATCACTCAGAACCTTCACCCACTGTGACTGTCATTACATTTACTGAACCAATTAAAAGGAAGAAACATTATAAAAAATACAAAAGAATAGAAAATAAACCAGAATAATAGAAGAGATCTCTACTTTTATACCAATTCCTCATTCCTTATTCAGAAACTACCCTAACTAACAGTATTACATATTTGCAGCATTCGCTTGCAACAATTTATGGATCAAGAAGATTTAACCTAACTTTACAGAATAAAATAAAGAAGAGGTTTAGTAATTCTCCAAAGGTTAATAATCCAGGTATAGATGGCAAAAGAGGTAGAACCTACTGACCCTATATCACTTCTCAACTGCAGGATAATTTAATATGAAGCTTCAGATAACAGATGAGATGAAATTCAATTTCTTCAGTACTTGATAAGCAACACGTGATATGACAGGTCAATATCAGAGACTCTTTGTAAAGATTATCTTCACTTATACGGAGATAGCAGTGAAAACAAAAGCTCCCATAGTTGCGAAAAAATCCCAGAGTATATATTTCCTTGCACCTAATTTTTAATGATAAAATTTATTACCCTGCTGTCAGTAAGAGAAAAACATGTCCTAGTGGTGTGACAAAATAATAATAATAATAAAAAATAAATAAATAAAATCAGGATCCTAAAGTCTGACAAGTTCCTTTGCTTTTGCTGACTTTCACCAGGAATCCTAAATGTTGATTGCAATGCACAGTTTCAATTCCATTTACTGGCGGGGGGGGAGGGAATAGCTTTACTGACCAGCAGACAAAACATTGTATGAAATGGAAAACAATGAGACTAATTTTAAAGCCTGGGAACGCTCTTCAGAAAAAAAGGCAGCCCCCCTTGAACACCAGCATATACTGTCATTCAATGCATACTGTTAGTGTTCATAACTCTTTTTTGATTTTTTGATTTTCTTCCCTTGATCTCTTCCTGGTATGGCATTACCCTCAGGAGCTGACTGAATATTTGTATTTTAACTACACTGACTGAAATTCATGTTAATTTTAACAGCAACCTAGGTCGATCTGACTGGTGACACAGAACGGGACAACAAATGGCAAGAAAATTTTGACTTGGAGAGTGAGATGCATTGCTGAAATTCATGCAAGTTTTGAGAGAATAGCAGAGAAATGTGCGGGTTATACTGAATAAAAACTCTGACATACAGAAGCAAATGTATGACAATTATTAAAAGAGCAGAATCAATTTGATTTAAGATAGCAACCTCATAATTTAAAGAAAGTGTTTCTGACAGAGGCTCTTTTAATTATCTTGCCCTGACATTTTAAAATAAAAATGACATAGGAAAAAAATGTCCTCATTTTTCTGCAAATATTGTCAGTCTGAACAGCCACTGGAATTCCCCAGACTTTACTTTATGAGAACATGAGCCACTCTGTCCTGTGGCTTCTTTTGACCTTTCCAGGATAGGTTTCTCCTTGGCAGGTGGGAAATAAAAGAGGATTATTCTTAGATATCCTCGTGGCTCCTGTGGCTTGCTTGCTTCATGCAAGGTCCTCCAAAAACCAAATGTCCCCAGAACTAAAAAAAAAAATGTTAACTTTCCTGCTGCTGTAAAGAATTTCTTCTGAAAAGACTACTTGTAAGAGCATATAAGAGTGGTATGAGTGAAAAGCAGTAGACAAAAGCATGAAACAGCTGCCAAATGCACAGTAAAAAAACAAACAACTTTTCCTCACTAGCCCGTTTCAGTTGCCTTATTCTCAATTACTGCTTCTCTTATTAGTGAGCAGTGAATCATGGAAAAAGATTTTATACAGATACTGGCGTTCCCTCACACCATAAATTCAGTTAAGATTGCTATATATAAAAGCGTATCATTTGTCAGAATGAACTGGACTAGAGCTACCATAAATTTCAAAAGAAGATTAAAGTCTGAACAAGAAAGCACATCAAACATGATCACTTCTGTGTATCTGTGGGTGATCTGCTGCCTGTTACAGTATTCTTGGGCATCAGAGTCTCTTAACTTTAAATACACAGAACACAGATACATATTTTCAAATTAGCCATCAAAACTCCAATTATGGTCAGAGAGAATTAAAAAGCATATGTTACAATATGATTCAGCTTTAGGAGGAGAAAAATGGTCTCTTAAAATCACGCAGTTCTCCACTGGCCAAGAAGGTAAAGGTGACGATAACTCAGAGACAGCCATGCTATAAATATCATGTAGGCTTTTACTTTTACTACCTGTAGTTTGGACCTTTTGAATGGAATGTCCTTTAGTGTTCGGAGCACACCGGATGCACTCCTGTGATATATTTTCCACTTTGGTTTCGAGCAACATGTTTTCAGCATAAGGAAGAAGCTCTGCGCAAAGCAAACTAGTAATTGGGGACAATCCAAAGATTTTTCTTATGAAAATGCATCTGTTACCAAAGCTAAACCACTGACATAGTATCTCCCAAGCTCCAGTCCATTTGCAAGTAAGCAAGAAACCAAGGGAGCATGATATGATTAAGAACAGGTTAGCAACAAAGCTAAATAATCACAAGGCAGTGTGATCTGCTTCAGAATATACACGATGAAGGCCCTGAATTTCAAGAACTATTAATTTACAAACCCAGAAGAATTTAGTTCAGACTCATCCCTAATGAATCTAGGCCTTACTTGAAATGCCTGTATTTCAGTAGAAATCCTGGATGGAGAACCAACACACCTCTGAGAGGTGACTGTGCCTGTCAAAGTGAAGTGCTTGCCAGGGAACCATCTGCAGGCATGCAATGTGAAAGCAGGTATAGACCTGTCTGAATATGGCTCCATGGCTGGAGAAACTTAATTGCTTTAAAAGCTCTAAAATAAAGTTTCTTCAGCGCTTCGCAGGACAACATATCTTAAAACAAAGTTTACATAAGAGCATATGTTATTTAATAGCATGATGATAACACAGGAAGGTTCAATTTATTCAAATATCCCAGGAATTCAATGTATTTCAGTCTAATTTCCTTGAATATCTCTTTCTCTTATGAGGGAGCAATTCCTTAAATCCCATTCAAATTTCATCCCTCTAACTTAGAGGGATTTTGGTCATTTCAAGTTAGAGTTAAAGATCAACTAGAGCTACAGGTTAAAAAAAGTCAACAGCACTGACCTCATCCTGGAAAAACAACTTAGTTACTGGAATAACAACATATTATTCTATATATACAAGTTTTGGAATACCTTCTATTCCTCATACTCGAAAGATAAAAAACGGGACACCTGTCATATCTGTAAATACAGCTTCGAAGGTTTAGCTGAAGTATTCAAATCTTGTGCTATGTCAGTGGCAGAGAAATTTAAAATTCAGGCCTTTAATCTTTTTAAACTTGGAAGCATTAGGAAAGAGTGAACATCAAAGAAAGTGAATTCAAATGAATTTGAAAGAAAGAGTACAATTTTAAGTAATTTCAGCAGTCAGACAGAAACTGAAAAATTAACAGGTACATATTTTCACAGTAAAAAACAGAAAGAATTTCTGGGCATCTCTTTTCCCCGTATGTTTAACACTAACACGGGAAAAAATAAGTACAGATGTAAATACAGATGTAAACACAGAAAATGCTTTCCATGTATCTAGTAGATTCTTCTATTCCTCATATAAAATATGCAGCCAGAATAACAGGAGCAATGGCACATGGATTTACTTTGTTGCAGATGAAGGCTATAAAGTGATTGCAAGAAAATCTGTGATTTTTTTCTCCTAATGTTTCATCTAGTGACTGACTTATTAAGCCAACTTACAAATTTCTTATTGACCACATACTTCAAGGAGCTGAAGAAAACATCTGAATTATTACATAGATAATCAGCTGTACTACAGTAGTTTTAGTAGCAATGAGGGGATATTCAATATATTTTAGAACATATCTTTTCGGATGCAAAATATAGCTGTCCTTTGCTTCAGAGGTATAGTAAATAGAAGAAATATAACAGCACTACTGACGATTATTTTTCCATTCCCTCTTGATGTTATGTTTGTTCTACTGCCTCCATGCATGATTAATAGTGGTGTATCCTTCACAAGTGATCAATAGTTGTGAACTCTTGTATTAGCTTTAAAGATTAGACATCCCTTGATAATAAATTCCATCGATTCCTCCAGTTTAGCTTAGCTGCAGAAATCCTACTGCACTTTTTTTAGTTTAAATTAAAAGGAGATATATAGTTGAGGAGGAGAGGAAATGCTGTGACCTCTTTAAACTCATTCCTCTAGACGAACAAAACATCTCTAGTGCTGTAAAACAGGCATCACTACGGCGACAAGCATCAAGTTACAGCAGTAAACATAGGGAAAGGCTAACATAAAACATTACAAAATTGTCAGGAAACCTGTCCAGAACCTCAAAATTGAATTACAAAATTAACAATAACATCAAAAATGAACCTTCAACTTAAAAATTAGATGCACGGATATTTTAAAAAAAGAATGGAAGATCTATTCCAGAAAAAGAAAAAAGAAAAAAATATATATATATATATATAAATAAATAAAATAAATATGTATTTACAGACTGAATATACCATTTTTACCCTCCTTAACAGCAAACTTTATCATTCAACACTATGAAAAAAGCACTTTGAAACATTTATTTGAATATAAATCATTGGCTTTCTTAGCTGATGCACTTTTCATTTGTCTCCAATGAACATTCATAGACATCATTTTATGGCTTTGTTTACAGACCATATATTTGAGAACCTAGGATGTTATGAGTATTGATGCAAAATGTCTATCATGGATTAGCATGAATAAGCAATACAAGAGCTTTCTACAGATATCATTAATGCTTTAGTTCCTTTTTCCTGCATATAAAATTTTTAGTCCTGCAAGTCAGGAGGCAAAAGTATCAGCATATGAAATAATGTGGCCAAATACAGACCACAGGTTGTAACAAATAAATTGTAAAAAACAAGAGATGTCCAGATCTTGAATTCATCATATCTGACGACTAAGAATTTGAAAACCACATGCAATAATCATGAAACTGTCTTAAAACTGCTTAGATAGATAGACACATATATATGCACACACGTGGACACAGAGTTGCATGTGTGTCACATGGAGCCTAACAGTGGACAATTTTTATTCTGTTGCTATAATATTCAGTTCATTATGCCACCACCCATGTGCACATAATGCTCTTAATCTGGCAAAATGCGCTTTGCATCTTCTTCCTTCACATTTAATGAAATCTGCCCGATCCCCCTTGCCTTGGTTCCCATTTCTGTCCATCTGGCTTCTGCAGTGCCTCAGTACCCCGGCTGAAACCCTTGACTCTCCACCAGTGCTCTGCAGCCAGCAGGGACTGAGATTTCTCTCTGGTCCTCAATCTAAAAACTTGCCCTTCCAATGCTGTGTGTACAGCAGATCCTAACAGAAATCACTAATAGAATGTAATACTTCCCCAGTTTAAGGTATTTTAAATGAAAAGTCCTCTTTAGTTTGTCTCCAGCACACCTTATGCTGGTATTGTTTAACAAATATTTTATATGACAAAAAAGCTCCTATGCATTTTAACACATGATACTTTAAATTCAGTTGTATATTCAAGTAACCAAGAGAAAAAAATGTATTCCTGAGTAAACAGGGCAAGCGCTGCTCATGATTTCCTAACTTAAATGTCATGGAAAACATTCAGAAAAGCAGTAGATATTTTGAATTTTTGAGGAAAGATGATTTTCTGAGTTCTTTAAAACATATTCGGCAAGAAAAAAGGATGATATGGAATATTTGGGTTTTATGTTGACTTGCACTGTCTAAGCAGAATTCATATAGTATCAATTCCCTTTTCTACCACTATCTGGCCAGAAATGTTTGCATTTGTGAAACAGGAAAACAATGGCCATTTGTGGAACTGGGACCTAATCCTGCAGAACCTTTGGTTACCAGAGGTGCCTTTGCTCACAAGGCTCTGTAGAACTGAATTCACAAGCACCTCTCCTGCATTACGAAACAGGGTCCTTGCTGCAAAGAACACCAAAGCAACAAAGACTGCTCACAAAGGGGGGCACTGGCATGCTGGGGAAAGTGCTTTCTAAAGTATGCTGTGAAATCTAAATAATATATTTCCATTTAACATTTAGCTACATAAAATACTCTGAAGAAAAATTTCCTGCTGCTTCACTTTCAGTCAGCAACTGTTTCTCAAAACTATTGTTTTCTGTCTAGCAAAAACTTGGAAAATATAAAATAGCTCACCCTACAGGAAAAAGTAATTTCTTTTAGAAACCTAATTTTGTCTTTGCAAACTTACTCTGAACAATTCTGTTTCATTCCACAGTCCCAGGACACTAAATGCTACTGAAAAATGATCAACTGTAAAGCTAAATCAGTGATAAAATAGAAAGGAAGTAAACTCAGCAGCTCCCTGACAGAAGAAAAAGAAAAATCATTTTAGATGCTGTTGATTGTAACTTATAAGAAATTTAAAATGGGTTACTTTGTAAAAAAATTGATTGATTAATTAGCATTTGATCATACTTTATACAGAACAGATGGTGTCATTAAATGAAAAACCAACAAACTTCGTTTCTATTCATAGGCAAACCTAAAGAATTAGTTATTCACTTTCAAAAGGAGTCACCGCTGTTTACTATGTGCTTTGTTATTCTAGATGTCTATCTAGTTCCAGCTGCCAATCATATTCAATTATCTTAGCACATTTTACCTTTCAAGAAGATACTGTATTAGCACAGTTGTCTTGGCTTCACAGTTATAACAAAACAAGTGCTGATGTTACATTCAGACCAGCGCCGCTCTGACAGTCACCCGAGAGAGTTTCAATCATGCTTGCTGAGTAAGTGGAGCATTAAATTATTTTTTTTATGCCTATGTTGTACATGCTGAATCACTGTCATCACACAATCACTATAGAATACAAAAGGGAAAGGCTGCCAATTAGTCAAGTCGAGGCCACACAGGCACATGCAGTGCAATTTGGAAATGCAGGCTAATTGCTGGGCACCAGCATTATGTCACTTATAAGAGATTTATTGCTGAGTGCAATAAATGCCTAAGGAAGAACAACAAAAACACTCAATTCCTTAATTCCTTCCCCACAACTTATTGCTGAAATGTTTTAAAATTCTGCTGAGTGTGTATCAGGTGATTTGTAAAGCTAGCTACCTTCCTGTGTGATTACTTCTGTATATTAATCTTTTGGAGACTGGCACAATGTACATACACACTATCTACTACCACAATCAACCTACCAGCTCAGGACTTCTATAAACAACCAAGAAAATTTGCAGGACTAAAAATCTCCTGTGGAAGTTCTTTAACATCTCTCCAGAATTCCAAAATTCCTCACAGTTGGCTTTAAAGCTTTCATGACTGGTAATGAAGAGATTTTTTGACTTACATTCCAAATACTGCTCATTCTTGACAGTTTTGTCATTCCCTTTCATGACTGCTGTATTCATATTCATACCTACCTTACTATTAATCTCCCACTGGCCTTCTTCCCCAAAATGACCTTCTGAATTTCTCCTTGAATTGAATCTTAAGATTACGGCATTTTTGCCTTCCCACAACCAGTTACTACTTTAATATCTAGCTGAAATTAATTTGAGATGCAACAATGACTTGCACTAGCAGAAACAGCACAAAGATAAATGCATTTTACCTTTCTTTACACCCCTTCATGTGTTGCTTTTCACTTGGACATTTGGGAGGGATATTGACTTACAGCACCACGGAGTAATTCAGATTGGAAGGGGTCTCTGGAGGGCAACCAGCTCAGAGTCTTTTGAGAATGTGGCCAATATTCTTCCACTTTTCTGATCTGTTCTATTATTATAATCACCACTATGATTAATTAAATACATAGTCTTGGTCTCTTTACCTACTACACTGTTATGCTACACTTTTCATCATTACAACAAAATAAGTAACAGGCACTAATTGGTTTTGAGCAAAGGTTTTTAGACAGAGATTTGAGAGATTGATGGAAGATATGATTTCCACAGTAATCATTTAAATAAAGCCAGTTAGCTGAGGCAGAGTACTAGGTCCTTTTATAATGGCTTCTCTTATCATCAAGGAGATATGCAGTCTGAAAAGAAAGAGACAACTTTATTTCAAACATAATTCCTGAGCTACTTTAGAGTAAAACTTACCAGGGCTATAGGAATCTCTAAGCAAAAAATAATCCATGCTCTAACAAGTAGCAAGTGCCCCACAAAAAATACGTAGAAGGAAATGCAGAAGCCCAGCATCCTTCAGGTATTTTTTTTCAATAGGACAACAGATTGCTTGTTTTCTTTTGGACACTAATGCTACTGCCCAACTGCCCATCATTTGCTGAAGGGTTTTTAGATTTTTTTAAAAAACATATTCAATCTGTTTTTTCTTTCCCTACGTACCAAAAAAAAAAAAAATCAAGAAGGATTTTTTTTTGCTTTCTTTGTTGTTGCTGGCTCATACTTGCCTAGCGTTCGTGATTAGATTATGATGGAGTTGTGTGCTGAGAAAACTGCTATCTGTCATGGAAAGTGTCCAAAATACTTTTGGAATTGGTTTTAACTATTTTCACATAACTTTGTTTTTATTATGTCTAATAGAACCTACACCAATCCAAATTTATCTAAATATAGAATGTCTGAAGGGCATCTTACCCAGAGACTCATAAGAAATCAGTTTAAATAAAATAGCATATAACCATATAAAGGAAAAAGCTTTGGTTTCAGTAGTCCTGGTTGGAATCTTGAGTTTTACCAGAAGCCTAAAACTCTGATTGAGTATTTATGCACATACATTTAGTATATACATACAATACATATAGCATTTGGGAAGGACAAGTAATGAGGCCAAAAGTTTCTGGATTATGTTGTCAACAGGATAATATGCACTACTTGCAAAGGTAGGTAAAGTTTTAAAAGATCTGTTACCCTCATCTCCATTTGAGTACAAAAGCCCAGCTACTTTAATTTCCTTAATGTTCCTTGAAAGAAAAAATACAAAAAAGAGACAGGAGTACAGGAGGATGAGAAATCACTTTAATGATACTATTATGAAATAAAAACAAATGACTGAGCTGTAGCTATGATTACAATTATGACTATGCTTTGCTACTGCACAGCTGATAATATGCTAGCATTATGTGGCTTGTGCTACTGCTTGAGTTCAATTTCCTTCAGATAATGTATTTGGATTCCATAAAATGCCTCTTTGGTAAAACCAATAAGTGAATCCTGTGATAATTCCTCAGGGACTTATAATTTATGGCAATTGTCTGTTTCCACCACTTTCCTTAGTAATTTGTTCCAATGATTAATAGCTTCCCTGTTAAAGATAAATAAGAGTGCCTTACTTCTAATTTGAATGAGCTTGGCCTCAGCATGCAGCCATTAGTGGCTCTTACATTTTTTCTCCTCTAGAATAGAGAGACCTTTTGAACCTGGTATTTTTTTCCCTTATATACTCTACAGCTGTAATCATCATCTCCTGACCTTTCTTCTTATAGACTTAAATGATTGAGCCCTTTTAAGTCAGTGACTATAAGACTACATTGACTCCTGTTGTAGCTCTTCTCTGTATTTCTTGTGATTTTTCAGTTGTTTCAAAGCAGGAAATCAAATCTGCATGCAGTGTATTAATATTGGTCATGTCAACAAGACAATTTCTTTTCAACTGCTGCTTTTTTTTCCTGTAGCATTATAGCAAGAGCTACTGTTAATAGCTTATCTACGCCCTTCTACATTTTCAACTTTACTGTACTACAGCTTCCAAATATATGTATTTATTTATATTTACATGTGCGAAATCGCCCAAAACATCTATACAGAATCCCCATTTTAGACTACTATGAGGGGAGGAGGTCTGAAACCAAAATCCTCAAAACAAAATTAAACCTCAAAGCAATTTCATAACATATTCATAAAATTCAGACAAGACACTATGATAATATTATAACACTAAAAAATTAAAGGATAGGCTCAGATGAAGGGCAGCTGATCTTACCTGCAAACATCTTCACTAGTTTGCTTTGCTCAGAGGCTAGAATTTCAAATATGTATATACAGATGAAATAAAATATGACATAATTATGAACTGCTCAAGAAAATCTCAAAAATAAAACCAGAAAAGAATGTCAGTGCAGCAGGAGAGTGGGGGCATGCTGTGCCCCTATATAAACAACACAAAAAGTAGTCATGCTTGAGTGCAAAAAGCAATCATACAATTCTTTTAGTAAGACTTCAGTAACACTGGTGTCTTACTGAAAGACACCAAAGTTTCCCCAAGGACAACTTGAATAAGAGTCAGAGGCCAATCACAAAGACACCTCTCTGAAACCTAATCCCCTTGCCCATTTCAAATGTCCCTGCAGCTTCCGAGTAGGAAAAGAACACTATTGGGGATTTCACCAGTAGTTTTGCTTGTTTTTCTTTAGTGTTTTCAAAGCAGAACAGCTCAACTATCTGAACAAGTATCAACAGGACTAAAATAAAAACAGATGGGTTCAGCTCATCTCCTTTCACTCGTCTATAGTAGCTTATATTTTTTTCCTTTCCAATTTACTATCTCCTGGCATCATCATCATTTCACTGCTTGGAAGACAAAAATGCATTAGAAATTCAGAGGTTAGTGCTGAGGGTCTGGATGAAAGGACATTCTTAATCCTAGGCACTTGCTTTTCCACTGATTTCCCTAATTCAGAAGCGGATTAGGCAGAAGAATGATCCCCCACCTCATGCGATTTCAGACTTGGGCTGAGCCTGCACATGTGGTACGTTCTCTGCTAACTCCACCAGCCCAAGAGAACCAGTCAAGCTTGTTCTGAAATTAGCTTTGCAGAATAAAACAAGTGGTATGAAATTAGACCCAGACTCACATTCCTTAAGTTTCTGGATAAAAACAAAAGTTTCCCTTTGTAATGCTATTTTAGCAAAGTCAGCATCAGCCATGGAGCAGTAACCGGGAGTGAGAGTGTTGGACATCTCACTGGGATCTCTGGCAGACCCCAGAACCCTGTGTCCCTCTGCATCCTCTTCCTCTTGCCTTCCTCAGCTTCCTCAATCGTCCTATGCCAAACACATAAAGGATCAGGTGCATTGAACTCTACTACAACATCTGGAAAAACATAGACTTTACTGCCATGATCTGATCTCACCAAGTTGCCAGCAATTCCAGATGCCTTGTTTCCCCCGCCAAGATAAAATTTTAATGTGTTTTTCATTTTGACTAGTAAAGAAAAGAGAGGGAGCAGAGGCACTCATGGTAAACGTGAAACTATCACGAAATATGTTTATACTCTTCAAAATGTGTTTACACTCTTCACAGCAGTCAGAAAAGCATTTTAAAAGCTGTCAGTAGTGTACTTCAATCTCCGCGCCATCTGATTCCCTTTCATCAGGAAGGGTAACAGTTGTCCAGGAAAGGATGGCCAGGAGCACTCCCTCTGCATTATGTTGTATGGCCAGTCAGAGACCAGGAAATACAGCCAGCATCAGGGAGTAGGATGGGAAAACAGCCCTTACTACAGGTGCCCTGACTCAAATCCCAGGGCCGGGCCTCTGGACCTCTCCTGCCTCCGTCATGTTTCCACCAGGGTTTTGGCCTGAAAGGGGCATCTTGGGCAAGTTTGGGTCTTGGATGGACCAAACCATTTGAGTCCCTGTGCTGCTCTGAGGATTATGGCTGAGAGCCTGGGAGGGTTCTGCCTTGCACTTGCCTCCACCTGCATCCCTCCTGCATCAAAATAAACCATTCCACACAGACAAGGAAGGCATTTCAGCTTCTGACCGTCTTTGGGTTGCGCTGCATGAACAAGTGGACGGTCTCCTCCTCTGATTTCCTTTACTCTCATGAAAGGATATTATAAATCAATAAACATGCTGTTAAATGGATTTTTTTGGCTGAGACATTAGATGCTGAATTAAATAAGCCTTAAATAAAATAAAATTCCAGCAGAGGAAATCGCAGAATCTGAACTGAATTAACGCAGTCAAAAAACTCCCCAAGTCTTCAACATCTCTAGCTTCGTGCTGAACTCGGGGTAAATCAAGACAAAATATCTAACAATGGCATAGTACTGAACTTGCCAAACACCTCAGAAAAAAATCCTATAAACTAAGGCTACAGCTAATTCACAAACCAGTGTAGAAGTACTTTAAATTATTCCTTGTGTTTTAGCTTGCCCACTTAGAACTTCATTTGTCAATATATTGATAATCAGCTAACCTTTATAAAGCAGCTTCTCTAATTCCTCTGAACATTTTTACTTTTTACTAAGCGAAGTAATTATTTAGTGGTAAAGTTAGCCAGCCTTCTAATTCACTTCCTCCTGGAGATAATCAGTATATTGAATACTTATTAATGATTCCATTTCAGAATCAACCTCTTGTCATTTGAAGGATGAGATATTTATTCCCATCTGTATTGTGTAGCTATCTAACAGGTATTATCTCTTGTGTCACAGTCATCAAGTTTCTGACACAGTTTTTTATGTTATTAGCGATATCAAACTCCAGTTTTGTGTACAAACTTTGCACATCTGGCTCTGTTCACAGGTATGCTATCCACAGAGTAACTCGTTCTATGAGAAAAACACTGAATTTAATTTATTCTTTCCCCCCAAACATAGTTAGAACAAATTAATACTTTGCAAAATAGTAATGTAAATATCTAATAAATATTTAACAATGCAATGTAAATATGGAATAATCTAAATTAAATAATCCTATAGAAAATTAATTAATTTCCTGGGAAAGTGGCCTAATTAATAAACATAAATATTCTCCCATTTGTTTCCAAAACTGCTTATTTGGTTTTGCTAACCAATTCTGTCTCTGAATATCATCCCAATAAAGCCAAACAGACAAATGGCAGAATGCTGTTTTGTATTGCAAGTAATCTTAGCTCTAGTTAATAGCTGGCATCTTTTCATCTGATTTATACTCTCTTTATAAACAACATCCTAATACACATACACAGTTCTACATTTTACATTTATTCACTACGAAATATCACAATATCTTTACTGAAAGAACACAAAAGAGGGAACTGTAACAGAAGATCATTTTGCTTCCTATTGCCAGTGTAAATTATTATATTTCTGGGATTTTTATTCATAACTACTGAAGCTTAAGAGGAGTAAAACTATAGCCCATATAAGACAAAAATTCCATTTCAGAATATAGAGTAGTTAAAAATCTCTAAGTGCTTCTTAACTCTGAAGGTGGGTTCAGCAGACCCACTTAATACAAAGATGTTAGAAAACAATTTTAATTTAGCATTGAATTACAGAGTTATCCAAGTTGCTTAATTTAAACTTTAATTAGTTAGTTTCATTATGTTCCCACTGCACAATGAAACTTTGTTATAAGCGGTTGCCCTCAAAAGTTTATTACAGTTGATGATAACAAATGATAAAAAAGCAATCCAAACATTTAGTTTGACATTCCCTTAATAGAAAATGAAAATCAGAGAAAAAAGTCGTCCATTTTTAACTTCTTCCAAAACTTGGAGTGCTGTGGTTTTTTTTTTTTTATATATCAGATTTCTTTAATTATTTTATATTGTCCTGTACTTTCAAGCTTTCTAGTATGTAACAAATGATTAATCCCTTTCCCCAATCATATAGAATCAAGTCCACTGCATTATTTTATATTTTCATACATGACACCTCTGTTTGTTAGAAAATAGTAATCATCACTTCTGTTTGCCTCTAATACAAAACTTGTAAATCAAACATCATTTGTCAAAACTGCTCAAAGAAGATCTAACCTTGTACACTCAGGATAGCCTTTCAGTTTTGGAACATGTTACATTATAAAACCACTGTGGGATAGAATGCCTTTCTGCTGAAACAGAATGCGAGAATAAATAAAACAGAATTGGCTAGAATAAATATCAAAAATATTATCTAAGGTTACAAAAGAAAGAAATTAAGATGATTTACAATCAACTAACAAGATCAGATGTTTCAGAACTGCCAAAAATATATAATCAGAGATAGCAGAGATGAAGCAGTGCAGTGATTAATATACTCAAAATGATGGAGGCAGCAAGAGTAACAAACCCCACACAGAGAAAAAAAAAAAAAGGCCTCTTACATTCCTCTCACATGGCATTTGTTTTGCATTTGATATTTACTTCCCAGCTACTCCACATAAACTACTATTAAACAAAAGTCTTCACATTTGATATGCCATGAAGCTGCTACAATTATTCTCTTGATATTCTTGACAGCCATTGTTGACCTTTTGCCATTTGCTGCAATTTTGCATAACAAGAATAATGCAAGTGACATTTTTACTGCAGGAAAACTGAAGAAAGAAAGAAGCATTTTAACACTTAGGAAGGCTCCTTCCTGCTGCAGGTCTTGCGATTCAAGTGCTCGTTGCGATGGACAGGATGGGCTACGGCCACATAGCCCACAAGCACCTGGCACCATCCAGGCCTTTCCTTTTCCCCACAACACACATCCACCCATGGAAACTGTAATATTTTAATTAAGCTTGTATTTATGTGCAAGCGAAAAGGACTCCATTTTCCATTCTCACAGTTCTATTTGGTTAATAATAATTTTAAATTTAAGGCATAAAAAAAGAACCTCCAAGAAAGACAAACATTTTGTTCTACAATTAACTGCATATGCGATTTCTCATCTTTGCCAAGCTTTACTGCAAAAACCTCGCAGTGTTAATACTTTTAGGTTGTAATTAAAAAAAACAGTTATAAATTGGGTATAAACTTATGACCGACTTACTTATCCATTTTTGCTCTTCTCCTGGCTACAAATCATCACATACTGCACCAGAATCCAATCCAAAATACATGCAATTTACTCTTTTACATATGAGGGGAGAAAAAAAAGTAATTTTGAAAACTCCAAAGGAATTCTTCATGCCAGCTGTCTCTCCCTATCTGAATGACTGCCTATTTGGACTTTGTATCTCTCAAAACGTCAAAGGGAATTTTAAACACATTGCAATGTTTGGTGGCTTTTCCCAGAAATCAGTGTAGAGATTATATAGCACCTGCTCCTCTCCTTCACTTTCCTTTCTTAGGTTAGGTATCAGACTGGGGAGTTGAATTTAGCTTTCCTCTGCCACACGTGGAAGAAGAGCCGTTAACCTCCTCATGAGTCGAGAAGCACAAGTCACTTTGCAGAATACCTCTAGTGTTTAGAGAAACCTCATTTCATCATACAAGGGCAGTTAACACCTGTAAAGTAATTATACCTACCAAATGCTGTTGGCCTGAATTATGAATATATAATTGTCCCTGCCATCTGTTAATTATACTATTTGAATCACTTATTTAATCATATACATTTACTTGACATCTACAAACTCTTGCAATAGCTTTACAAACGTTATGCTTGTGTTCAGGCAGAACTGAGCCATCGCGTGTGTGTGTCACAAGGAAACAACGTGGTTGTGCTCGAGGCTAGATTCTGCAGCAGCTCAACAAGATGAAAAGGCAGTTCGTGCTGGCCATCTCCTCAGCCTGTACGTGCAGATAGCAGCAACAAAGCCCCCCATAACATGTCCAGGAGAGGCACATGCATCAGCTGTCAGCAAGAGGAACAGCTGGAGGGAAAACATGGAGGGGAAGAAAGGAAGCTGACAAGTTGGAAGATGTGGAAAGAGTGATAGCTTGGAAAACTTGACCTACTGAGAAAGCAGCTCATGCAAGTCGACTGTAAATTGTTTTCTGCTCCTCAGGCTAATGATTGATTGTTTTGAGCAATTATGGATAAGGAACTCATGCCAAAAATTGAGGTATATCCACAGCTGGTAAAGCACATTACAACTTCAGCACTCAGTGCTTGCTCATTTCCTCTCCGGTCTTTCTAAATCATCTATGAATGAGACCTACTTGGGACTGGTTTAACATTTCACATATTCTGCTGCTCTCCAAGGTTCATAGAAGATATAATTTGCATTGTCTTTGTTGATGGCGACCAAAACACAGTTTCATGGCACCAAAAGAACAAGTTGCAGACATATATCAGAGGGTTATACTCAGAAGAAATCTATAGGATTTCCAGATAAGGTAAAGTGATGGAGGGTGCTTTGAAGGGGACCTCCAGGGATCACCACTCCATATGGTACCTCAGAGTACACCCTGAGGTGTACCTCAGGGCTAGTTTCCAACACTGAGGGTTTACTGATGAGATACCATCATCCCACTCCAAGCAAGCTCCATTCTGCCTCCCTCAGGTGCTTCCCTCCTACTCCGAGTGTGGCCTTCTACTCTGCCCACACCTGCAGCCACCTTATCCCTAGCAAAGAGCATCCCACTAGGTCCAGGAAAACTGAAGTGAGAAAAATTAAAATATCTTACAGGAACACAAAGCAAAACTCTCCTGAAAGTGCTTTAATACCAGGGACAGAAGAAAATGGTGCTGTGTGCGCGTATTTTGGAGAACAGCACTCTAAATTATTCTGAAACTTTTAATGCAGATTTTCATGTTTCCAAGATTACCTCTCTGACTTTCCATTGCAAATAAGTAGCCATTACAATGCAAACCAAAGTGCTGCTGCTAACCCAG
This sequence comes from Crypturellus undulatus, assembly GCA_013389825.1. Taxonomy (NCBI): domain Eukaryota; kingdom Metazoa; phylum Chordata; class Aves; order Tinamiformes; family Tinamidae; genus Crypturellus; species Crypturellus undulatus. The sequence goes on from VWPW01020728.1 coordinate 295,485, forward strand.
CACTGCAGGAAAAGTTGTCTCCAGGCAAAATGTAGTATTGAAATATAAAGCAGGTTCTCATCATTTGAACATTCAAATTATTACTTTAACTAGCAATATTTGCATTCACTGAAATTAAATATGTACACATCACCCTCTCCTTTTTTTTCTGTCTTGGAGAAAAACAGTGAACTTTAATTGAAGGAAAATTTAACTTTAAAAAATCCTTGTATAAATATATCATTAAAACAAACAGTAGGCAAGAAATATGCATAAAAGATTCATGCAAGTGTGAGGATAGCTGTCATCTCACAGAAATCAATTTATAAAATGGTACAATAAAGTCAGTCCCATCTTTATTTCCTCCATCTTCACAGCTGGCTGTATTCCACATTGTTCAAAACTGCTGATCTTTCTCAAAACTCCTAAAAATTTCCACAGCTGCTCGAACATTAATCTGGAATTCGCAGTTGAACTCTGCTGGTGATCAAGTTCAAATAACTGGAACAGTGTTTCTAACCCAGGGTGGTGAGGGATAGCAGCTGCACAGGCATATGGAATATAACCTGGATGTCCCCAAAAGCTCAGGAAACACGGGACAGGTACAACTAATGTTAATCTCCACCCAGCAGGACAGCAGTTCCAAGTATCAGGCAAATGTTAGTATTTTTAATGACAAATACTAATTCAACTTACCAAAAATCTACAGCATCCTTATACTGGATATCAGCTGAGAATAAAAAGTAGCTTCTTCTAGTAATTCAACTCAAAACTCAAAGAAAACGATTCAGATAAATCCACTTACTCTAATCTGTAGTTATTTGTATAATAAAATAATATTACAATATTACATAAAATTATAATAATATAATGCATTATGTGTAATATGTAACATATTATATTATATAATTATACAATGTATTATGTAGTATATATTATTATACTATATAATGCATAGTATAATTAGACATTATATAATGTATGTATATAATAATATATATATAATTATAAGATAATCTGTATTTGCCTGGCTTGATAATTAATATCTATTCACTCGTCTAGATATAAACCGTAGTGAGCTATTATATTGTCCATTATCTCCAGAAAACGGCTACAAAAAGAAAAAAAATAGTTTAGATCTGAACTGCAAGATTCTTCCTGGAGTGACACTGTAAATAAGCACTCGACATCACTTATAGCAGAGATCCTGTATTTCTTAAGCTTCCCCACTTCTCCTGGAAAGCGGCTGCAATACCCCATCACAGTTCCCAGGGGAAAAGGCAGCATACAGCCTCCAGCTCATGTGCTGCAGGGCTTCCCAAAAGAGCCAAGCGAGAAGTGCAAATTGTCCTAGAAATCACTGGAAATAATCACTGGAAATCACTGGAAATAATCATCTACCCGCCTAGGAAAAAAAAAAATCAAAATCTGGGAGCCTTTCCCCAGGGTCCCCTATGGGATGGGGCTGCTGTTGGCTAAACTGGCTTAGAGCTGGCTCTGCGTCCCCACAGCCAAGGCCCAGCTGGGCAAGAGGCACACTCAGAGCCCTGGTACATTCATGCAACGGACCCAATGGGTTGGTAAAACCTTACTCTACTCACGTGAAGGTCTATAATCTCATCTAAGCTTGTCGATGCTAAGCTTGCCTCTACATACCACACAGATATCCGGTATCTCCAAAATTCCCCCAAAGTTTGCAGACAATGCCTCCGTATAAATTTGGAGGAAATTAACTGCATTTTACTTCATCTGCATCAATTCTAGAATTAATCAAGCACTGCAATTTATAGGGGAGTCACCAAATAACTAACAGCACATTAAAGGAGTCCCTAACTGTACAAACACAGCAAGCCTGGGATGATAAAGCCTGGGGAGGGTAAAGGTCCCTCCCCATTGCTCAGACACTCTCTGTGTAAAGACAGCTTGCTGGAACTTGTAAAGACAACTTTCTCTGAAGGAAATATAAGAAATAATTTGAAGTCACATGCTGGGATTCTTCCAGTAAGGTTTTAAAAAATTAAACGGATTTCACTGAGTATCACAAATATATTGCCAAGAATTATGGGTTCAAGTTTTAACGTTCTAGCTATCTTCTACAAATCTTACCACTTATTTTGGTACTATTTTCTCTTTTCATCTTGAGTGAGTGACACATTAAAACCACATGAATTGAATTTGGTGAGAACAAGTACTGATGGGCACTCTGCCAAGAACAAGTGCTCAGAGACAGCTGAGAAAAAGGTAAGAGACTTAACACTGATTCAAAAGAATAAAGGAGAATATTCGCCCAAAATTAGAGAGTCAATGAAGAAACTAGCAAAACATAGTCTGGCATAAGTAGAGCTAAATGCCCCTTTAAATATGTCACAGTATGTAAAACTAGCTCAACTGGGAGCATACAAGTTTTCATCACCAATCACTACAGGAATTTTTCATATTGTTAAAGACAGTAAGACTGAAAATTAATTCCTACCATATGCCAAAACAGATAACTATGCATTATTTTCCTATTTGTATGTGATGTTCAAGACTGCATTATATAGACAGAAAACAAATTACAGAACCTTTATTCAATTTTTAAGTTAAGGTCCTTTTTTTTTTCCCCCATAACATGCACACCACCCCATTCAACACAGCAGTGGTAGGTGAACAAGCAGGTATTTTAACTTCATTGGCTGCATACAAGCTAAGTACTTTCCCAGGCACTAAGAGAATTCTGTGGAAGGGCTTGTATGCCTAAATGTTTGCTAGCTATTTTCCATACTTAGCAATTTTCCTTACATTGAGGGTGAAGCTCCCATTGACTTTTAGCTGCAGCTGAGAAAAATCAGCACTTCTCTAGGTCACTCCCCCAGTATCTTGGTGCAGGGGTTCATAGGACAGTTTACTATTCATAATCACTTGTGAAACATCTGGTTTAAGTAAGACCTACCTAGCATCACAGAGAAACTTCCAGAAAATCCAAGTTTTTGAGAGCAGCACTAAAATTCTTATATCAAAAAGCTATTCCTTCTTTTCCTGAAATCTTTTGCCTGTTTGCCTTACCTTTCTACAGGTATAGTAAGGGTCCTACTGCCAAGAAATCCCTTAATTAAATAGCTGATTCCTTTACTAGACACCCAGGAGCACAATCATCCTCTTCACTGAATGAGCTAAAGATTGCTCCTAATGAGACAATTGCACATTACCTTGGCGCACACCCTGAAAAGGCACAAATAAGTGACTGTACTGGCAACCAAAACCTGGCATTTCCAAACTAATGAAGGCTTCACTTTCACACCTGCGTAAAATTCTTCATAGAACAATTAGTGCCGTTATGCAGACATCCACCAGAGTCATCAGGAGCTTTGGGCTTTCAGATCCCCAGAGAGACATCTGAAGCTTGGAGCTAAAGGGCCAAAAGAGTGGGAACAAAGGCCCGTGGTGTTTCCATGGACCATTGTGTCAGCGGGAGGAGGCATTCTGCTGTCAGGAGTTTCATAACTTCTTGGCATTTGAAGAATGGTGATATGCAGTAGGCCCTGGACTACTTTACTACCCAAATATCCTGTGTCCCCTGTCCTCCAGTCCCTCCAGTACTTCTCCCATATAGACTCTTCTGTTTTGACTCCAGGCTTCTCTTCACAGCACTTGCTTTTCAGTCTGCCCTAGTCACAGGATTGCAGAATGGTTGATGTTGGAAGGGGCCTCTGGTGTTTACCTAGTCTGACCCCTCTGCTCAAAGCAGGATCAACTACAGAATCTGCTCAAGGACCAGGTTAAATCAGGTTTTGAGTAATTCCAGCATAGAGACTCCACTACCTACCCTGGAAACTTGTTCCAGAGTTTGACCTAATTAAAAAAAAATAATAAAAAGCTTTTTTTTATGTTTAAATGGTATTTTCTGTGTTTGTCTGTGACCATTACCTTCAGACACTGCATACCACCGAGCAGTTGGCCTCCATCTTTACTCCACCCAACCAGGTACACACTGACAAGATCCCCCTAGCTTTCTCTTCTCCAGGCTGAACAGTCCCAGCTCTCTCAGCTTCTCCTTGTCTGAGATACTCCAACCTCTTAATCATCTTTGTGGACTCCAGATTCCTCTCTCTAGCACCACATTTGCTGTTGCCCCAGTTCTTTAACCTCCTCCTCCTTTTCCCCTTGTAGCAGACTCATCCCCTTATGTCTTGCCCAGCCATTTCCAGCCCCTACACTTGGCTCCTCTGCATCACTGCTTTCTCAAACCTGTTCAACATATGCTTTATAGCCACTGAATCTTCAGTCCCACTTTCCTAAAACACAGACCTTATGACACAGTTTTTTTTTTCACCTTGTTTTCCAAATTCAACCTTTGCTCTTATTTTCACTCCCCTCCCACAATGCCAGGAAAACACCAGGCTGGAAGATCTCGGGATGCAGACATGTTCTACTCCTCTTCAGCAACTGATTCAGCAACTGATTTTTATTGGTTCAAAGCTACAGAAATAGAGAACTGTTCAGCCCCTTAGAGTACTGACCAGCAATGCATCTAATGCAATGGAGATCGCGAGTTGTTAGTGAGTCTATGCTGACAACTCTATCGTGATACGGTATTTTAAAAGATCATTACGTGGAAGACATTCTCAAAGGAATAGAAAAAAAAAACACTCCCTGGACAAATTCCTTGCAAATGGTAATGTCCTGGCTTGATAGCTCAGGAACACCATATTATTTCTATATTTTTAATGCAGACAAAACATATATTCTTTAGCATTCTTTTCACAAATCTGTAAATGCTTTTGGCTGCATAGAAAATCTCAATCCAACAATCCATACAATTGAAAACAGAGCATAAAACAGATAAATAAACATTTTTGTAAATAATGGAAAGTGCCAGTCATTTTGGTAAATACAAACCATCTCATACAGTAATTCCTGCCTACTTTTACTTTGTATTAGCTACAGAGCTAAGTTAAAAGAGTTGGTCAAAAGAAATATTTTCCACTTATAGAGTTTTATAAAGTTCAGTCAAGAACTAGAATTCTCAAGCACATATACTACTAAATATAATCCTAACTTAAGTTTCATGATCTTTAGTAAAAGGTAAGAGTGCTGGGAAAACTCTGTATATTAAATTAGGATATCTTATGCTTCCATCCCCCACAGGTATCTTCCCTTTAGTATTTAGTTTTTATATTTCCTAATATAAGATAACTTCTCTCCTCCTATCTTCTCCTTTATTTTCTTTTTCACTTTTTTTTTTTTTTAATATGAACATGGTAAATTTATTCAAATAAAAGAGCAGGAGAGAAGAGCTTAATACCTGCTGCATTGGAAGAAGTTGTAACAATTTGTTTAGGATTCCCATGCAGTATAGTACAGCTTCTCATCAGTAAAACTTACTGATCTCCAACCTATTGAAACCTATTGGTGTTTATCTATTGATATCACACTGATATCTAAGTCAAAAACTTTGTGTATATCATTCATATTAAATGGACAATACATTCAGCCCTGACTGGAAACACAAGACCTGGCTGAAAATAATACTTCAAAATTAAAATTTTGACTTTGTCCATATGTTTATAATACAGACATAGACTGCAATATGAAATGAAGTCAGGAAGACTTCATTTAAGAATGAAGAACTCTTTAGAAGATACTTTCCAATATCGTCCCCAAAAGTTACAGAATGGATTTCCCACAAGCCACTTTCTGAATGTGGTTTTGGCATTAACTGCACAAAGAGAACATTAAGAGAACACACATCCAAGGTTTGCTTTTTAAATATATGCTGAAGTCAAAGCTCTATCTATGTTACTAAAGTGACAAGTCTTCATAGAGCTTTATAGAAATAACAATTCTTTTATTAATCTTTGTCCTCTTACAAGATTTGTCCTCTTTACAGATTCATAAAACACAGCTGTTCGTGGGACTGGATGTAGAAGCAGACTTTTAAGAATAGAAGTTGCACAAACTTTCAGTTTTCTGCTCCTTCAAACCCATATAGAGAAATTTATTAATACTCTTTGATGATAAGGACTACAATAGAATCCTACTCATTTATACTAACACTGGGGGGATCCAGTCCTAAACAGCAAGAATAGCGCCTCATAGGATATATATCATTGCATTCTTCTCTTCTCTGTGGAAAAGTGTAGCATTGTTTTGTTTAAATTACCTAAGTAAGTCTGTAGCATATTTTGTGAGAGCAAGTCTTGAAATGATAGAAACTTTCATCTCAGCCATCTACTGTTAAACTTGCACTTACACATATGGGCAGAATGCTGCTTTGCATTGGACAAATTTCAGAATACAATGGATAAATTACAAAACTCACTGATTAGAAATACCTTCTCTTTAGAGAAAGACCATACTACATAACACCACAATGGATGTGCTGTGCAAAAGATCAAGTAATCACAGCAGCCTTTGTATAATTAAAAGCAGCTCTAACTCTGGCATTCTTTCAAGCACTGACAGACAAGTGAGTGTTTGCAGTTATGGCAATTTTCCAAATCTGAGATGTGCCAGGCAGGAATATCTCCTTTCCTTGGTAACTAAACATGAACTATTAGTGGTGCGGGGTTGAAGGGAAACCTGACCTAGCAGAGATCAGTAGGGAACTCTAGCAGGTTATGAATGTGCTCTGCTGTATATGTACATGAGGCAAAGTCATTTGGATGCACATAATCACTTAACTAGGCGTCAGTGTTGAAATTAGTTGTTTTTCTCCTGAAATCTTCCTCCAGTGCTGACCCCTGTACCAGATAATAACACTCTGATCTCACCGAATTTGCAGCTGAAGAGCCTGCAGTTTTCTCAAAAAATGAGGAGGAATCTGAGAGGAAGGATAATGTCACCCCTTAGGTGCCACAGCAGAATATTGTGATCACAAAATATACAGTGTACACATAAGCAATATGCATGTTAGTAAGGAAGAGAAAACTTCCTTCCTCTTGTCTTGTGAACTAACTAGAGTTGACCATTTAAATGCAAAGAATATATCTCTACCTTGACTTAATTAGATTAAAATAGAGGTAACTGATGTTGTGAAGTTTCATAATTGGATTCAAAAGTTAGTAGCTGCTCTTGTTTACTCTGATCTTTTCCCTAAAGTAGAATACTACCCTGCGGAATAGTACGCATATAAAGCATTTAAATAAATTAGGCTCATTTATGCATATGCATTCTTTCTTTAAAGCTCAAAATTGGAGTTTTCTTCAGCCAAAAATGACAAGGCTCTGCATTATAATTTACCATGGTAATTTAAGACAGAGCAATAAAAATTATAAAGAAATTGTGCAACATTAAAGAGCAATTATACATATGTTTTGAAACTATAGTCTTAAAAGTCAGTATTTTTCAAAGGTATAGCTCTGTGTTTCCCACATGGAATTTGAAAACTGAGAAAAAAATAAATCATAACTGCATTTTCAGATCGGGGTAAAGAAGAACAGGGAGAATGCTGGCTAATATTTAATTTTACCTTGAGTTTAAACTGAATACACATGGTTTTCCTTAAAGTTAATGTTCGACACCAGACTACTGTGAGTTTTAACACTGATATATTTTTAGTGTCATTGCATGGCTAATAAAAAAGAAACAGGTCTATAACCAGATGCAGAGTTAACACACAAGTGCAAAGAGAATAACGGAATAGCTCTTTGCTGATATTTACAGTGCAAGTATAATGAATTAGCTCTGATATAGATTGAGAAAATAACATTTGTAATTATCCAAATTAGAACAACTGAGTTTCCACTTCTTTATCTAAGTGTTCTTGAAGAAAAAAAAAAGGCAGATTTTTGAAAGAACCATTTACTTTTTTATCTTGAAATTCTACAGGTCAGCTAACAAACTACCTTATTTCTAAAATATCAATGAGATAGGAAAAAGTGAAATTATACAGAAGTCCATGAGAAAGGAGGTAAGATGTAACCTTCCTCCCTTAACCTAGTATTTAAGAGACAAATGTAACATGTGACATTTAAAGTACCTGTGCAGCTTTCCCTGTTGGCAGAAAACATCAATAAACCATATATATAGCTCTACTACACTTTCAGCATGTGAAATTCTGCTTTCAAAGGTCTTTTTAAATAATGATATAAGCATGGTTCTTTTTAATGAAAATGTGACTTACAGAAAAAGTGTGTTTTTTATTTTTCCTTTTTTTTCTTGTTTAAACAACTTTCTTATTGTTTACTGGACAAGAAGACTTTCTCCAACATTGAATCACAGAATCATTATCGTTGGAAAAGACCTTCAAGATGATCATCACCATCACCACTCTGCCTGCTGAACCATGTCCCCAAGTGCCTCATCTACACATTTCTGCAATGCTGCAGAGACTGTGATTCCATAACCTGCCTGGGCAGCCTGTTCCAATGCTAATCACAAAATAAAGGTAACTCGATTCTAGGCTAATGCCGTTGAAGTCCACAACACTACAGTTATCCATAACAGCCAGAACCACTTTTGGTAGATGCCTCGTGAGTCCCATTAAGCCAGCATGCAAGGATGTTTGCTTTCCTCAGAGAAACTGTGATTTTGCATGTTCAAGGGATAAACACAGATGTATTGAGAAGAACAGGAACTGGATTCATCCTTATGATCACTTTCAAAGGATGCACACTATTTTGTACCCATCCTTGTACAGCAGGTTGTAGGATAGACAATCTACTATCAGGATTCACAAACACCGTGATGATGCAAATGATACATATCCACTGACAATTACCATTAACACTGGCTAACCCAACTTAATTTTACTGGTTTTATGTTCACCCTAAAGAACCAAGCTTGATATTCGCAGAAAGGTTGCTCAGTATTTTATTTGCAGGCCACCACTAGTACTTTAGAGGATTTTTCTTCCTTTTCACTCTAGAAGAAAAAGTCAGAGACATCTTACCTGCAGCCTGTGTCACACCTAATTTATTTTACTAATAGCTACAGAGTTTATTTTTCAAGTCCTATAGATTCACTATTAGACGATATAAGTCACAGGGCTGAGAAACTAACGGCATGAAAAGATACCAGCATTGGAAATGCCTAAGAACTAATGCATCTTCTTCCTCCTAATGAATGTCAAGGGAAGCAATTGGTAGCTAGCAGCCAAAATGAAATTGGGAGGCAAAGGAAAATACTGATCAAGGAACACCAAGACTGTGGGTAGCTTTGCACTGTGTTTCTTTGTAAAACCTTGTGTGAATGCAGAGTGCGCAGCTACACACACATTGTCTAACCCCTCTGCGTGTTACACTTCTATCCAATCAGTGCAAACAATTCGCTCTAATGAAACTTAAGTGTATCAGTGACAGTCAGACATGTTTTGTATTATTATATAGATAAGAAGATTATATATCTCCCCCATATAAAAATTAACTTCACTAACCCCACGAACAATAGTTACAATCAGCTAACACAGAAACACAACATGGCAAAATGTACCCTGCAATTTCTCTCCTCAGCAAAATTATGCTGTGCAGACAGGAGGGTATCCTGTATTGATAGTAACCCAGTACGAGTGCACCAATACAGGCTAATGACTTTTCTTCATTTATTCAAGACTCCTTCAAATCATTGACCACTTAAGATAAACTATATGCTACACAAAGACTCTTCTGGGCATTAACATGAATGTAATCCAGCCCATTTCTGTGCCTCAGTTTGGAACACATTTTATTTTCTGGAATGTAAAACCAGAAAGCCAGAACAAGGTAACTATTTTCTGCAGGTCAAATAGAATGGTAGGGAGTCAAAGCAAGCAACCAAGCCTTTCTAAGAACATTAGCAAAACAAAATGATTAACAAAAGAGATTGGGATTTCTGCCACAAAAGCATATTAGATTATATTAATTATGTTTATAGTTATGCTTATATAAACACAAAAAAAAATTAAGAAGAGCTAAGTATTTGTTATTACTGCCTGCTTTGATCTTGACACCCCTCCCCCTGCCCCCCCCCCCCCAAAAAAAAAAAAAAAAAAAAAGAGAATATCATTGGGCATCATATGAAAATTTACCTATGACTGTATGACAAGTTAAATCATTCAAGGAGAAATAGGCTGAGCAGCAAGATGGAAAAGAAGGGAAACATATGAAATAAAGGCCTATTTCCATAGGAGGGGAACCCTGGTCTGAAGTGAAGCAACATAATCAGGTCTGTTTAAGAAACAATTGATGACAATTTTCAACAAATTTCTTCTCTCTTCCACCTCTCCTGCAAGACTAGCAGGCCTATTAAAGAAACAGTTATATTAATATCATTAATTTCAATAACAACACAACAGATTAAGCTACCTGTCATGAAAAACAGTTTAGGTCACAATGGGTTCTGTATTTAATAATGCTTTAGATGTGTTAAAGCATAAATATGATGCTTGTGAAAATAAAAATGTATTTCAAAACAATGGATATGCTATTTAGCAAAAAATGTAAACATAAAGCTATGTATTTTACCGTATAAAAACATATTGTAGAGAATTTTTGAAGATAAACTATTTGTCATCAAACAAAAAGTGAATTATCTCTACCTGTGCAATTCATCATGAAAGCATCATTTGCTAAGAACAAGAAATTGTCATTTGCTAAGAAAGGACCTGATGCTAAGTGTGTATGCTTCATCCTCATGTTCCAGCCTCTCACTGGCCCTGTCTGCCCCGCATTTCATAAAGTGTCAAGAACAAAACCCTGCCATCTATTGCTATATAGCATCATTTACAGAGTGAAGGATCAGGTACATAAGTAGCATTTTATGAGAATTACATGTCCAATTAAGTTATATTTTACAGTATACCTTACATGCCAACATACCTTACATGCAATTAATTTTGGCAGAGAAAACCATCATATTAAGAAACTGAATACAGTTTTGATGAACTTCTCTTTTCTTTAAGCAGCTGGTTTAATCAGCAAAGCCATTTTTCTGCTGGATGCTTTAGAAATCTGAACCTTAAAATGCTTTATTATTGATTAGCTCGAGTGCATTACTGTACACTGATAAAGTTACAGATTAAATGCATTAGGAGTTGAACTTGACTCTATGTTATCATGACCTTTGGCATGTGTCATAAAAAGGATACAGAAAATCAGGCTACCACTAAGAAACCCCAGTGATGGTTGGCAGCTTCTTGAACATCTACTTGATTTAGAAGCTGAGTTTGAGGACAGCGAAGGAAATGATTTACACAAACAGTATTCGTCCCTCCTACATGAACCATGTTTGTACCTCATACAGTTTGTCAGACTTTGACTCTGCCTAAAAGTACCAAATTCTCTTTGACTTCCTCATGCCTTTATCCTATCCAATGCATCTCACACATTCTCGTAATGAGAAATAGGTGGGGGTGGCCAGAGAAAATAACAGTATTGGTAGCTTTTGACCAGAATGAAACCATAAACCCTTCAGTTGCAATCACCAGCAACCCACAGCTTGAGTACCATCCTCCAGTTATCGCACCAATAGGAGGGTGCAGGAGTAGCTCTGTGCACAAGCTCAAAAAGCAGCACAAATTCATTCATTTTCAGTTTTAAAATTCAAATGGAGCTGCCTGCAGAGACGCTGATAAGCTCTCTAGTAGAGTATAAAGTATACACAGACCTTAAGATCTAGCACAGGTGGATTATGTGTAATGAAGTAAAAGGAATAAATATCATCCAGGGTGAACGAATCCATCACTACTCTTACCCATGCAAGCAAAACAAAGAACAAAACACAGCCAAAGTTATGAATATAAATATCTCAAAGAGTACATAAATATTGCATTTACAAGAATGTGCCTTAGAGTTCTGAGTAAAATATGATATGCATTATAATTTTTAGGAGAATATAAAACAGAAACCAAGCAGATTTTTTCTTCAACTGTTAGGCTAACAAGGAGTTACCAGAAGCAGGAAGGAAATCCTGGAAAGGAGATAAGTTGAGAAGCACATTTTTTCCTAATTCTCAAAAAACAGAAAAAAACAAAACAACAACAACAACAACAAAAAAGCAAAGCAAGGAAGAAAAGCAAATATGAGAAAGAGGCAGTCATCCTGCCTTTTTATGAAAGGTCCATTAGCCAAATATCTGTAACACTAAGCACTCATGTGACTTCTGCCCAGCATTAATCTTCAGAGCTGTCACCAAGATAAATCAGTTATTCTTATTCATTTTGAAACAATTGATTTCTTCAGATTTGGTGTTTAAATTCACGTTATAGATGACTTAGCTGCATGATGAAATAAAAATGCATGCTTTTAATTTAAAAATGTAGCTAATAGGATAGTCCACAGCAATCAAAGAAATATCAATATTCTTTCTATACAGTCACCACCTAGCACATCTTATTTATCAATGTACTAGACTTCTTAGCATCAAAAAAATCTGAAAGTTGAACTAGTATTTGGATTATGAAAATATTATATGTCCCAATGTACATACCCAAAAACCTCAGTTTTAAATGTGAACAAAGAACTGTGTCAGTATCTGTATTTCTGTGTCTTGATTTTTTAGTAATAGTTTACTACAGTTTGACAATATGAAACTTCATATTTAGGGTCTATTGTATAAAAATTCTGGGGGAATTCTGATTCCCTCAGATCAAGTAACATACTACAGGCTGTTATCAGCACAAAGCCAAAAATATCTTACTACATATGTTCACACATCATTTTCCAAGACAAAAGCAGTAGTCTTAACGAAGAATTTATCTCTTTAAATCAACAGGTACTCTAATTAAAACCGTTCTTAGTGAGTTTGTCGAGGAATGGAAAAAAAGACTAAACGTTAACAAATGTTTCTGATATTAAAAACATGCTATATTTATGTCTTTCATGAGATCAACATCAGCATGAACTGTACTATAGCAAGCTGTTAATGCAGAATGGAGTGAAATTATAGAATGAGTACTCATATCCCCATCTCATCTTCCATAAACTGACATGAGCTCATAAAAAACGCTTCTGAATTATGTCGTGTATTGAGACTACACTGTCAGATGAACATCAGCTGAACACTGAAGATGTACTGCAGAAGCTTCATTAGCTGGCAACAAAACCACAATAATTTGATCACCTCCTATGAGTTAGAAATCTCAGTTGTCACACAGGTTAAGGTATATTTCCCTTCAAATCTTCCCTCCTTATCTCAAGCTTCCCCTCTCAATCTCATCTGTCACAAGTTGGTTCCATCTCTGATAAGGCCACAACCATGAAATAGGTAATAAGAGTTACAACCATGAAACAGGTAAAAGTGTTATCCAAGTTCCTGCATGCTTTCTCTTGTCAGCTTTGATTCAGATCCCCATAACAAATACAAACCTTATTATTCCCCATCCAAAAATTTTCTTTGTATTTTCACATCCACCTCTATCAATCTCAAATTTTAAACTTAAGTTTCTAAATACTTTGCTGTAATGACTGATCTCTTTTCACATTTGCTCTGAGTATAACATAGAGAATCCCTATGGGATGGAAGAGGAAAAAATGACAAGATTTTTTTTTTCTGTAATTCTGAAGAAATCCATTGTAAGCTTGCGAACACCAAGTGAATGACTAAAAAATGAAGAAAAAATGATGTATTGGTATAATTATCTGGAATAAATATTAGTGAAAGTTATTCACAGTGATAATTCATAGAATAGTAGCAGATATAAAGTACTTTCATTCTTTCATCTCAGAAATAGGAACTCAATTCTAGAAAAAAAAATAGTAAGTGAGCTGAAGTGGAAATTAGCATTGGTTGTAATTCTGTTCCATTAAATGTGCCTTTTGGAATCACAACATATGGACAAACTAGTGCTTCTTAACTGCTGCATTTGCAAATGTTTGCTGAGGCAATGACAAGATGTAGAATTAATACTTTAATATTCTTTCTTTAGCTGGTTTCATAGCTTGTTTGCAAAATCTACAAGCACTGTGCAAACGCTTTGAATAGGAATATTTTTCAGTACAAATGAACAGCATAAAATACATCCACCGGAGGGCCAAAAATGGAAATATTCTGCCTGTTTTGTTATAATTAGCAAAGCACCTGCTTTGGTCGGTCTCATTGTTATCTTTTGAGATATAGTTTCTGAGTTTCTTCAGTCTGGGTTGAATTTTTACTCTTGTTTGCTCATTAGCAAACATGCCAGGAGTGCCATGAAGGAACAGATTTGGCTTTCAGAGTCTCAGCTCTGAAGCAATCCAGTTCTAGCAGACATTCACAACTTTCATTCCACTCAGCACTTGCCCTTTTCTCCTCCAAACTGGACATAATTTAGTGGAAAGGTATTTGTAAATGTGCTTTAACATTAAAGCCACTAAAATAAGAATAATATTGCTGACTATAAAATGCAGAATAGCCAATTGCAGATACGAGGGAGAAAAAAAGAAAGTAATAAACTACAAGATTGTTCTTGTTCTCCAAGAGAAAAGATTTAGTGAGCGTGACAGATAAGACATTTTTTGGATTTTGAAGCTGTGGATGGGAAACTTTGAAATGTGAAGTGGTTTTTAGGGCCTCAAGTTAGCTCATTTATTTTAACATAAAGCCTTCATAACAGCTCATTTTTATTTGAAAACTCATGCCATGGCCCAGTATGTAAAGGTGTTCTACTACATCTTTTTAGGACTGGGGCAGCACAGACAGCAGAACAAGTAGGGGACGCTCAGGATTTGCCCAGATATCTTGGAGATTTCACAGCAGTTGCAGGCTGCTCTGCTCCTTCAGCAATACTCCCACCAGTATGTAAAGTGAATGATTTAAAACTTGCTCAGGTTTACCAGATTATGTCTGCCATGCAGATGCAATGTGAATAGGAAGTTGGAGAGAAATCCCCGAAGGGATGGCAATCACACTTAAGTACATATATTATTTAATCATACTTAAGTAAAACACTCATTTTAGCATACTACAGCCTCCTTTACTATGTAGATTAAGAAATTTTCTCTATTTTAAAAAATGAATACTTCTAAGCATTCCCAAATCTTCATGCTTTCTTAAGTTACCCTGAAACATGTCACTAACACAGAAACACACTCTGTTTCAAAGTGTTTCACTTCATAATGTTCAGTGTTAGAAGTAGTCCTCATTGTAAAGGTTTCAGATGAAAAAAATGTATAAAAAAATTGATGCTAGGAACTGGATATTTAGTTTACTCATTGCTTCCAATTTTATTAGTTGGCATTTCACCCTTTATTTTTATCAGCTTCTTTCAGTGCATCTTGGGAGGGACTTTATTAAGAACCTACTAGAAGCTAAAACAAATGGTATATATCTTTTCTTTTTTTAACTATATTTTATTAGTGCATTCAGATAACTCTGACAAGAAAACAACCAAAGATTTACCCTTTCAGAAACTATTTCTGTATCCATAAAACACTCCATTCAACATGGCTAGCAACATCTCTGGTCTTTTTGCTCTTAATCTTGCATAAACATAGCACTCATTTACATTTTCATAATTCTGCTGGGGCTACTCAAATGAATAGGTACAGACATTTTTCTTCGCAGGGTTGGGATTTAATGATAATGTCACTTGAATTTTTTAGAATGATCACAGTCAACACTAGAGAAATTCTGACAAATGCATGAAAAAAAAATTCAAAAGCAGTTCAGACACTCGGGGCCTCACAGTCACTAAGGTGCTTTTTCAGAAATGCTATCTTAGAGCTTTTGTATTAAATTCTATACCTTTGTTTTATATGACAAAGACCACTTCAAAGTTGCCTGTGCCATGAAAAACAGGATCAGTTAGTGGAGAGTGAGATATTTGAAAACAAACAATACAAAAGAGATGTCACATCCCTGCAGTCTGTACCACACTCAAAGGGCGGGGGGAGGCTCTGAATGACTTTTTTGTAATATTCTTCTAAAGGTTGCCAGAAACCCAGCTCACGCAAACCAACTATTCATTGCTAAGAATCATGAAAGAAAATAGACTGTGGAATATATCAGCTAGTCTAGTTATGTTTAATTTCTATGAAAGGCCTTTCTACAAAAGGAACCCTTATTGTCCACACTGGTGGTAGTGTCAGAAGTACCTATCAGTAATGCAGGTAAGTGAGTAAGAAGCTTCTAAATGCTATTAAAACTCCCACTAAAGGCATTATGACTCTTGGCACTCAAGTTTTATGAGGAAGTGACTAGTCTTACTTCTGCTTTAAAGTCACACTTTTTTCCAAATCTCCTCAAAAAAATCAGCAGAGAAGGGGTTACAGCTGGAAGAGCTTGCAGCCCTGGGAGTTTGACCACTCAGTCAGAAAGGGAGCAAAAAGCAAGGAACTAGAGGGCAATCCCCCTTATTAAAGTTCCGGAAGGAAAGCTAACACTAGCTTGTTGGAAATGAAGAGCCACAGAAAGATATGTAATTAAATTTGTTCAGGGATTTCAAGGGTTTAAAATAGATGACAACTTGACAGAAGTTCTTCCACTAAAAACTAGACGAACACACACAAAAAAATTCTTAATTTTTTTACAAGGTCAAATTAAAGACAGCCAAAGCAGCCAACCTACTTTTTGACAAAATTCAAAGCTTTAACAAGGATGAAGAAGACAGCATAATTCTGAGGGAACAGGATCAGGTTGTGTGCATTGTAAATCAACCAACAGGATATAATTAAGCAATAACACGTGGCAGGCATTAGTTACTGAGCAATCAGAAAACACCACTAATTTTAACAAAAATACTCGTGGTTTACTTGTTACTTATCACAGTTTGTACAGCTTTCCAGCTGCTACATTGAGCATACATAGTATATATTCACTCCACTGTAGATTTGTATACATCTATGCCAAAACATATCCTATAAAACCTTAATTACTTTTTTTTTTCTTCATAAATAAGGGCCAGTTTTGAGGACTATCCAAAAGACAGGATCTTTGTTTAGATCTCTGTGCAGTCCTTGTGCATTATTGTGCATCCAATTAAATTAGGTGTTATCCATGATGAAAGTACACCTTAGCCCCACTAAACACACGCTGACATATTTTTACGGTTGAGAAGTCCTCTGTCCTCTCCTGTAACCCTTCTGCAACTCTCCCGGCAGCAGCCGGCCAGCCTGCCCCACTGCAGAGAGCAGAGCAAAACAACCTTTTCTCCATGGGTACAACCAAAACAATGAAAGCAACGGTTAGGCACTTTCATTTTAAAATATGTTTCGTGCCATGCCTCGGAGCTACATTGGTTACAAGTGAGCCACAATTGTATATTATAACTCCACCAATTTATATTCAACTGCAATGTTATTACTTTGTAAGCTACAGTTTAGTTTGGAGCTTCCATAGCTGCATGTTCCCGAGCAAAAAGCAATTTCTAACCAGATGAAGAACAAGCATCAATAACAACGCGATAGCAACACTCTAACATTTCCTCTTTAAAGTAACATCATGCTTTTCTCAGGATAAGGGACCTCTGAGCAAAACAAAACCGTGTATTCTATACTGTGGAGTACAATTTCACCTGGCATTTGTGTGAACAACTCTTCTGCGCTGATGTTTTTTCACAGTTTAGCTTAATTGCCAACTGAAAAATGTATTGTGAAATATGCAGTTGTGTCACCGCTTCTGCAGTATGAGTTACTTGTGCTTGTTTAATGATTTAGCATTTCTGAATTCTCACATTTTGCAACTAATTCTTTTGCTATGCAGAACCATTTCTAAAAGTTCATTCTAAAAATGGCAAGCAAGGAACTATTAACATTTTCTACTTCCCTAATTATACTTATCATTTTTTTCTGATCTCTATTCTTAAGCTCCCTTGCCCAATAAAAAGGCTATTTTTTTCCAGCAAAAATTTTTGGGCATCACAGATTCTACATCTCAAGTTGTTATTAAAATAAAAAGCTGCCTGGGAATTTTAAGCAGCTCATATTTCTGTTTCCCACCTTATCTTGTATGTTCTTATTCTGCTTCTCCACATTCAGGTTGAAATGATATAAGGGACTTCAAATCAGCACGAGCACAGGGAGACCTTAATGGCATACTCGGCCGTTCACTCTGGCTCCTGGTTTTCAGATGTCCCCTCCTGCTCGGTGGTTTGGACATAACTGTGAGCACGTTGTGCTGTGAACGCAGGCAAGCAACTTAGATGGTTCTCAAAAAACAGTAATTTTGAAGCTCCACCCCAAATTACTACAGGTAGTGTTGACACCAAACACTGCTGTGAAACCAAAATGTCAGGCTACCTCCTGCATATCTATCCTTCAATTAACTTCTGCACAGATATGCGTGGATTACTGGAAAGCACAAAAATTATCCTTGTGTTCAATTTACCAGCTCTCAAGATATGAATCTGAAGTCAACACAACCATGTGATGTTCATATCCCTCCATAATCCACCACAACATCCATCAGAGTCGAGATCTTCCCAGCTAATGCTTCCCAGAAAGCACAACGCGCAGATGTTCCGTTACCAGTTAGACATGAACATCCAACTACTCTTTGTCCTAATAATCCTGGAATAAGTGATGGACTCCTTAATATACACCATCTGGCACAGACAGAACAATCTGATTTAGAAAATTGATTATTTGCTACCTAGAAAAACCCTAACACTTTTATATATATACATATATATATAAATATAGTGTGTGTATACATATATATGCACTTGCAGCTTCCTGCCTACTTTGCGTATTCTATGAGGAAAACACCAGGTTGCATTTTGGTCTCCCATGAGAGTACTTATAATGAGAGATGGGGCTTCAGGTCTCTCAGATGAAAATTTGTATAAATATTGCACGGAATTGCAAGGAATCCTGACTTTACTTTCTGCCTGACTGTTCTGTTCCCACTTTGAGTCTTCCTTTCCCCCCAGACCAAATGGACATTATTAATTCAATTGTAAACTTGCTTCCAGGCAAGCAAAAACTCCTTCATAACCATTTGCTAAGGGAGGTTTCTCAAAGTAGTCCTGTACAAGCAAGCCTATGGACTACATACATAAGAATTACTGTAGAAGTCATTTTTCTCACAACCTGTAAAACTGATATTGCACAACCCTGGCTGAAAAGTCTCCAAAAATAAACAATATGTTTATAATATTGCCCACTAAAGATGGCAGTTGAAGCACAGGTTGGTCCCTAAAATCTTATCCTTTATTAATATTTCCTTATGAAAAATAAGCTGCCATCAAAATATTACAGACTCATCACTAAATGCTCAGATCACAGTGGCAGAGAGTAATCATTGCAATATATGATAAAGAAAGTAATTTTCTCCTGGTAATTTCTTCAGCAATTTGTACCCATGCGCAGCTTATATCGATTGTTTTGAAGCCCGGTCTTCTCTGACAGGAGCAAAATTCCGATAAAACACACTGATGAATGCCAAAAAAATATGTACTGTGTTAACAATTTTCAAATGTTAATTCTCACCCTGGCTAAACGAAGTCTAAGTGCTCATAAACACACTGCGGTTTCAGCAGACGTCGCCTGCATGCCAAGAAAGACAAGGAAGAGGCTCCCTCCTCTCCTGGGGAGGTCGCCTGAGCTCGAGCGAGCCGGTTCCACTTGGCAGAGCGCGCGCGTCCGAGCAGCCGACCTGCCTTTGATCGGCCGAGTTGCTCTTCTCCTCCTCCCTGCTGAAAGTCAAAGGTTTCTAGATTGGACACTGGGGAAAGGGAAACTTGGTAGACCCTTTGGATAATCTCACCGCCTAAGGAATCATTGGGAAACCTCCACAGATGAGCTGCAACCTTTTAGAAAGATGGGTGAAGGACATATCTGGTAAGATATGTAGATCAGGATCAGCTAGCAGCACATACAAATATAGAAATTAGAAAATCACTTAAAAAAATAATTTAAAAGAGTCTTTCCTGGGAGCCAGGAGCCCAAAAAATCCTTTTCCTTCGCTCTATTCAAGACCAGGAGCCCTCAAAACAGCACTACATGTTCTGCATATACTGCACTAACTGCTTATAAACTTACTGGCTGGTACAAGCAAACATCAAAATTCTAAATGTAAGGCTGGATGAAAGGAAAATATCCAGAAAAATGTAGCTTACAGCTTTGTCAATAATACAGGATGCCTGCTAGCCATAAAGCAGTTGTGCACCCAGTACTGAGCTGAACTCACATAAAAATGGCACCTTTCTGCTGCTACATCAAACAAACTGTCCACACGTGTTTGAAAAGGTGCATAATGGTCACAACAGCACTAGAGGAAAAAACTGGAGTCTGTGTCTGGGTGATGCACTTGGTCTGGAGGAAATGACATTCACTTCCCTTTTTCTTTAAGGGCAAATGACGTAGTCACTCACCTTGCTTTCAATGTCCTCCATCCCCCCAAAAAAGTGATTTTTCACAACTCTACCCTTCACCCACAGCAATCAAAATGGTGAGGACTTTCTAAAAAGTGGACAGACAGACAAGAGCTTTGAATCGCACGGCCCAGCTAGCCTCAGCTGCAGTCTCAAAGGTACACAGTGTAGATAGTGATCTCTGGATGAAAGATAACATTCACTTGCCAAGTTCTATTATATATACGTGTTTTTTATGTTAGAAACTTGCTGTGAGCTCAATTTCCGCTGCATTTAGCCTTTATGTATCTTCACTGAATATAGAAAGAGACAGGAAATACATACTTGGATTATGAAACAAAAGAAGCAGATTTCTACCCTGTAGAGGCTTTGACCTTGCAAACTCCACATTTATTTCTCAGAGTAGACAGTCTGCGTAGGGCTCTGAGACACAAAACATTGAATTTTGGAAAGAAGCAGCAGCAGCAGCAATGTTAAAATAGCACTTTTCCAAGGCACAAGAGTTTGTGAAGGAATTCTAATTCAATCCTCCTTACTTTTAGAATTAAATGGCGGGGGAGGGGGGGAAGACATCTGAGGGAGCCTCAGTATTCTGCATGGCATCCCTGCCTTCTTGCAAAAAAAAGAAGATTAGTCACTGTCACAAAATTCTCCTTCAAATACTGGTTGTGCCTCCACCCATGAGTCATTCATATTAACTTCTCAGGACAGGAGGTAGTTTTCCATTATCTCTCTTTATTTACACAGAGCATCTCTTGAGGGCAGAGCAAATTAGGTTTTCTTCCCTTCTGACCCTTTATTCACAGTAATTCTCTGGCTGGAGAGCAGAAGATACACGCAATGACAAAAGGAACGGGCAAGAAAAGAAGCCTCTCAAACTGTATTGGACAGGCATTTCCTAGGAATAAGTTTCACCGAAGTTCTACCACAGTCATCCAAATACTTATTGATTTATAGAGGAGGCAGTATTTAGTTCTAGCATGCATCTTGTGAGACCATTACTCCACCTGCAGCTTTCCACAATGTACAGGTTGCCCTGCAAAGCCTTAGTCTAAGAGAAAATGATTAGTAATCATCAGAGAGAAATCATATCTGAGAAATCATAGCCGTTTACAGATTTATTAAGATGCTAGCTGTTTTTCTTTGGGTTATATATCATCTGAGGTCCTTCACTTTCCCACATTTTCATCAAATGCTCCAGATTAATTCTCAAGTTTTTTGCTCTATATTATCTGAAGAATCAGGTAGACTTTCACAGGGAGGAGATCAGCAGACAGAGCTGTGTTGCCTTTGTGGCTCTTGCTCATTCCCAAACACAAAGTAGGCTAACTTTTGACTATTATTTTCTCTTTCTATGTGTTATTTGCTAGTCCATGCGTGAGACAGCACATATGTAGGTATGTAACATCTGAAGTGCCCGTTGCAAAATCCCAGGGCCACCAGTGCTCCAAAGGCACTCCGGAGAAATGTTCCCAAGATGAGTCCATAAGGATATTTCCAGTCTACTACTGCATTTGCAGATAACACTTCTGCAGCACAGGCTTTGTTTTCTCACCCACACCGTAGACTGTACTGATGAGGTCTGCTTGCCTTTCCATCTCCAGGATGTCACTATTTGGATTTTCTCTAGCATTCCCAATCAGGACTTTATTCTTCTCCAAAAAAAATGGTCTGCTTACAATACCCTACCTTATCTGACACATTTGCTGTTTCATCTGCAGAAAATTGTGACTCTCCTAGTAGTTTATCTAACCAGTCTTTCAGATACATTTTAGCCATCTGGTCTGTAATCAAACTCTCTCAAATTCTACTCAAACCCTCTCCTCATCCTGGGATGCCCCCTATTCTAGCACACATACAAAAAATAAAAATAAAAAAATATATCACTCAGAAAATCACAAATTATTCCATGTTTTTACCTTCGCCTTGAGCTCTTTTCTGATGAACTTCTCACCTGCATGTCTTATGTGAGTGCTGTGCACCTCACATTTCTGCATTTCTGGAATGTAGTTTTATCCACAATTTCCATTTCAGAAGTAAACAAAAATGTGACGATCATCAAAATAAAAATAAAGCTACTTTGTGACTACTTTTGTACAGTTTGCAAATCTTTGCTGTAGTTACAGAACAAAGTGTTTGAAAATCTGTTAGCTGTCCCCATTTCCATTAGGTTTCAACTCAGGTTGAGTTTCTAAGATTTGAATTCTTCTTTTCCCCTTGTAGACTTACTCTGTTCGTGATTTTACATTCTATTTAGAAATTGATTAGAATTAAGGATCACGAGATAAACAGGTTTCAGTTAGAATTAAAGTTTAACGGAAGTGCTACACCATATACAATACAACTAATTTCAAATAATTATCACAAGATCATCTTAAAAGTCAAATGTTATTAATCATTAATATTTTTGCTGACTCAAATGCTGACTTATGTATTAGCAAAGAAGTTAACCATGCATTAAGAGTCACAGTTACTGAAGGCACAATTAAAGCTGAAATTCCATTCTTAGATCATGTTAAAAATGTAATTAAAATAAGTTATAATTATTATTATATATAGCACTAATGAACCCATTTATGGAATTTAAATGCAATAATTTTTTAAGTATGTGTAAAGTAGCCCCCCTAGTATAACATAGGCTTTTTTTGATCCACTTCAAAGATGTTTTTTTTCACCTCTTCTCCCTTCTGAATCAGTCAGCAAATGCAAAAAGCAAGAAATTGTGGAATACCCTTCATTTCCATGGCAATAGATTGAGAGATCAAACAGAAGAGTCTCACTTCACAGCTAAATTTATACAGTGGAAGAGACCAGGATATTCATAAAAAAGCAAAAGAAAACAAGCCCTCTTAGTCAGAAACAGTATTTCAGAAAAACAGGACAAAAAACAAGACTATGATAATCTCATCAACTTTTCTGTGTAGAAGCAGTAAGTCTTATGACAAAAGTCTCGTTTTAAATGCTGACAATTGGAATGAGAGTTATTAGAAATTCCCAGTTTGTAACACAGATGCAAGCAAACATATTTTAATCTGTTCTCACTTGGTCTATTTCTTCACATATGCCTAACAGATAATTGTGTATTTTATGATTATAGCTGCAAACTATTTAAAACACTACAGTTTAATGCTTATTTAAAGTCATGTCATGTCCTCATTGCCTACCGGGGTCTGTTTAAGTGTTTAGTTTAGTACCAACCATTAAAAACAGTGGATCCATTACTTATCAAGTTGACGTGAGACCCATCACTTGTTCATTAAATATAGATATTTCTCCTCGCTTTTTCCCCTTTCATTTGTTCTTACGTTCACTGGCATATTGTTCTCCAACATAAAAGTGTTTGGCTAAGCATGAAACAATACAGGCTTATCATAGACAAGTCTGGCATCACAATTCACATTAATGCATGTCTTCAAATATAATATAGGTATTTACCCAAGCTTTCGCATCTTTACATAACAAATAATTTTAAAAGTAACATATCAGAAATAATTTCAAAAATAGCTTTAAAACCTCTCAATATTGGATAGCTTTGCCAGGGCATACTGTTTAAAAATATAGTTCTCTTCAATTTGAGGTAATGTCAAATTATGATGAATTCATAGATCAGGAAAATGCAAATTTGGAATTTATGACAATACTTCTTCCTGATTGCTAACACTGACAATGAACTTTCACTTTTCGTGTTTTTTTCTTTTCTCTCTTTGTTTCCTTTTTTTTTTAAAGCAGCAGCTAAAATACTTGTACTTAAATATATGGCGTCTTTCTAGCAGCTAGCAGACTCTCATAAAAATGTAAAGTTCTGAGATTTAAAAAAAAAATGGTTCTCCCAAGAGAGCTACAAATCACAACCTTTATCTGTTTCTGAGAACTCTGGAAAACAAACAAATGAACAAACGAAAACCCACAGATGCCAACATTAAGATCAAATTTCTTTCAGGTCAGAATTCCTCCTCTAACTTACCAGACCGTACATACCACAATACAAAAGCTCCTGAAAGGTACATTAGATGAGGCTATCAACTTTATCTAATGTTAAATGTCCATGGAAAAAAAAATTCCAAACAGACAGTGGTTTCATTGGTAGGGATCACTGATGGCTACATCATCTCCCTTAAGCTAGCCCCAAAATAAAGGCTTGGGCAGGTACAAACAGCCCTTTGAAACAAATGACAACAGTAGAGACAAAAAACAATTATTTTTCAGACAAGTTCAAGAATTCAAAACCAAAGAGCTGCCTCCCAACCCCAAATCGGCAGTTTTAGAGAGACTTTGCTAAACCAGAAGAGAGTTGTTTTTTCACAGATTTCAGAGCAAAAATTCAGAAGGCCAAACATGAATTTGGTGATGCTGGATGGGGAAGCTTGCAGATGTGTGATTTTTTTTTCTCCCTTCAAACAACAGGATAAGCGATTTCCCCCTTTTCTTTCAAGCAGAGGGGCTTTCCTTCACATAAATATGCCTTATAAATATAGTGAGGGCATTCGACAACAAGTGGGTATCAAGCTGCAGTCTTCAAACAGAAACACTGAACAGCTTGGTACTGAATGAGAGGAAGCATCTTCCCCCATTGGACAAAAACACTCATTCTCTGGCTTTGTATTTGCAGGTCCCCAGGAAATTATGACTGACAGCGAACTATTCCCTGCTTAAAAAAAAAAAAAAGAAGAAGAAAACAGAGATTTCAAATGAAATGATGCTGCGCATGACCCCAAGGGATACTCAGAGCTGTGAGATATTTTCAGTTCAAAAGAACAAAAAAGTTTATAATTCGGTAAAACTTTTCTGTAGATGTGACACAATACATTTGTTGTCTGGTATTCTTTTTTATCCTTTTAAAAATTTAACTTTGCTCAATTTTAAAACAAAACATTGTTTCAAAATCAAAGAAGAGGAGCCATTTTATTTTGAAACCGCCAAATTAAATATTTAGGCTCCCAATACTTTTCCTCAGCTGAAACTATGGGATGAATTTCATCAAAACAAGAAAACAGCTTTGATCAATGCGGCGCGGTGTCTTTCGGCTAATACTCTATTTGCATAAACAATTTAATCAAGCACTGCTATGAGCGCAACTGAGACCGCGGAAATGAGTCAATCTGCCTCGCGGGTAATGTGCTATGGGAGGAAGACCGCGCCGCAGCGTAGGCTCAAGGATGGGGGCTGCGATAGCCACGCAACGTTCCCCGCAGGCCGCCTGCCTGGGCCAGCCATGAGGCGAAGGCTGCCAGAGATGAATGATGATGGAAAGGAAAGGCTGAAAAAGCGCAGGTCAATATGGTTGGAAAGTCCCCTCAACATGGTTGAGGCCCACCTAAAGAGGGGCTGCTGGGCGGCCACCCCGCGGCCAGCTCCCCTTCCTGCTCCTGGCTCAAGCACGAGCCTTACGCAGCCGTGGGCAGCCAGCGAAAGCCATGCGGGCTCCAGAGCCATTTTCCAGCCAAATTCCAGTTTGCAGGTTGACAGCAGGCTGGGGAAGGGAGCAGCTCGACTGCTGCCATGAGGAGTAGTGGCTTTTTTCAGGCCGAGGACACCTTCCTGTGTAGCAAGAGCATGAGTGACCGCCCTCGCAAGACTAGTAACACAGGGCGGCGCGACCGACCCAGGCGAAGGGACCGAGCGGCAGTAGAGTTCAGGCATTTGGAAACAACTGGCTTATCCCGTGAAATTCCCTCGCAGTAACAAATGGTGCTTGGCTTCATAATTAGCAGTTTCGAGGGCCTTCCAGAATACGAATCCGGAGGAAACAAAACCTGAATAATGCATGAGTATGAGCTCGTGCTCTAGTAGCCCTATGTGGGTTGTCAGTGCCTATTCCAGCAGCTCGTTACGATTTATCTTCATCAGCCATGGGCTGAAATTACCAGACTCCAATTACTTTGCTTCCCGTGTTCAAGAGGAGAAAGAAGGAAAAAAAAAAAAAAGGAAAAAAAAAAGTAATGTCAGGCCTACCACAGGAGATGGTTTAAAATGCCCGAGGTAAAGAAAGTAATCTACTGTTCTCTGACATTCGCTGCCTGAAAGTCATTCACATTAACAACCATTCAGACTTGTTTAGTGCAAACCAATTGCTTCTATTTTCCTCTTGTCAGTAACATTAGCTTCAATTCAAATTTAACACTCAGAAAATTTTAAAGCACATAATGAAATTCAGTGAGGCTTGACAGGGGCATGGAAGGGTCTCGACAGAGCACATTGTTATTGAATTTATCTTCTTTAATCTGTTAATTTTGAAATTTCTATTTTCAGGAGAAAAATCTGATGATCTGTACTTCTCCCACTCTCCCAGTGAAGGTGAGAGATTTATGCTGATGTTTGCTGGCTTCACATTTCAGTTCTTCTCCTAACCTAACAAGGATCGTGGAGGCAGGAAAAAAATAGATGCACTTAATTTAAGCTAACAAATTATGTGGTTATTTATGAGCACAACTTGAAGTTTAGTTACACAGTGAAGTACATTTAATAACTTAATATCCCATCACTATGAACACTTAGACTTGTAAAACAGGCCATTAACTTCTAAATACTTAAGACTTATAAGGTTAATGCGTAGAGAGGGAGGGGGAAGTAGGTTAGAGAGTTAAACAGTAGTAACTGTCAGACTGCTCAGATAA
Organism: Crypturellus undulatus; assembly: GCA_013389825.1. Lineage (NCBI taxonomy): Eukaryota > Metazoa > Chordata > Aves > Tinamiformes > Tinamidae > Crypturellus > Crypturellus undulatus. The sequence goes on from VWPW01020728.1 coordinate 322,263, forward strand.
ACAAGGAGGAGACCTGCTTTCATGTGTGCTCTTCACCCCACATTACAACATGGGAGATCTAAAAGAAAGCTTTTAGTGTTTTTCTCACTGTTAAATAAAATAAACAAAAAACACCAGACACCCACCCACTCACCCACCCACCCACTCTCACTCTTCTTGGTCTAATGTATTTGAAGAAAATAAAGCACAGATCAAGTTATATTACTAATGTGAATTCACAAACTATTCAAAAAGACAACTTGTCATATACATTTTTGAGGGAGGGGGAAGAGGAGGAGGAAAGAGAGGAGAAAGAAGAGCAAGTTTTATTTTCTTTTGTATTTCTGCATTCAGAAAAGAAAGAAAATACATACAAACCTGCGGTAAATCTAACCATATTTCAAGCAAATTAGCCCTGTTACAGACCTGTATTGCATGACAATTCAGCTCAAGAAAAAGCCAAATCAACTCCGACATGCTACAGAAGTGGAAATAGCAAAGATTAGTATTACCCAGTTAATTATTTCTAAGTGCTGTAATTCATTATTTTCAAATTAGCGGTAAAAAATTACAGGCAGTAATTAATGTTGAACGGTTTGGGGGCAATAGCAGGTTTATAGACTAAATCAGATGGGTTGATAAGGGCCTGATGCCTACAGCTTAGGCAACAGATCCTGTTAAACGATCATGACATTTCTTTTCTCCGTGCAACAATTTTCTTCTTTTTGAAGTGCATGGGAAAACTCTAGCTCAATTAATTACATACTATGTCCTGGGAAGGCTGCACAGTTACTTTGTGCTGGGATACTTGGCGTCACCATAACATTTAGAACAAATTAAGAATCTGGTAGAGCAGTTTGTGGTTATAAAAGAATTTGACCTACTGCATTGTATTAACAAGAATATCCCTACTTTTACCAGAGGACTGACCATGAAGCTGGGAACTCAGAGCTGACACATGCCAGTTTTGCTGCTTGTGCTCACTGGCATGTACTGCTCTCTCCACCTCCATCACAAGTAATTTTAGTATTATTCCACACCTCATCTACAGCAACAAATAATTTTAAATTATGCCCATTTTAAAGCCTAGATAGAACATACCCTGGGCAGATATATATTCAAGTGAAAGGACAGACAGATAATCAATTCCCTGATATAGCAACCAAAAGTATGACCACTTCAGCAGTTAGCTAATTCCTGCCAGCCAGCAATACTCTCCCCCAGATCTCAGCCAGGGCAATGAACAGATCTCATTTTGGTTAGTGACAAAAAAAAATCCAGCAACTTCAATTACATCACCAACAAGGGGGATTCAGGTTAATGCACATGGCTGGCTCTGTGTTGCAGCAGGCAAACAGACCCCATGGCATTTTTCCTGCTCTCTCTGCTGTAAGGATGGCTATGGAAGGAATGGGGATACCACCCCAGAGAGGGACAACGGTCAGAAGATGGGGAACGCTAGTGTCTCAAGCCATTTATAGGTATGGCAAAGTTTGCAGACAAAATGTAACAGAGCCAAGTAAAATTATTAGAAGCAAGCAAGGAGTTTAAGCCTTGCTGCTTTGCTTTTAAGGAAAGGACTCACCGGTACTCAGGGAAAAGTATTCCAAGAGGAAAAGGAAACTCAATGGGCTTTTCAGGAGCATTAAGACACAATTGTGATTATGTTCTTACAAGTGATGTTCCTCCACACTTTTGAAAAATCACATTCTGTAGTCTACCTGGATTGATTTTATTTTCTTGCTGTTTTGAGCGAGGCTGTCTCAAGCACTCACATGGCAGATCCCATTTTACTTCTCACTTTACAGAACTCAGGGACCATTTACTATGACATAGATCACACTGTTGTCAAAGCTTTGCAAGCACTCCAGCTCTTTGGGTTTGAAAGCACAGAAAAAAGTGTTTTTTTTTTTTTTTGATAAAAATCCATAATTTTGTAACATTTAAAATCAACAGAGATGAGATACACAGGTACTATGTTTTCCATAATACTATGCAGGATATCATTGTTGATTTTCCAGGCACTCTAGGTACCAAACTTTGGAATTATTTGCTATTTGGTACTGCTAACAGCTCAGAAATTATTTCTATTAATTCTTTTTCTTTGTCTGACACTTCCTTTTTTCTTTTTTGGTAAAATAGGAATATGACTCAAACTGTTATTTAAATGTTGCTATTTCAGTAGAATAAGCAAACTTCATCTTTCAAAAGCTAGGTTTCTTTTACAGGAAATTACTGCATTCGTTTATTACCCCTATCACATTTACAGTAATTCAATCTGTTCTCTTTCAATCAATCCACATATTTCCTTGAGATAACTGAAGTTTAATGTTATTCTATACCCTTGCTTCTTTTCCTATTTTCTGTGGAAATTACAGTGTGATAATGGGAACTTCTGGAGAAACAAACTGTCTATCTTTATGATTTTCCTTAAACTGCCCGAATTGAATTATTTAGAAAGACAACAAATGGCCTTTTGGAACTTATAAATTTCATAAGAAATATTTTACAATTATAACTATCATAGTCAATGATTTTTCATAGGTATACTGAAGTCAAGTTCTTCATAGCACATACATGGAAACAAAAGAGAAGTAAAATTCATTCAATTATAAAGTATCTTCTCCCTAACAGGAAATGTAAGACAATACCTCTCTCAAGAATAATCACAGTAGTCCAGTCCCTACCTTTTCAAAGTATATACAATTTCCTGGATATTTCAAGACCTCAGGTTTGCATGCTGAAAGCTGAACTGCCTGAACATTTTTGAATATTAATAAAATATCTTCAGCATTAGGCTGAACATTCCACCAAAGAAATGTAACATCCTCCAAAGGCAAAGCCTGCTAGTGAGTGAGTCCAAATACAATGAGACAACATTTTCAAATAAACTTTGGAAACAAACAGATCATACTTGATGACACTGGTAAGCGTTGACGTCATACCCAATTTTCTAAAGGCTTGGTTATACCTAGAATCATATAGCTGTTTCAGAGCACAAGGTGTTTGATGGATTTATGTTGTATTTTAAACCAAGCAGGAGGTTTCATTCTATTTATGCTTAAAGCAAAGGATAAAATCATAAAAATCACAATATTTTGTGATTTAGGGAGTCTCTTCTCTTTATTTTCAGAAAGTGCTGGCTGATCTCATCCGTTGAAAATGATGTACAGCTAAAGATTCTTCAGCTAAACATTAAATTGAAACAGTCCATCATTAGTTTCTATTTTAAGTTAGACAATTATGAATATGATGTTTTTTCTGTTTCTTTTTCATCAGCAGTTAATTATCAAGACAGAGAGTGGATCTCTTACTTTCCATGGTGTGTTTCTTTTCCCATGCCAGCAGAGGACAAAGCTATATAAAGACATGAATATATCCTTGGTTTCTTCATGCAAAGAACAGAACTAGAGTCTTGATTCACCACAGACCATGCAGCCATCGATGTAAATGCTTACATGGAATAGGAGAAGAAACTAAGTGCATTAAATTTTACCTTTTATACTGTAACTTTGGGCCAGATCAAGTGAAGCAATGTTATGTTTCAAATGTGGGAATACATCCAACATTGCAATTAAAAATAGTAACAAGGCAACAAAATCAATACAACAATTATTTCTACTTAATAGTAAAATATATAAAGCTAATTTACTTTATTGTCCATTATATTAGCATATACTTAGTAGCAAACACTTTTTAAATCAAATGTGCTTTTTAATTTAAACACCAACTGCAAGAGTGCAAAAATACAGCCGTATGGGCTGTCATAAGGAAAAAAATGGAAGCTAGCACTTTACTTAATTATACAAAAATGTAATATGAAATTGATTTCTTGTGTGTTGGATTAGTGCCTTTCTTATTATAAAATACTTTTGTACTATCTTTGTCAACATAAGTTTGCCTTGCACAGTTTTTTTCTATAAGAACATCCTTAAAGTAATACAAGAATGATTTTGTGCTTATGTGTCCTGTAAATTTAATACTGAACTGATGAAATAAGCTTCTAAACGCCATTAAACCTTTGTAATTCTTATTTGTCTTATAATGAAACTTTACAAAACAAAACAATCCTTAAAGGATGCCTTCAATGCCCTGCCCCATGAACAATCAAGTTATAAATCTGTGAAAGCTTAAAACAGAACAATTTTGCATCCTGGCTACAGAAACTTCAAAACTTGTAAGAAAACTGTATTCATTAAAAATCAAATAGCAGAGAGAATGCTACCAGCAATTAATCTTCAGCAGGACTCGCATTATCATTTCAAGGTCAGGTTTCACTAGCCATGCCTCAGTGGGAGCTGGGTTTTGAAAAGATCACTAAACACTGCTCGCAAGGGAAACCTCATTAAACATGTACTTGGAAAGCTGAAATTACTTGCAATTTCAATGATGCAGTAACTCCACTGGCATGCATCTACTTGTTTATACTCCAGTCAGAACAAGATGCCATTCAGAAAGTTTTTGTGAACTACCAGTGTTACACCGGCAGAACTGGTATATAGAGAGTATACCTATGGAGTACACAACTCTCCCCTTAATAAAAGCTTTGCCAGTTTGACTGGAGGAGAAAATTCCTTCTGACCATAAATTTGTACATTATTTAACCCAGAAGGTGTCAGATGGGCACTTTTGGACTGATATAATACTTTGACACTAATGTTTAAATTAAATGTTTCTTTCTTTCACCAGCATTCTTAAGTAGTTTAAGGATCTTGCCTCTAAAAATAGTCATTCCCACAACTCCATCCTTCTGATGAGCAGCTTCCAAACAGCAAGTTGAGCTCATGCCTGATTAAGTTTGCTACATGACTATGAGCAGTGCCACAGAGATGACCATTTGGAAAATGCAACTGAAAATAAATCACTGGTTCACTGCAAATTATACCTGTCAGGAACAAGCATAGCTTCATCTATTTTTCCAAGTACATACAGTAACGGAGGTGAGGATTTTTTTTCTTTCGTATATATTATACCCATGAGGGAAAATGGTTATAACAAAGTGACTAGCTATTAAAGATGTTATAACAATGGACAGAGGATATTTCAGTGTACTGAAACAATTGTTAACAAAGCTACCAACTGGAGTATTTTTCTTGGAGTATATGCTTAATCATAAAAATATATATTAACACAATCATAAACAAATATATTAATACATCTCTGCATGTTTGCATATTTATATATCGTATTCCATCTCAAAAAGGATTTGCAAGGGCTAGGCTATAATCAGTTGGTTCCTAATCTCTTTCCCAGCCTTCCAATAGAATCTCAGTTACTAAACCTGGGCCCACCTCATGATCTTCTCATCACCTTCTCGGTGTCCCTCCAACCCAGAAGAGCACCTGCCCCACATACCGTCTGCTGAAGGAGCTGGGAAGCCACAAAGTGCCTCCTTGCATTACCGGCCTTATGAAGGAAGGAACAGAATTCACAGCCTTGCCAGACAACACAAGCTGGATGACGAAGCTTCGAGGCTGGAAGAGGAATAACTACCTAGGGGTGAAATCCATCAAAGTCTATTCCTGAGAGAACCTAAAAGACAGTAGGGATAGCATCTCAAGAGCGCTTTTCAAGATTTCTCTTCACCTCACTCTTTCTCCCTCTATTTGTATAAATTCTTCAGATGATGCTGACAAAGAAAAGGATGGGATGGAAGGGTTTTCTTAAGCAAATGCTGGTCTCACGGCTTCTGAGATTTGCTCTATTAGTGCATAACTGTTGAGAGGGCAGAAGCACCCTCAGACAAAGCAAAATGCCTGTGGGTCAGCACTTTTGGAGGAGTTAGCATGCATTCTGATAATGCATGCTAAATCCTCACACAGTGATATTAGCCCAACAAATCCAGAGGTTACCCATTGCCAAAAGCAGTTATTTAAAGATGCTCCAAAACCACAAAAATGCATATATTCACACACAAAATCCTAGCAGTAGGAAAGGTGGGCATGTCTATAAGACAAGAAGACGCAAGCAACCACAGCTGGTTATGCCCAAATTGTGTTGTGTTGATCTTATAATGGTAGGGAAGCATGTCATGGAAGGTAAATCAGAAACCTCCTCTTGCTGACCCTTTCCTCCGCAGCAACAACAAAAAATCTCTGTGGCCATTTCAGAGTTGGAAGGGATATCTCCTCTAAAGTGATTTTGCTTGCTAAACACATCAAGCTGAAGCCTGCTACACAAAAGCAATGCTTTACCTTAGCTAATATACATCAGTCACAGAACAATTCTCTAAAAGGTGCAAACTCAAGCAATTTAAATTTTTTTGCATGTTTTATGCATTTTAAGGCAAATAATTCTCTTTTGAATGTCAAAATGCATTTTTGATGCATTTTTTCTTCTCTACCTGCCAGCAGAAACATTCAAACAAAAGATTTGAAGGATTTTTGCCTGATGTTGTTTTCAGCAGATTATATGCACAAAAAATACATTATAGTAAAGACAGCAAAATCAAATATCCAAGAGTTAGAAAATCCACCTTTGAAATATCAGTAACAAGTTTAATCCAGTTTACTTATGTATTGCAATATTATGTTTAAACAGATGATCTAATTTCACTTTCCTTAAGGCAATATGGAATAATATATGGAATAATATAATATCTTCCCACTTACAAGTTAAAAACATGTGAAATACTGCAATAAGAAGACAGTACATACATACACATTGCTGAGGGGACAGGGAAAAAGGATTGTCTCTCTCCAAACAATCATGGGAATTAGCACAGGCCCAAACAGGCGTCTCTGCTCAGGCTGGAGAACAGACTCCAAGAAGGACCTTGAAGTTTCACAGTTTTTCCAATCTACAATAACATGTAGGCTACCAAAAAGCATATTCTAGACCCCTCTGCAGCAGCCTTCAAAGGAAGCTGGATAGCTGGTTTCTCATTTCAGTCAATATACAAAGCCTATTCACTATATATTAGCTGAGTACCAGCAGAGAAACAACTTGACAAGTCAGAAGCTGAAGCAATATGTGTCAAAGAGATTGAATTCCACTTTCATATTAGTATAGAAGAAGACAGTGCATGATCATTGCTTGCAGCATGTGGCTGTTTAGGGGATAATGCTAGTGCACCTTAGTGCCGGGGAGTAATGGAAATTGTCTGTCTTGTTCTCATTCTTTCTGAGACAGTCACTTGTGATATGTCTTGTTACACTGCCAGGTCATTTCTCTCTTCAGGCTCCTTAAATATCACCTGTCCAAGCTGCGAATACATCTCACAAATAATGACATTATGCTTTGTCCCTTGCTAAATAGCAAGATGCTCGCTTTGCAAAGCAGGAAGTTACACTTTACCTGGTGAAATTAAACCATTTTAGGCCAACCATTCTGCTGGAGCTTTCCTTCATAATGTTGCATGTCTACATATAAGCGCTCAGTCCCCCAAAATCTGAGTCATACTCTTATAATAACCGATATTTGAATCCTCCTTCATTCCTCATAAAGGATATATCCTGACATGGCTAAATTCAAAGAGAGAGGTTACAGTCTCCTCAGAAAGACAATTATTATAGTTTCATGTCAAAAAAGGTATATGCAATGGCTTTTAAATGACATCACATCAACTGAGGAGAACCTTTTTCTATTAGAGAATTTGCCTGCACTGTGTATCTCATTTTCTCTCACCAATAGCCACTCTGTGAGAGAGCCTAAGCAGAAAATAACTCAGCAGATTCTGTCCCACAATACGGACCTCCAGCACCTGAGACAAAAGAGAGACACTTCACTTCCATGAAATGTCAGTCCTATGAAATATTTAACTCTCACTACAAGCCCAGGCAGGTCTGATAAAGGCACAGGTTGAAGCACGGACATAAAGAAGGTGAGAGTAAGACTAGCTGATTTAAAAGCAGATTTTTGCCGACTGAGAACAAAAGACCATACTGTAAAAGCTAGGAAGCTTTATTTATTTATTTATTGATGTTAGTACAAGCCCTGCAAATTTGTTTCCAAACCTGTACGATTACTACCTATGTGGAAGGAGCTATGTAACATCCGGGAGTCACATGCAAACATTCCAGGGCAGAATGGCAGTTGTTCAGAGGGAGGAAAAAAACATACATGAGTCCGTACGTATATGCTGAGGGAATATGCAAAGCATCTAAGAGATTAATATTAGGAGAACAAAGTGTACAACCAGAACAGCCAATATTTTCTAATTTAGGTCTGTCCACGAGGCATATTTTCAAACAATTAAATATAGAGTGGTGCTTCTACAGAACCTGATCTGTGCGGATTGTAATAGTCTAGATGAAACATCACACAGTACAAGCAAAAATGTATATATTTTCAAGAGATCTTGAAATCACTTGCAGTCCAATAATTGTTAGACAGACTCGGGCAGTATTGCCATCTTGATCTGGCAGATGCTGTCTTAAATACTGAGACTGTAAGCTCCTGTATTGCCTGTAAAGGCAATTTTGAAGCGTGGCAACACTTTTGCTTCCCCTATGGAATCAGATCGACATAACACAGGGAAATAATAAATAAATAAAAATACCTTTATCAAAAGACTTTATATAAATAACACTGCAGCTCATAAATCTAGGACTAAATAATTCACAGTAAATATAGATTTCTATTCAATACTACTGGTCTATATTTTTCCCTCACTGTATAAACTAAAGGTATATGCTCTGAACAAGCTCATTAGTAAAACAACAGTGAAAAATATCTGCCTGCTTAATTTAGCTTTCAAATGTGCATCACTACCCTTTCTGATTACAGCTAGATAAGATCATTTATAGCTATGAAAAATTTTCTTGATTCTGTTCTGTACAAGTTCTCATACTGCATGCATTACCACAGGATCTGTGCACCTTCTCAACAATATTTATAGTTTCTCTGATGTATTAGTTGTTCCCTCACCCGTTGCTAAGGCAGAAATATCTGTATTTTTTTGTTCTAACTTTTAATTTTGTTTCTTGGCTGAAGGGAAGAGGATGGAAAGGAAAAAAAAAAGAAAAGAAAAAAAAAGCAAGATGGGTCTGAGGCAAAGTGAGCAGGATCTTTAATTATGCCTATTCAAAGGATAGGAGACAAATGCAAGGAGAGTTACAGGAGATATTTAGTTCAGAAAGAAACTGATCTCAGCTCATTTCTATACGATATTATTGCTGCATGTTTTTCTCTTACTGTTAGTAGAACCTGCATGTACAGAATCACAGAATGGTTGAGGTTCAAGAGACCTCTAAAGATCATCTAGTCCAATCCCCTTGCCCCAGCAGGGAGACCTTAGTCCAGACACAGAGAAACGATGGTTGAAAGCAGAGTAGTGGAATTAGTTGATTTTCAAAGGGTCTACCTCCACGGGACCATAAAATTACATCAGCTACAAAATTTGTTGCTGTATCAATAAAAAATTACTCTCTGACCATCTTTAGTTTACTTCGTTTACTCTCTAAACTCATCTTTATTGTACTAAATTCTGATTACATACTAGTTATCTGTTGCACGCATTCATATAACACCAAGATCTCATCTCAGAAAAAGCTCTAAAAACTGTATAAGGTAAATGAATATGGCAGATCTCCCTAGTGAAAATGTACATATTAATCCCACTTTTCAAATGGCCCTGACACAAAGTCGACTGACTTGTTACATGTGTTTCTTGACTTGCAGTTCAGGGCTATTTTCTGATATCTTGACTTTCAGGAAATGTGGTGCAATGGAAATCGTTTCCCTAAGTGTAATCACCCGAACAGTTACAACTTCTAAATTGTGAATGCAGCACTTTCTGTTCTGAGTGGCAACCAGGCTCCCACATTTTGGCCTAATTGGTAGAGTTCATTTGGCAGAGAAAAGAGGGCATGTTGCCAAATATATTATCACAGCTCCCTTGCGTTGAACGTAATTCCATAAATAAAGGTAATAAACTGCAAAATGTGTGCTTGTGGTACTGTTAGACTCAATCTGAAATGTTTAATTACCTGAGTGATAATTAAACATGTTGCCATTTCCAAGAGTAATGAAATACCTTTCGGCAATTAATAATGACCTGAAAAAAATGCATAAAATTAAATAGTTTAGGAAGGTAATCTGAGATGAAATATATTAGTATACAAAAGAAATAGCTTGTTTTTCATGGAGCAGGATTGGAGACGTGAAACAAGGAAAACCCAGGTATGATTTTCACACACATGACAAATCATTGCCTACCATCATGCCTGCGGCTACAAAAAACACGTTAATTCTAGTTACATCACCACCTTCACAGCAAGATATCGTTTCAGGATTTTAAGTTTTGAAGTTTCTGCCAGGGTTTCTTTATTTTGCTTTCTCATTTAGCCTAAAAAATACCTCTTGTGTAACACCATATTTTCAATTCCACAGAACGGGATGCTACACAGACTTGGGGAGGAGGGTAAAAAAAGGGGTCTGGGTCAGAACAAAAACAGTTTGGCATGATATTTCAAATATGCAACTTCAAAAGCTTTAAAACATTCTCCATAATTAAAGAAAGGCTGAGAAGCTCTTCTCCATTTATGCAGCCAGGGCTGCATTAACTGTTTTAGCTAGTGTCACCCAACTAACAGCTCAGTGATCCCCACACTGAGGGGATACTTTGTGATCGACTTTCTCCTTTTCCCACTCTATTAGTAGAGCCTGTTTTTGCCATATTGCTGCTGGCCAACCTGAAACATAGATTAACAGCAGCCAAGTCAAGCCACTGTCAATTAACATCTTGATTCTTTGTTATTTAGCATTTCAGCGATCTTTTGCCGTATGCAAAATTGATCAGTAGTTATATTAGTAGTAGTTATAATTTCTTCATAAATAGCACAAACATCCTGACGTGACTCAAATAGAAATGTGTTTTAGATCAATACATTACAAAAGAGCTATATTGCCTTTATTAACAAGATGTATAATTGAATTAAACAAAAAAAAACACAAGTTATTCTGACAAGATCAGTAAAGATCAGTATTCTATAAACCTGTTGACTTTCTCTAATTGTGTTACTTTCTTAATTCTTCATTAATTAAACCTTGTACTGGGTGTTCTACTTTTTCTGTTTAGAATTAAAGCCAAGAAGACAAGCCTTTATTTAATTGCACCCAATTAAAGGACCAAACCTGGTCTTTTATATGAGTATTGTTAATGTTATTTTTTCAAATCATTTGATTTGAAATGCCCCAGCTATTTGCTTTTTAAAGATTAAAAAAAAAAAAAAAAACAGGTATCAAAACCAGGTCACAACAGAAGTCCTGACAACCCTTTTAAAGATCTGTTGATCAGATCTCCCGATTTCCTGATGTGTGACTTGAGAACAGCTGCTGTTTAATACCCTCCTCAATCTATTGTTGCAAAGGAAGCCATTTCATTAACATACCATACAAAAACATCATCTGGCCCATTCCCCTCCTCTCAGTGCCAGCAGGAAGATTGACTGAGAAATTAACATGAAGAAAATGAAATTCACTCAGTTCTGTCTGAGTCAGGCCACGTTCAAATTAGGAGGAAAGAAAAGCATTACCTGCATTTTTATAAAACAAAATTCCAAGAAGAAAAAAAAAAGAATATAAATTAAAATACCTGTCATAGAATAAGGTCAAAATAATCTGGAGGCTTCTTTGCTTCCTGGACTGTACATTTAAATGTTGCAGTGATCACAGCAGCTTATAAAACCTTATTAAAATATTCCCCCCTTAATTTTTAACGGTGTGAAATATGAAAGTACAATAAAACCAGTCCTTTAAAACTGCAGATGTCAAAACCAAGTTCATTTTATTTAGGTACTTACCAATCCTCAATCACTCTAATAGAAATATTATCCCCTTAACAAATGAGGCACCTTAATTACAGAGGCAAACTAAATTAAAAGATCAAAAACCATAATGAATCGTGTTCAGAAAAGTTTGCGCTCTTTTCCAGTCAAAATTAAAAGTCATAGTTCAGAAAAGAGTTACAATCTTCTGAAAGATTATTTTAACCTGCAGGCACATTCTCCAAAAGCAAACACAGACTGGAAAAAACGTGAATATGAATGCCCAAACTTTGGAGAAATTACAAGCAGGTTCTGAGCGATCTGGCCTCGGTGCACCCCTTGCATTTTCAAGTGCCGCAGGATGAATTATTACCCACATCCCATCTTCTACAGCGGGAATGGTGACTGTGGATTAATGCACTGCCATACGTTTGCTTGCCACAGACAGTGCTCCTCTCAGAAATGTGATCTATTGACTAGTTGCACGCGCTCGGGATAAATCACCGAGGTCTCAGCGCTGTGGCGCGCTCTGCTTCGCCAAAGGCAGATGCGCAGCCCGAGATGAGAAAGGAGACGACAAAAATCATCCATAGAAAGGGCTGCTGCCAGGCAGGACAGGCAATACGACCGCTCTCCTGCTAGGTAATTCAGATGCCAAGGGTCTTTTCTTCTGGATAGAAGCACCACTGGGATGAGCAGCGGCAATCAGTGCAATTATCAGTGCTCATCTATAAGAGACTCCCCCAGTAACAAGTATCTCACCATGGTATCCAACTCCAATGGCAACATACAAGTCAAGAATATTAACTTCTTAGCCCAAATTTGCTCAATTTTTAAGTGCCTTTTCCATATCATAGGCAACTGATAAACCCATATGGAACAAGAGAATAGTGCACTCGGTATCTTCTAGTGAGATCTTAAATGCTTCCAATTACCACGTGGCCCAAAGCCCAGAAATGGTTACGAGTTCCAAACACATTTGTAAAAACAACAGCAACTTATAAATATTGGTGTAATGTGGGCACTTCTGCGATGACTAATGACAGTTAAAAACCCACATATTTGTTTAGTTTCAAGTCATTCTTCATTTTTACTTTATTCTAACAAATAGAAAAAACAACAGAAATATAAATAATAAAAATATGCAATTAAAGTGCTCAAAATGTATTTAGGCTCCTTTTTTAACAATTTTGTAACTCTTGACCTTAATATAATTTATTTAAGGGGAAAAAGGTGAAGATTTTGTTTGAAACCTTAAGGTAGCTATTTTACTGTAAAGGTGAGTATTAGCTCTCTGACCACTCAACTTTTGGAAAAAGAAAAAAACTATATTTGATTTAAACTATTGAGAATGATGTTTATCTGCACTTTTATTAGCTCTCAATGATTTAAATAAGAATTTAGTATGTACGACCTCAAAAGACACAAGGGAAGTGTGCAGCTCATACATTCATTGCCATCTTCTCTCACTTGGCATCCCACATCAGCACAAGTGAATTTTCTACTGCACTGTCCCCTTTCATGCCACTCACTCTCAAAAACAAATAGAGCTATTATGTAACCAGAACAACATTTTAACTCTCCCGATGGCCATGTAAAGCGAGTTTCTCAGAGTCAACATCGCTGGGATCCCCTGCCTAAAATTCCTAAGAAAATGAAAAAAGCACTTAAGCTTATTTCTGTTTTTCAGCGTTTCCCCATTTTTGATTTCCTGGGCTGCAGGGCTATTCAGCGGTGTTCTGGGTTGTGTGTGTTTTATTTTCAAGATTAATAAATGTGGAAACTGTAAGCAAACATTCTACATCCAAAAAAGAACATAAAGCAACCCTGTTCCGGAGCCTGGAACCAAAGGCAATCCCTAAGTCAACATTGTGCTGCTGAATGAGCCTCTCTGCTCCGGAGCCGCAAGACCGATTGCTATCGATAAGTAGGTCTTCGAGACTGATAACTATTTTGGACAACAGTAAAAGAACAGCAGCAGCACCAACAACACTCTCCATATATTTTGTTCCATTCTCAGATCTGATAAAGATGTAAGCAGCAGTAGGAAGCTTACTCTGCACAGCATTCATTTTATTAGCAAAAAAAAGCAGACAAAAGTTTACTGAAGTCATAACACTTTGGGGAGAAAAAAAAACAGGATTTTTTTCTTCGAATGCTGTACAAAAGCTTTATATTTTACTGAAAATCACACCCTTGCACTGAATTTCAGTAAAGTACCAGAGATCAGTTCTGCTGTGGATCTACATTAAGCTCTGGACAGGCTGAACTATTGACCTCCCTTGCCACTAAAGTATCAGTTAATCATAAAACCGAGCTGTTCACAGGAGCAGCAGCCGATGTGACCAAACAACTTCTACTTCATAGCTCCCTGGGCAGATGGGGTGAACAAGAGACTACAACGTACCCTCAACAGCTTCCTGAAGGAAAGGCAGAGCAGGCAATCGCAGGTCACCCAACACACTCCAAAGGAACCTTAACCAACCCGAAAGGCACCCAGAGCAACCTAGATACTGCTACTGCCTCAAGTGCTGCCCACGGCCTTTGTTTTGGGTTTGAAAAGGCTGGTGAGGTAAATAACGTCAGCAGCTATGTTGGGCTCTATGAAAAGAGGTGCCCGTGTTGGGTGCACCGCCTGCTGTGCTGGGGAGGCAGGAGCCCTCTGCACCAGTAACGGGCGCTGTGCACCCAGCGACACCCTCGAGCCCTCAGCAAACACTTCAGCTGTCCTTAAAAGTGGAACCCAAAGGAACGCAGTCTGAAGGAGCCTGGATGAAAATAATATTTTACTCAACATGTTTTAGTCTCAGTGTTTAACACTCAGCCATATCCTATATTCCATTGCTCAGACCTGACATAGGCATCAGACATGTAGGACTGCAAATCGACAAAACAACGTGCAAGTTTTTCATGTAAAATGCAGTGACTTCACTTCAACACACAAAAGATTATTCAAGAAATCCCAGTTACGCAGACTGATTTTTTCAGGACTTTTAACTAATAAAATAATTATCCCTTTATTAGAAATCAATTGTGTTTAGCATCATTGGAAACATTTCCTAAACAAGTCACTAGATGTTGTTTTCGCTATTCAGAAGACAGAAATAATCTAAATACTTAATAATAAAAGTATGTGTCTGAAAGGGAGATGAGTACAGTCATTGCTCAAATCGTTCAAAGGTAGGATACATCTGCAGCAAAACACAGGCTAACAGATCAATAGTATGCTATTATGAAATATCATGAAATTTTAAATACTAAATGAATTATGGGAAAAAATCATTTGTATTTTTATTCTAACATAATGCTAATCCCTACTCTAGATATAAAATAAACAAAAGGTAGAACACTAACCTATTCTTATTGATGTGTCGGTGAGGTTGCTATCACTGGTAGCTGGCACATAAACATTAAAAACTCATCAGATCAATGTTCAGTAATGTGTGCTTTTTAATCCATACGGAGAGCAGTCAAAATTCACTCTGAAAATTCATTTTTTTCCCCATCACTCCATTTGACACTGAGCAGATAATCAATTATAATTTGTTTCAAAATTTGAACTAATACTCACAAAACTTATGGAAAGACAAAATTGACAAAGAACATTGAGAGGAAAGAGAATAAGGATATCTGTCTGAAGAACAAGTGATCTTGTCAGTAGCAAGAATTAGGAATAATTGAAGAATCTTCAGAAAGAAGATATTGCTGCAGAGATGTCATCTAATATAGCAGAGTAAATCACCTGCCAGTCACTAGTACAATACCAGTAGCAAAAGGGATTGCAGTGTTAGCTATTTCATTATTAGCTTTACCTTCTCTTATAAATCTTTTCAGAACTGACTAATTTTTGTTTGTGCTTTGCCTTCCAAGAGCAAATATAAAATACCACCAAACAGCAACAGGCTTCAATTTCTTATTGCTTTGGGGCCATTGCATTTGCCATACAGAAGGCTTGGGAGGACAAGCAGCCGTAGTCTTCGTGGTCAGACAGGTGACACAGAAGCACAGAGAGATACTTCTCTCTAGATATGGGCTGATCCCATTAAGGACCCATTCTCTGATATTGGAGGAAATTCTTCAGCCTCACTTTGCTGACTCAATTTTTCTAAAGAAAAATGGTTAATATCAACATACTTTTATATATTAATGTATGCATTTTATGTGTTAATGCAAATTTTACGTATTAATAATAGTAAAGTTTTTATTACACTTTATACAGTTTACCTTTATGGAATAAGATGAACCAGTTACACTGCAAGGTAAACAATTCGAGATTTTCTTGTGAAAATAATACTGTCACAAAAGTTTGGATTTTTCTTCTGAAGAATTCTTTTCATTTATTTATTTTGATTCCTAGTAAACTGAGTAAAAAATTTGCTGCAAAGCAAATGAGATTTTGGTGCCTTATATGTGAGCATTAAAGGAATAATAACAAAATAAACAAAATCAAAACAAAACAAACAAACAAATCAAAACAAAACAAACAAACAAAAAAGCCACAACTGCTTGTTTCCCCTGCTTTCTGAAAAGATGTCAAACTTCTCATAAATCATGACCTCCTTTTCTTTTCCTTCCCCATTAGAAAGCTTGTGTCTGCTATAAACACTGTGTAAATAGAATTATATTTTTAAAGTGCTGGGGGAAAAACACTTTTTGGATTTGTTAGTCTTGGCTCACTCTCTTTAAAACAGAGGCTGTTTCACATTTCTAATGTATTTTTTCAGAACAATGTCTAAAATGATTCAGAACAATAAACCAATGCTTTAACCTTACTTAGATCTCAACAGCTGTCATCTGAACTGAGATGGGCACAAAAATCTTTTCACTTTACGAGAGAGAGAGAGACTAAATTATAAATAAGATCCCAAATTTCAAACACGCCTTCAGTTTCATAAGGCCTCCAACTGACAGTTACTAGTTAAGGGATTAAATCAGTGTGTTCATCTTACAAACATTATTATGCCTAAATTCAAAATAAAACAAAAACATATTTTCAGGGATTTATGTCTATTGCCATAGCCCAATAGAGGATCCTTGCAGTAGTAGCTTGCCATCCCGACACCAACTTTTTCCTTGAGTAAACAAAATGAATGATCGTATACACTTAGGTAAGAACTAGAACTGATGTGAACAGAGGTCATCCCTCACCGTCATCTGCCCAACAGATGACCAGTGTCAAAAAAAAAAAAAAAAAAAAAAAAAAAAAAAGAAAGGCTTTATTTATCTCTGTATTGATATATACACACACATGCATACAAACAATGCATGGAACCGGACACCACTGCAGTTCTTCTTTCTTAGTACTTTAACTCAGTTTTGAATATGTGCTTACCAGCACTTTCTGGTATATCTAACATACTGCAGACTTTCAAATGCTACAAACCAGGCCCTAGAAATATTGAGATTAGAAAAAAAAATCACTATTTAACTTCCTTTTATTTGCGTCCTGGTTTGGCCTACCTACATTTTTTTTCTTCTGTAACTATGAAAGGTAGGTATTATTTTCTTTTTTTTTTGAAAGATGAGATTAAAATAAGTAGCTTTATAAAGCACAGCATCTAACATAAGTTGTCAGTGCTTAAAAACCTAGATGCTGGCCATAAAGAGGTACCCCAAAAACCTGAGGCAGATAGCAAGTTTCTGCAGCACTGATGTTTGCTATGTTTGTGATGGTGGTAAGTAAAGGCAAAAGGGAGGAAACTGTTAATATTTGCATGAAGTTTGCCACTGACTCTGGCAGGCCATGCATACCCTCTCTGAAGCAGAAAAAAACCCCAAACCCTTAAGGATACAGCTTCTTTGTAAAATGCTGTTTCTTAAACAGACTCTTCTTCCATGCACGTTCCCTTAAGTAAAAATTTATTCAAAATGCGAGCACAAACATGAAGTGAAAAGCAGGCAGATTGTCCTTTCCAGAAGTAATGAGGTTTCTGTCTTTTCATAAAGAGAAGGACAAGATTTTCTTAAGCTTTCTACAACCTACAGTGTAGGTTAACCTAGCTCCCACAGAGAGCAAACAGGAACCAAGACCAGACAAAATCGGAGGCATGGAGAAAGCAAATGCACATTGGCCCAAACACAGTTGGATCCCTTGGATGACAAGGGAAGCCTTTAGTTTAATTACAGCCAACAAATCCATGAAATCACCGAGCAGGAGAGAGCAAGAAGGAGCAAACTCACCTGCACATTTGGTTCTGGTGATGAGCGGAGGTCCTGGCTGCCCAGTTCCTCCTTCTCCTGGTCTGGTGAGCAGCACCCGAATTTCGTATTCGGTATCTGGGTCCAAGTGCCAGAGCTTGTATGTCGGTGCGTTGACAGCGTGGGTTTCCGTCCAGGTGCCCGACGTCATGCGGTACTCCACTTCTTTCAGAATGATGGGTCCATCGCCGATGATGGAGTTGGCATTGAGCTGGATCAGCAGGTATGTAGGCCCCACACCAAGCAGCTGGGGGGGTGCTATGGGCCGAGGCGGCTCTGTTGGAGACACAAAGGAAGAAAATGCCGGCAATAAAACAAAAGCTGGAAAACTCATTAAGAGGAGGATTCTTTCAGCATAAAGTTGTCAGGTTTTCATCAGCAGAGATCTAAAAACTTGAAAGCAAAAAATCAAAGCTACATCAGCCTAAGACAACCTGAGGAGAATTTCAGTCGATGGAAATGAGTGGAGCGCTGCCGGCACCTCAGCAACATTATTTTTCCAATTTAAAAAGCTGGGTTGGGAACCCAGAAAACCCTAATCTGATTTTTAAACTGATATTTTGCAACATGTTTCCTAAAAAAAAAAAAATCAGTGTTCATGCTCATAAATGTATTTTAATAGCCAATAATTCAAGATTTTGAGAAATGTAGCTTTTTTTTTCTGAAAGAACTCATGTACAGAACTAGTTGCCAATAGCATTATATGCTAATCCTATAGAGAATATCTGAAAAATGAGTATCACTGCAGTTCATTTGAAATCCACCAGATGCAATTACTGTAAAAGAGACGGATACACATCAAAGGAATTCAAAATAACTCAGAACTGAGCAAAATTGGCTGGAGAATGACAAAATAAAGATAGTAACAACATAAAAAATACTTTATTCTTAAATAACTAGCTGAAAATCTGGCAATTCAAACAATATGATATATTTTCTCTCCCTCTGTTCCAGTCACCCTCCCTGCCTCCCCCAAATATTTCAACACATCTGCAAAGACAAAAGGTTACGAAAGAGGCCAAAAGGGGAAGGTGAAATCTCTCTCATGCATAGTAAGGTTTGCCTAAAGTAGCACATTGCCTGGGCGTGATTTATTTTAAGAAACAATCACCAGCAACATGTACTTTCCTAATAAAATGAATCCACTGGTAAACGTGGAAGGTTCATTTTCATTCCAGATGGCTCATATTTCAACTAATTTGTTTCAGTTAATTAGGCAACAACGTTAAATTCAATGCACACAGGGGTTTTGTACAGCAGCGATGCAGAACTAACAATGTGGCAACTCTGAGCAGGTAGACAGAGCTGATGGCCAGTCCATAAAAATAACATCTAACCACAGAGCGTAACGTTTCCCTAGACCTGTGCCCGTCTCACCACCGCTCCATCTCTGCTCTCCTCTTTATAACAGATGCTGGTGAACGGAAGCCTTGCATGTACTCTGCCTTTCAGGAATGACCTAGGTTATATAAATAGGTCAAGGCAGAACCTATAGGCCCTCTCTGATAGCCTCCAGACCTCCTTCTAACTCCTACCATCACTTCAGGGCAAAGCTTGGGTGAGAATTCCATGGTTTTCTGGATGCAGCAGTAAAGATTTCCCTCAAGAATTGACTCCCAACAGTAAATTTACCAGCTACATATGCAAGCAAGCAAGTTTCTCACATTTTGCCACAACAGCATCTCTTACTGACCCTTCTTCTAAATGAGCTGCCTGTCAAACTATTCACTTTGGAGATGTGGGACCTGTGAGCTCTCTATGATAGTCATCCGTGCAACGTATTCTGTTCTCCCAGAGTAAAAAGGTGAATGCTCCCAGATGCCTCAATTTCTCATTTTGGATATACAATACTTCATAAAGTATCACCTTTAATTATTAACATCTTTTACCCTGTTTTGGCAAGAAAAAAAGCATATGAACTAATTTAGACCCCTACCTGAATCAAAGTCAACAATGTTAATGAGGACGGTTTATTTGCTGTAGAACTAACACATTAAATGTCAAACTAATGAATTCTAAGGTCAGTGTATATTATAGCAGAAAACAAAACCATTGATGGGATGACACACTACTAAGTTCGAAACCCATTAAACATGCAGCTGCATTTAGAAGTATACACTTTGATTAGGAGCATGATTATTACAAGTAAAACCTCACATTAATGAGACTAATATATCATTGCATATTAAATTTTTATGTTAGAGGTAGAGCGTATTCTTATATTAGCATATGTATTTTGTTTTTAAGCTCTTGAGGACAAGGAGACTTATTTATATAGTCTCTCCCTGTTCCAATAAATTATGCATGAATTTTAATCAGCAAATGAACAAGTAATTGTTCTGCAGCATTATTAATATTCTTTGTAATACAATATACTATCACAACCAGAGGTGCAGTGCCACTAGAAATCCCAAAAGTACACTAAGTAGCAACTGAAGCATGCACTCCCAATCTACCAGATAAACTTTTCCGATGTAACCCAATTAACTTTCTATTAATTATTCTCATTTATTATTCTATAACCAGATTCATCAAATATCTCCAAAATATAATTTCAAATTGCATAATTTCTTTCTATATATACCTGAAACTTTTATGGCTTGAAAAAATACCATTAATAAAAACAGAAATAGGATCAAAGCCATTACTAATGTTTTGGTTACCATTTCCATAGCAAACATCCCTGTGTGCAGTACTGCTCTATCAATAGGTTTCTAGCACAATTAAGATCCTTCAAGGAAGTGATGCTTCTGGCCTTTTATTTCAGTAATCTGGCTCTACCAAATAAATAATATGGTTATGGAGTGCCCTGGGAAGACAGCTTGACCAAAATTAAGACCCTCTTATGCATGGTATGAAAAGAAAAGAGATGCCTGATAGGAAATCCTAAAGAAAGCCACTCTCAGAAATTCACTCTGGCTTATAAGGGATATAAATACCTCAGCCCTCACTCAGGGAGTGAAAATTCTGGATTTTAGAGCTTGGAATAGGGGCAGAGTTAGGGAAACTGCAGGTGAATAGGTAACATTTACCCTTTATTTCTGCTAAAACCAAACCAATCAACCCAAAACCCCTGAATTATTGTGAGCAGACAGGCAGGTAAATTCACAGCTAAGGTGACATGTTTCTGGTTAGAAATTTTAAGTGAACACAATTCTACTTTTCTTAGCCATGAACCTTTGCCATAATGACAGCCATAACGATTTGTTATACGCAAAAAATATTTCAACCTATGGATGGCTTATTATTTGGTCAGGAGAGGCACTGTTTCAAAAAATGTTTCAAACACAGATGCAAATGGTTCAGTTCCCTGCATGGTAAGCTACATTTCTTTCTTTGCTAAGCACAAACTTCAGAAACTTATTTCAAGTGTGACTTGTTTAATTACAGACTCATTTTCTGACTATATTTTTATCCTCTGCTTAAAGTTAGCAAATCTGATGAAATCCCTTCCAGTATGCATGGCCACTAACACATCTGAAAGACTATATAAAAAGAGCACTTGTACATCTACAAGATATTAAAGACATGAAAGTATTTTCATGCATAGCATTTTGTAGTATTTGGCCATTTCTGATTTTGACATAAAATGCCCACAGCCAAATTAATCAAAAATTAAGTCTGACATTTCATCCGTACAAAGTTCCCATTCTGCTGAGCTACTAGCAGTACATTATGCTCACATCAGTATGTGTGTGACAGTATGCATTAAATGTACTGTGATATTTAGGCACTGGTGACTAGAATGAGCATGCATCAACTCCAGCTATAAGGTTTCTTAGAGTTAAAAAGTTGTGTCATATTCTTAATATTAAACATTGCGTGTAAATAACTATGCATCCGTAAGCAGAAAAAAAACAACGAGGAAAATCCATTAGTGTTATTACTATACTAACTAGCATGCAGAAAATTTCCTGTACTCTCAAGGAATCTACACATACTTTGCTGCTTAATATTATTTACCCTGTCTGGCTGACAAGAGTGCTACTAGGTGTCCTTCTGAAATGAACCAGCATCTAAATTTAAACTAAAGGAAGGAAGTTTCATTAGTATTCCAGTAGCAATCTTATTCTGTTAATGATGAGTTCAAAGCAGAGAAAAGAAATACTCAAACCAAAACAGACCCCTACGGCTTCTTCCATGCTGGAGGAAAACCTGACCCTGGAGGCACACCTGATAAAATTTTACTTATTTGCCCAAGTCATGCGTTATTGAGTGTAAGATGAATCAACCAAAGGACACTATTTCTCTGCCCACTGCTCAAACGTTTGGGGGCTTTTGCTGGGTAACCGCACAGCCCAACCATCCAAGGCAGGCACAGCCTTTCATGCCCAGGACATTGCGCTTGCCCTCGCGCACACACAGCCCTGGCACACGCCAGCGCCCCGCAAAGCTGCTCTGCTCACACATCCAGCATGGCCTTGTTCCCCTCACAGCACACGTTTAGGCGTCTTTATCAAATGCCTGACATAAAGTAACACATTCGGTATGATGATGGGTAACACCAGTTTAATTCAACACACAGAACTGGAATTATTCATAAAAGGCATAGCTTTTACAATCATTCCATGACAAAGTATTCATTTATTTAAAATGCCCAACAATATTAGCATCATCCCTCCAGAAATTAAAACCTGCACATGTCAAAATCTAAAGCCTGAAAGTATTAAGAAAGTGGGTGATAAAAAAAGACCCTAAATTCTCTTTAATATTTCCTTAACTTAGAGAAAAAAAAGAAAGAAATACAGATAATACTGGATGCACAGGAAAGCATACCAGTGATACCTCTGCAGGAAACTCAACATTGATTCAACTCCCACCTAGATCAAAGTCATTTTTTTCTTCCAGGAAAATGGTTGTTTCATACAAAGTTGTTCAGATACATTTGCACATTGCTTGTAAGAACAAGCTTCCGAGGACACTAGGAAATACAGCCTGGAACACCCAAGGCCTCTGGAAGGCTAGAGGCTAAAGCAAAAATCCCTGTACACCATGAGCTGACCCTATGCAAGTCTATTCTGGTGCCTCTGCTACGTGACCCAAGCAGCACTGAGCAACTGCAGTATAGGCCAATGGCACCGAGCCGAACAGTGTGCAAGCGGGCTGCCAATTTTAGGCTCCATGAATACTATTTCAATACTCTTCTTATACTAGAAGATTACATATGGTTTCAGGATTCAGACATTTAAAAAAAAATAAAAAACTGAAGAACGAGGAATATTTGTTTAAAAGTTGGAGAAAATGTATGAGATTTAGCAGAAGGAATTATGGCAGGCAAGTACTTGCATGGAAATAAAATTCTCAGTCTGAAAAGCTGGTTAATCCAAAGGAAAAAAAAATGTATTAACAAGAAGCAGTGACTGAAGGCTTAAATTCAAATATAGTGTTGAGCCATAAATTTAACAGTGAGAATAACAACTGAATAATAATAACCAGTAATATTATAGGAACATCTACATTCTCTGAGTGTTCTCACTCAAGGCTGGATGCCTTCTTATAAATTATACTTCAAGGAAAAAAAAAAAAAAGACAGTAATAGTATGTAAGACTCCAAAGAAGCACAACTGGATTATATTACATGGTCATAAATAAGGTCACATAAAATGGGCTATGAAAAGTTTAAGCATAAGAACAAATGGAGTGTTTTCTTTTTTTTTTTTTTTCCTTTTTTAAGGGAAAGAAATCCGTAATCCCATATGTGACACGGTATCTTTAATATGAAATAGAAATCTTTTTCGCTGTTAAAGATGTTGATTCAACACTCTGTCAAGACCTCTTGCCCTGTGTGCCAGTAAAACTTACACTACCCGGTTACAAACAGAGGGGTCTGTCACGTGTTGGGGGGACAGCTCCAGAAAGCAGCACTTACCTGATGAGATAGCCTCCTGCCAGTATTTCTAGCAATTAAAACCCAGGTTATTGCAGGGATTTAGGGATCCCCAGCTGAAAACATAGAGCTGACTAAAAGCACAGGTACCGTGAACCTTTGAAGCACAGTAAATCTCTACAGTTTATTTCCAAATTCCCAATCAGATCAAGTTTTCAGCTGCTTTGAGCAATCCAGTCTCACAGCCTATATGTACCTCCTCTAGTGAGCAGTTAAGTCCTTACTGGTTTTGTTATATAATATACAGAAGACAATCAGATAAAAACAAAAAGCAAATTAAAAGAAAATAAACAAACAAACAACAAACAAACAAAAAACCCTGACACCTGACAAGCATTTCTCAGTGCACTGAGAGCAGTTCCTCACTGGGAAATGAATATTCTATAGGCTTCAGGGGAAAGAAAAAAAGAAAAACTGCTGACACTTCTTATTTATGTTTTCTTTTTTCTGCATTATTGACAACGCATGTCTAGATGCACATTGCTTTGAGACCTTCAAGCCACTAATCAAAAACACACACGGGGAATCCAATAAACAAAAGCTGGATCAGGGTAATCTTAACTAATCAATTCAAAGATGCGTGCGTACGAGTATTCTTAAGTACAGAAAAGCCGTTGTTACAGGCTTAGCCCATGGGATTTTGGCTTATATTTCCCACTTAGCCGTGCACCTTATTCCTGTGCTTAAGGAGGAGGGTAAGCATCAGCTTATCTTGGCCAGACGTATTACACAACAGCAGTGCAGATCTGCTCCTGCCCGCGGGACGCGCTGCTGCTGAAAGACACACGCGCAGGGCACTCTGCAGTGGTTTCCGCGCTGCCTGTGAAAAGCAGATGGGTTTGAGTCAGAGGCAGCTACCAGGTCAGTCTGGCCTGTCTGCTCCTAGACTGCTCCCAAGCTCTTCCTTCTCCAGGGCAGCACGTGTGGCTGCCGCCTTGCCTTGCTCCTGCACGGCAGAGCATGAGCTGCCACTGCTCCCCCCGCTGCTGGTCTGAGCAGCGGCCCTCACCAGTACTCCGGAGAGAAGGTGGCCAGGGCCTGGTGGAAGGGCCCTCTCCTGAGGCAGGTTGGGCTTAACCTGCCTGCAAAGGCTGGAATGACACGCACAGACCTCAGAGGTGTTTTTAAATCATCTCCACATGAGGTGGGGACTGACACAGTAAACCCCACACTAGCTGTAATTTAATCCCTTGCAGCGCTCACTGGGCCTGGACTGCTCCAGGCTTTAAGGAATGCCTTCCCAAGCCACTTCTTGGCTTCTCTGTTCATCAGCTCACCTCTTGGTCTCGCAACAATTTTTCCCTTCATTTCTGCAGTCATCGGAAACTCCCCTCTCCTCAAGTTTAACTCATTTGAAGAGCAGCTTTATTTTTCTACTCTGTTATATTTTCTAATAGAAAAGTTTCTATTGCTCTCACCTCTGTCTCACAGGCACCATTCCGAGGAGAGCCGTCATCGTGGCTTCCTATAGTTTGGGCAGGTTAAAGAGCTTCTTGCTCAGAAGCATACCAAAGGGGAGCCAGCAAAAAACATGGTCAGCAAATAACTGACTGTAATATATTACGCCATATAACAATTTCATAAAACTAGGTAGAAATTTGTAGATTCTCACAGTTAAGCATTCCAAATCACTGCGAGCCTCCTGTTACATGTTCCCAAAGATAATAAAAAGCTAATTCAAACTTATCTCAGCTGCTGTCCTGCGACCGTAAATGATGGCAGCCGTGCGGAGAAACTCAAATAGCTCGTGATCTAGCATTCTGCCGCAAAGCTTCAACTACTTTTTCCAGCCCTGAATTCTCATACAGTTATTTGCTATGATTCAAGAAACATTTTCTGCACAGCTTTAAAATACAATTCATCTCAACTGCCCAGTATCTGACACCAGCTCATAGTCCCGAGCTTGATACACAATACCAGCAAAATGTTACTATTTAATTAAAAGAGTTTGTTGCCTGGAACAAAAGAATTATTTCTAAGCAATAGCTCAGTGACCATGTTGTAACAGTTGATTTATCCAATGCACGTAAAATTTTCATTATCTTTTATTATTTGAAATAGAGAAACTGAAATAACATTTTAACCAAACATTCAAAAATAAATATCCATAACAATAAAATTCAGGATATCCTAAAAGAAATCAGTGGGAAGGAGGGAAGGAGAGGAAGAAGGAGAAGCAGGAAAAAAAAGGAAAAAAAATGGCAAATTGAGGACTGAGCTCAGGACAACAGTTTTGTTAGGATACTTACATATTTGACCATAACATCATTTCTAATTTTGAGTCTGCAAATGAGGAAACCGCATCACAAGTTCAGCAAATTACAGATTTGTCTTTGAACACCTGCCTAATACATCAAGTCTATGTATTAAGGACAAAGTGTGCAAGATCATGTAGCTAAAATGTATTTAATATAAGTGACGCGGCAGTTACTGACCACCTAAAGTGCTGAAATAAGAAGAAATATTTCAACAGTGAAAACTGCTAACTTCTGCACAGTGATTTCATATCCTATGCATCACTATGGCATTTTATTCACCTTGATTTGAAACACCACTGCGTTCATTTTATTATCTTCCTTTAAATAAAAGGAACAGTGTGCAGCTTTAGTACTGTCAGCAAAAACGGTAAACAAGGTTAGGTTCGTGCTCAGCTTACACACACACACACAAAAAAGAGAGTTGTCCTAAAAATTGAAGCATGTCATCTCTCTACCCAACTTTTAAACAGAACGCAGGCCTATTTATTAAGTGATAGTAGGTCACGCTACCCTGGGAATCAATTAGAGGAGTATGACATATTTTTCAGAAAGACTGCATTGTGGTAAAGACATTTATGCAGTACACATTCACACAGAAATAAAGAATATATATAAGAAAAAGTGGTACTTGTAATGAGAAGACATTCAAATCTTAAAATAGAGAGATAAAAAGAAAATACAGAAAAAAAGATACTTAACGTAAATGAGTCACCTACAGAACCGATGTAGGCAAAGACTTGACTACAATGACTTTATTATGCACACACGTAGCAGTTTCCCTGAACTCTCAAAATTGAAATTATTTATGCTAGGAAATGCTTTATCTGCTTCATTATCAGGAACCAGTAGTTAAGAACAAGGCTTTATCATGGGACATTTGACAATACTGCAAGCTCTGTGCCTCTCCACATGCTTCGAATGAACAAATATAGAACTAGACAGCAGGGAAAGGGTATCTAAGAAAGACAAAATACTCTTTTAGGGACTCCAGGACTTTCTTCTACCTTCATAAGTAAGTAATAAGAATACAATTTTTTCTTCCTTTTTTCTTCTCAACTATTCTCTTCTTTATTTTCTATTTCAAGTCTGAACTTGCTTTGCTTTTATAAATGTTATTGCTGCGCTCACATTTAGTTTATTACCAATATAAACAAACTAGGTATAGACACTCTAAAAGGTCTACATCCTAAAATAAAAAAACACATATACACACACACAGAAAAATGAAAAAAAAGAAAAAAAGAAAAAACAGGGACATATTTGTATAAAATAAAAAAGAAATATTAAATTATTTCAAATATCTGTAATAAAAATGGAGCATTTCAGTATAAATCAGATATGCAACCTAGCGACATTTCTTATAGAAGGCAGAGCTTTATTTTTTAACTGGGAAAGGATATGTAGAGCAGTGTAGCTGCCATCTGGGAGAAGTGAACCTTGCCCGTGCTTCCATCGACCCTCCTGCATGGTGTGCTTTCCTGTGCAGAAATATTTCAGAATGTCTCACTTGGAAAGATGCATTACACCTGGGACAGAACTAATCCAAATTTTTGTTTCCACTTCCCTGCAAGCCTTCTAAAGATAGAGAGGTGTTTCACATGTTACTGGGGCAGTGTCATGGCCAGGGAGTTCAGTACTGCATCACGCTCTTCGGAGTGCAACATGTTGAACACATTGCTGTTCCAAAA
Source organism: Crypturellus undulatus (assembly GCA_013389825.1). Lineage (NCBI taxonomy): Eukaryota > Metazoa > Chordata > Aves > Tinamiformes > Tinamidae > Crypturellus > Crypturellus undulatus. The sequence goes on from VWPW01020728.1 coordinate 349,981, forward strand.
GGGAGCTGAAATGCAAAAAGTCTGTAATTGAGGGAGATCTCTTACATGGCATGGCAGGGAGATCCCTGACATGCAGTTTCATTTACCAGTGATTACAGAAGCGTGTAAGGTGTGTTGTTCACTTCTCACCTCTCCAATCCTCCCCTATTCTGTCATATACCCGCACATAGCTTCCATCCTGAAAAAGCCACTCAATCCCTGGGATACCACTAGTACTTCTGGAACTGCTCAATGCCACACACGATCTACTCAAGTCTTTACATCTGTCTGCCAGCTGCCTGCAGGTTAGGTTAGGTGCTTGAGACTATCACCAGCCTTGCACTCTTCTTCCCATTTTATTACCCCAGCAATACCCTGAGGCCCACCTTCCTTCTCCATTATTTCTCCTCCTTCCTATTTTGGGTAACTTTGCTCACTAAATGCAGTGCAGAAAGATATAAACTACAAGCATAGGTTGATATTTACTGCAAACAATACCCCAGCCCTAGACCTTGATTCATGGAGGTGGGAGAGGAAAGAAAGCAGCTTGCACACTATACTGGCAAAGTAAGATGCACCAAGACCCTTAAAGATGCACAAGCAGTCAAGATAAATTTAGAAATTTCCCCTTCAGATTGAAGGGTCATTTGAATATTGTAAGAAGAAGAATCAATAATAAGAAAAATAAAACTTATCCAAAGGTTAAAACATTTTCCATCAGCACTTCAATGCTATCATCAAAAGAAGTATGGGTTATGTGGTAAAGATTACTCCGAAATTTTTGTTGTGTCCAGACAATTCGAATCAAAAAGAAAAAAAAAAAAAAAGAAACAGAATCTATCATACTTGAGCAAACTTATTTTAATTTTGAAGGACTATTTCATCATTCAAATCCATCTATTTCTATTCATGACATTTTTTTTAAGATATGTTGGGATGTTCGTACCAGCAATGTCTTTATATTCCCTATTGCAGGATGCCCAAATATCTCTTGCCAAAAATACCAGAAGGTAGCACACTGGAACGACAGGAAAACAAGGGTTCATTTCAGAAGGTGCTGAAAACCTCACTTTAGATTACACAGTGAACCAACAGGAACCAGAATGAATGTCTGCCTGGTTAATTCTTACACTGTCATTTCACACTATAGATGTTCCTCCCCTGCTCACCATCCATCCATTCTCCTCCCTCCCTGGAAGTATCCACATCTACTTTCATGAGATCCAGGCAAGTTTTGTCTTTACCTAGTCTCCTGGACATGTTGTGGAGGAAGAGGGGGTTTCCTGCTATGCTGGACCCCTGATTGTGCTCCCCATGGATTTGGACAAGAGTCAGAGTGGGCACAGAAGCAGCATCAGAAGCACAAGCCCAGGTGCCTAGGAGGGTGAAAAAGGGAGGGCAACGGCAGGGACTGCCTTTCACTAGGCATTTACAGTATGAAAACAAATTAACTCTTGAGAGCTCTCAAGAGAGGACAAGCTGGGCTAGGTTTTTGTAGTTGGTCTAAGAAAACTGGGCTAAAATAATATTTGCCTTTGACAGTGAAGGCAAATGGAAACTCGTCAGAAGAGGGCAACAGTAGTGATTATAATCACCGAAAAACATCCACGTGAGGAGCAACTCAGTAGGCAAGGACTCTTTAGCCTGAAAAGATGATCTGTCATATGACAGAGCTGTACAAAATCACAACTTACTGGAGAAAGATACTGAAAAAGACAAAATAATTGAATCCTAATGCAGCAAATAGAGGTCATTAAATGAAGCTAGCAGAAGGCAAATACACAAGGAAACAAAATAAAGTGGCCTTCATGCAAAGGAAGATATTTAGACCCATGGAATGCTTTGTCAAAGGATGTTGTACATATAAGATGACTTCAGTGAATTCAGTGTTGGTAAAAACAGAAATGTTGATACTGAAAACTGAATTGAAGATGTAAATCTCTAATATAGAACAAAATAAACAACAATTTCTATACACTGCCCTCACTCAGGTACCTGAGTGGGATTCACAGCTTTTAATACCTGAAATCAATATGCTTCTATTTAATAATCAACTTACGAGAATATAATTTTCATTCATTTTGACTACTTTAGCTGCTGTAAGTCTATTAAGTATTTGATGAATTAACCTGAGAAAGTAACAGCTTATTATTCTTCTACTGTATGTTTCAATTCTTTAATATGATGTTAATCAGCAGCCCTTCAGCCTGAGCTAGCACACTGAAAGTTCAGTAACTAGGACTGTGTATTCATAGAAAGAAAAGCAAACAAAGCCAACTGTACTAGAGAAATAATGGGGAGAGAAAAAATTGTTAGGGCAGAAATGGTAATGAAATTGTATGGTACAACTTTCTTCTCCAACTACAAGATCCACTGTTAATAATATAGTTTATAATAATATACTATTATATTATTATACTAATACACTATTATGGAGATTGCTACCTTCAAAGATTAAACAAGTAAGCTGGGTTATTTATCAAATTTAGATTGCCTAGGCATACAGACATTTTGTCTAAGAATGTGTTTGTCTGGTTCTGCATGCTGAACCAAGCTACTAAGAGCCTATTACAGCAGTATTTGGAGTCAAAAGCAAAATCAGATGCCACTGCATTACCATCTACACAAAAGCAGCAATTCTTAAAAAAAAAAAAATCAAAAAAAAAAAAGAATCAGTAACAAAAGTCTGTCACCATGGGGAAAAATGTTGCATAATTTCATCAGTAAGCTCTGTTGCCCACAATACATACAGTTAGTAACATTTTTTTTCCAGGTATTCTAAATACTGCAAATCAGAACTGATTTTCATGAAGACAAATAAGCTATGACTTTTTCCTACCAGACTCCAGAATCCTCCTTCTTCAGCCTTCTGATATTTCAGAGAGCTTTGGAGGAAACGTATGTACACATACATATGCATACGTACATATGAGCAAGCAGCGGTAAATCTCTCTCATGTGACTTGCTAGACTTCTCATAAATGCGGATTTGAAAAAAAAAAAAAAATTCTGCTGCACAGTCATAAAACTGGTCAAGTTGCTCCACCGAACTCTAAACTGCTATATCTAGATCCAAACACTCCTCCTGCTTTCTTTTAAGAAAATCTGTGAGTGTAATCCACCCTCATTCCACCTTTCGACAAGAAAGGCAAACTGGGTTTACAGAACCATTCAGAATATGTAATTTAGTAAGACCCTTTCCAACCATAACAAGTCCCAACACTGCATTTTAACATTTTTTAAAAGAATCCTGCAGATTCTTTTAACTCCTGCAGAGTTTTACCACAGAACTGAAACATCAGCTATTAGCTAGACATATCTCTCTAAGTCCCTGGTGTCATAAGTTTGGCGTACCATCTTTTCCTCCCTTCTGAGGCTTGTCTGTGCGATGGAAATGCTTCCACCTAAAGTATCCAGTGCAAACTCAAAGAGTCAGTGACCATGAGCACAAAGTTCATTCTTCTCCAATCTTCTGATGTTCCCAAAGCAGGGCACACAAGTACAGGAAATCTTCTATTGTCAGCCTTACTTAGAGCCAAGTAGATAGAGGTACCACACACTAACCTCAAACACTCTCACTCTATGATTTCCTAAATGCAGGGCCTTAGAAATTTGAAACAGAGCAACTTCTTATGAAAAAAAACTTCCTTCTCCTTGAGAATGCAGTAGGTTAGAGAGGATAGAAGGGAACTGAGTGTTTTGAGAGAGTGAAACAATAAAAGATAAAAAAGGGTTTGGGGAAAGAAGGAAGAGAGGGAGAGAGGGAGTCCAAATTCATCAACTGCTGAAAAGACCCAAAATAAAATTACGTTAGTATTTTCAAAGCAAAAAAATTTGACTTGTCAGGACGGAGTCACATGGGGCTTTAGATAACATTCAGAATGTAGATAGCATCTAGAAGATACTCAGGAAAGTTCAGGACTGTGTCTGCAAAGAAGTGACTAATTTAATCTCACTGAACAAAAAAGTTCCATATTCATTCCTCTTCTCTGACAGAAGCAGAGATTTGACCAAACTCTTCCTGTTTCCCAGGAGAGTGCTTTACCCTCCAGGCTACAGGCATTCTCAGAAGAGTCCCCTGGTTACTGCTTTTGAAGCTGAACCGGTTGCTTCAGCACATTCATTAAGTCATATGTCTACCTAGAAGGGCAGGAAGAACACATGGTCTTTAGTCATGGCTCCAATTAGCACAGCTGCATTTCTGTTTATGGTGGCAGTATTTTGGCTGATATACACATCCAGCATATCTCGTTTTCCTTAAGATACTAAAGTGCTGAAAAATAAAATGGCAAATGAACTCAAAGTTGATAAATACAAAGAAGTGCATGACAGCGGAGATCCCATATGCACTCTAAAGTAGTATAATCAGACAGGAATAATATCACTATAGAGAATTCCATGAAAATATTGCTCACTCCCAGACAAAAAGCCAGATAAGATATAGGGAATTATTAGGGAAAGAACATAAAATAAAGCATAACGTCATATGTTACTATATAAACCCATAATGGGCTTGTATCCTTAACAACGTATACAGGTTGTGTCTTTGCATCTCCTGCAGGATGGACTAGAAGACAAGAAACAGAAAAGAGCAAGGAGGTTATCAGAGACTTAGGGCAACACTTGTATATGGAGACATTAAATAAAACTTGTATTATTCAACATAAAAAAATTATAGAAATACATACTAGATGTTTGTAAAACTGCAAGTGACACAAAAAAAGATGATGTGGAATGATTTGCTAGTTCTCACAATGAAAAATGAAGGGGCATAATATCAAATCTTGCATATCCTCCTCAGCTTATATATGAAACAAAGTAGATTTTTTGCCTAGCATTAGCGTTGCCTTAAATTATTATTAGGTTGTCCAGAGTTATTCCTTGAGTGTTGGACAACAAGAGGTGAGTATGTGTTTCAATCAATTCTGTATAAAACTACAAATACACCAAAACTAGCCCCTTCTCTTCTTTCAAAGTGTGAACAGCAGTCCATTTTCTTCCCTTTTTATTATAAATGGTGAATTTCCTTTTTTTTCTAATACTTTACTGGAAAGTTTTTGGTTTTAAAAGAAAGATGCTCGAGGAGTTAAAATAGTAAAAGTAAATAGTAAAATAGGAAAAAATAGGAAAAAAAAACAGGTATAATATTTTTCACATTTTTCTGTTCATTTATACACATCATTGGTTAATACTATGCAATAGAGTTAGTAAGAACATATTTGTGTTATACCTGCACTAAGCCATCGCACAAGTCACCTCACATACCTAATACATATGGAATACGATTTTTTCTCCATCCCAACATCTCTTTAATATGGGGAAAAAAATAAACAGCTAAGGTAAATAAAGTCAGCAAGTAAAATTGCTAATATGAAGTCCTTTGACACTTCTTGCTGCAGGCCAATTCAGAATAGTAATCCCAGAGTACTAGAGGGTCTTAGAATTGTTAAATACTTTAAAAGAAGATAAAATTGCTGCTTGTCCACAGCCCCCTATTGCCACAGCAAAATGTTTTGCCCTGCTGCCAGCCTTTGTTTCACAGTCAGGATAAACAGTTCCCCACTGGTAAGTATTCTAGCCCTGTGGTGCTTATAGTTTTGTTGGCCTGAATTATTTATCGCTTCTCCCTCGGTAACAGATAAAAGAAAAAATGTGTAATGGAAGGGGCCAGTAACATCTCTGAAACTCAGGCTACCTTTTGAAAGTACTAGAGAACCCAAATATTTTCTTTGACATCTTGTCTAATTTTTCTCAAATTCCAATTAAGTGTCTTTAGTCTGGCCTGCACAAGTTCATATATCTTTAGCCTTCAATGCAACACTATTGTCTTTGGATTACCTTCTCTCTCCTCCTTTGAGTTCTACCTTAACTATGCTTGCTGTTTACTTGCTTCCTTTTAAGCACCTCTGTCCTTTTGAGTTTTTTGAATTACACCAACATCACAACCGGCCACTATTTTCACATATTTAGACTGCATAGACTTTTTTTTTAATAGACATTTCAATGTCACTGTAGTTATGCTCCTTCCTGTTAATATTCTGAATTTTAATTGATTTTGGCATTCAGTTTAAGAAGAGAAACATTTCTCTTTCTTCCAAAGTTTGTGTAAATTAATTCCCTCTTCTTCCATACCAAGTCCAATTCTTTCTCTTCTTAACAATCTAATGATGAGCTTTACTGTGGATATTCCTATTTAAGGTAGGCTTTTATATTATAGGCCAATGTTCAGGTATCTGACTATTTCCTCCTTCACAGCCTTTTCATCTTTCCCAGACTGATGGTTCTAGTGTTAGAAAACTTTATTGGCATAAAACTATTCTCTTCATTCTATGGTATTTGGATTTGTTAGTCAAGCTCCCCAGGCAGCACACTGCAGTTAGATGAGCAGGATCTACTGGAAAAGAGGCAGCAACACCGTGTGGCTGGGAGCCAGAGGAAAGAATGAGAAGTAGGGCTACCGCGTTTGGCACTTCTGCCTTAACATCACTTGGGCACATATGCAGACCTTGGCCATGCCTACACACCTAATCCACGAAGGGTCAAAGAAAATCTGCATTTAAACCTGTTTACACATAAAAATCAAAAATAAATGTGCAGAAATCAGGAATCTTCATTAACTATGGCAGCATCAGATATATCTTTAAGAAACTGGGCTGAAACCAAGGAAACTTGATGATTGATTGGTGTCAGCTTTTTGAGAAGTACAGGCCCCTCAGAAAGGCCTCCATTCAACACCCCCAAGTGTTGAATCAGAAAAGATTCTTTTAGCACTTAAATGCTTCTCTCTCAATTGCTTGAAATTCCAGAATCCTATGGTTTTCCATCTCACACAGGAATTCTCTAAACTCTTCCAAGCAGATGGTAAGTCCTTGCAGGCTTCAAGAAAGTACACTCGGGTGCCAAAATCCTGAAAGTCTGTAGAGCTGGAAGACCAGGAAGTGCAAGGACACTCAACTGACACATGCAGGAAACAGACTGCCTGTACCTGCTCCATTAATTCCTGCTAACTGCCTAAGAGCTGAGCTTGCTTCCATTTGCTTCCACTTGGCATCTGCTTAGTCAGTTGACCAGAAATCAGTCTTTTTTCCTGAAATAGAGCTTGTCTTAATTATTAGAAGTCCTAATGATGCAAATGTCTTAGGGAGAGAGTCTTCTTAATGAGGTGACCTTTAGCACCTACCATATAGTGCTTGATGTACACATTTTTTCTTCTTTTTTTTTTTTAATGTAAGCAATAGCAGCTGTTCATGTTCAAAGAAAGAACATTCTCCCTCTTTCATTATGGATTTTAGCAGCTTTCCTGTTTCAGCCTGAAACCATCAGTATATCATTCAGATCCTATTTTAATGTTTTACAAAAATGGCAACAGAATTCATTTGAAATAAAACTTAAGTAAGTCATTCTTATGCAACTCCAGAAAGTTCTTTGGTGAACTTCTTCAAGCAGCCAATTGGTCTATTTGGAAAAACAAAACAAAACCAAAAAACTCACTAGGCTCCCTTAATCAATTCTTTAATCTATATAAAACAGGAAGATCACTTTTTGTTTCTAATTGTGAAAACATCACTGATAGAGAGGAGAATCCAGAGAGGAAAGAAATATTACTAGGACATAATTCTTTCTGTTACAAAGTCCATCTACTTTGAGGTCAAGTATTTGAGACATTCCTAAGAAGAATAAAATTCATTAAATATTTCTTCGGGCAACTATGTTGAATGAGAAATACCAGAGAAAGATCAGAAAGATTCCCGAAATGGCATTAAGAAATAGTTGAAGTTAAACAACTTAAGTAAAAAAAGAAAAATGAAGAGGTGTGGGTACATTCTAACATAAAAAAAAAAAAAGACAAAAATTAGGGAAGATAAAGAGTTACTAAGCTTAAACTGCAGCCAGCCAGAGATAATCCTGTATTTTTCCTGAAGTGTCCAGTTCATATACACTTTATGAAACCCTTTGGAAAAGGAACCATAATTTCTACTAAAATCTACTTTTTCACTTATCTTTCCTTGTCAAAGGACATCCTTGTCTTTTGTTGGAACATGTAAACTGTAGCATTTTCCCAGTCACTCAGTTCTGCTGCTAAGAGCATCTCCCAGCAGATGGGACACACAAGGTGCTTGATGTAAATCACAAAGCAGAAGGTCAAGCAGAGGTTCTACTGGTGCAAAACCCAAAAGAAAGTAAAGTGAAATGGCTGTGGTAAAACTGAGTGTTGCAGCATGCCATGCTTGTGAAACTTAGCAGAGAAGGGAATTAACTGCAAGCTGCCAGCCTGTGCCACATCACTTGGCTGGCTTGCTGAAGGACGGCCAACGCAAGCTAAGAAGCGTGAGAAAACTGGTGAGACAAATCCCTCTGCAGCAGAAACTGTGAGGAGAGTCATTTATTCCCAGTGCTGCCCTAAGCAGCCTCATAAAGCTCACTGAAAATTAGGCGCAAAGCTAACGCAGTTCTGTTTTCTGGAGTAAGAGCGCAGCCCAGAAGGCTTGGATTTAAAGGACACGGGACTTAAAGGGCAACAGTCAGTGAGCTGGCAGCATGATCACAGCAGTAAGGTTCAAATCACCTTCTTTAAATAATAGGTTAAAGCTGTTCTCAGAACAACAGGAGAAAATATATCTCTGCAGAAATGCTGATAGGAAGTTTATAGCAAGTTTTTTTTTTTTAGTTAGCTTGTTTGTTTTCCAAAATTGTCTGTTTTAGCAGCTTCTTGGAACATGTGCCATGTTTCACCTAAGTCAAAGCAAAATAGAGATAAAATATCACAGACAGAGACACTGGCTTATCCACTAACAAAACACTGAGTTTTATTAATTTGATCCAAGTGACTTTACTTTGTTCAAGAGCTGAGCAATAGTTGTTGCTTCAGTTCACTAATGTGACTGGGTGCCATGCTGCACACACCTGAAAGAAGAGCGTCACCCTCCCACTTAAAAAAAAGAGAGTAAAAAAAAAAGAAACCCACTGCTGCTGTATCCATTTGTTTGGAAGCATTCAGCTGACTGCATTAAAAATCAAAAGATATCATTTTTTAAATCGAAGAAAAGCATTTGGCAGACGTGTCTTTCGTACAAAATAGTAGCCTTTACAACTCAAGTTTTAAAACACATGGATTATGTTGAGGATGCCAGGAAAACACTAAAGGCCGAGATTTTCACATCGGTTGTTAATTTGCAAGCTCAGGTGAAAAGGCAGCAGATTTTGTAAGAATTAATCCTTATATTTAGCAAAATAGATCAAAAAAGCAATAGGATACACTAATCTCAATAGACTAAACAAACACAGTCCCATAGGAGATGAGCAATTTAAACTGCTATATGGACACTTTATTACAAATAAAAGGTAATTCTAAATAAAGCTTAAATTCAGTTAAGTTGTAATTGCTTATTTGGGGAAAAATACTAAGCATGGCCTCTAAAATGTTTCAAATTACTATTTACTGTCATTTATTTAGTCAAATTGAATAATATAAAGTTAGGACTTTCTTTTTAAATACCGTCAGCACCACCCTTTATCCAGTTCGGTCCTTTTTAATGGGTCTTGACCCAACAACATGCCAAGTTTAAGCTCTTCAAACCCTATTGATTTGGCCTGTATCCTATACTAAGTCCTAGCACACCCTTCTTTGCAGAGTTAAGGGAGTCTTCTGGAAGCACATATATATGTGGTGTGGTTGTTGAGAGAATTCCCGTTGTTGAGAGATTTCCCCTTTCCTCATCATTTTTACTTTCTAGTATTAAAAAGGGATCTTAATTTCTTTAGGTCACTTGTAGACAATTTTTCATTCCTACAAAGGTACTGCCACATTCTTCCAACAGCAGTTCACCAAGGTTCATCTCAGTTTAGATCATGAGCTCAATAGTGAGAATTTTCTCTTTCACTTATTAGTCAAGAATCCAGATGATCAAAAATTACATCTTTTTAGCATGCAAGCAACTAAGCAACTGAGATGGCAAACTCAAAATGTTTGGTACTAGAACACAGGCTTCAGTTTTTACAAAATAAGAAAATAGTTTTAAATAAATAAGAAAAAGGACACAAATGTATATAAGGAACACACTGCTGAAGATGAGGTCCTTGACACAGAACACTTTTTGTCCAAATCATACAAAGTTTAAGGAAGAGCTGAAAATTCAGTCCCAGCAAAACACTGTCACTCTTTCCTCTTCAGTGGGTCTAACTGGCTGTGCCATTAGCAGCTCGTATGTAACTGGGGAACAGGAGAGGGAAATGCACCCTTTTCCCTTACAACAACTCCATAAATCTTGGCCAAGACCTGCCTGTTGCAGCTGTTTATCAGCCTCAGTGCCAAGCTCTCTAAAAATCCAGCACATCCAAATTCAACACAGCATCTTGACAGGAAGAAATCTTCCTTTCTGTACTTAGGTAAGTTCCCCTACTCTTCAAGAAAGGCAACATATTTCTCACTATTTTAAATGTAACTCTACAAATATACCATCTTCCCGCAGTTAAGACTACAGGATAATCCTGTTCTGATTTCCACTATGAATTATTAAACAGACAAACTGTTTAGGAAAGAAGAAGAATAAATAACTTCTATCCAGAATATTCTGGGTAAACTTTTTGTAATCTCTTTAAAATTGTCCTCAAATAATACCCCAACTGAAATGATTAAAGGTCACTGGTACCTTGTAAAGTATATTTTTTATGAGATAAATTCTATTATAATTGCAACAACTATTCCAGCCACAATTTAGACATAGAATCCAATTATCTATTTCATTTTCATTTACACCTCATAGGCTTGATCGTTTATCATGTTTCATGATAATGATCAGAAGGCACATGGAAAGTGATTTCTGGAGGTAACAAATTACCTACCATATTAGCACAGCTTACAAGATCCTGTCAACAAGTATTATGCGTAAATATGAGGTAATTAAATTTACAATTTGCAGGAGCATTTGATATGCTACTTGCTTTTTCAGCAGCTGCCAAAAATCTGGGTTACTAAATTCAACATACCAGTTTAGTTGCATAAGTACAGTAATTTAGGTCTTCATAACACATCAGGAAGCGTTACGCCACCAGAATGCCAACAGGTAGACAGCATGCAGCGTCTCAAAATCTGGAGATGAAGCTCTCATCATGTGGCACTATTGCTTCTTGCCACCAGCCCATCTATCATGTTTCTGAGACAGCTTGGAATGATAGTGCTGGACCCTCACATTACTGCTCCTTGAACTCTGTCTCATCTGTCTTTTGCATCATTCCCCATTTACAGCTAAGTATCATCTCCCTGCTGCAAAACTGAGTGTGAACTTGTAATGCCTTTAACCCACTGTGCCACTCTAATAGTAATTGATTTCTTTTTATTGCAGAGCCAGTGCAGCTCAGTAAGGCTCTGTATGGCTGCTGAAGCAGGGAGGTGATCAGCACTACAATACAGGGTCTTGCACCTTTTAGGAATATTTTCAAGGGAAAACTGCTCTATTTCCATTGATATTTTGTAATGCATGTAAATTTATCAATATATAAAGTTGCTATGTGAATATATATGCAGCTTGTACTCCCGCAGCTACAATTTAATTGTAAGATTTACCCAAATGCAATGGAAAATTAATGTCAGAAGAGCTTTGACTTTGCACTGTTGTTCAGTGATTCAGTATTAGAACACGATTAAATTTTTTAAATACATGCTAAAAGCACAAAGGTGTACACCGCATTCAAAAAGAAACTTAGATTAACTCTACATTGATCATGGCAAGACTTCACTAGCAAGATGACTTGTGTATCATAAACCACCCAAGACTAAGTGTTTTAATTCAGCTTCATCTGAAAGCTGTTATAAAAGTTTAATAAATCAAAATGATCAAAATGCCCCCAGTGGCAGGTTGGGATTCAGTTTCCAATTCAAATTCCCTTTAATATATGGCTTCTCTGACATCTTGCATTTTCCACCATCTATGCTGAATTCCAAATGCACTCCTTTTCATCATTACCATGCATCTAGTCACCGGCACACTTTTTAATAGCCCTGCGCAGTACACAGAGATGTCAAACCTAGAGGGGGTTTCCCCTCCCCCAGCCTGGAAGACGATGGCAGGTAAGGGAACTTTGTCTACGCTTAAGTAAATATTGCCTTAACCTTCCTGATAATATCAGCGGCATTTAAACTGAGACAGATGATCCTGAGCTGCAGTATTCAAATGAAACATTTGATTTAAATAAATGTGCAGACAGACCAGACACTGGAAAGAAATTAGCCAAGTGAAATACAATTCTAGTTTGTTGGGGCAACCAGGGGACATCGCAAACTAAGATGAGCAAATTAAATTACTTGGTGATGATCTTTATTTAGGTCATGACACCCTGTGCCACATGCTCTAGGTGTCCCTGCTGGAGCAGGAGAGTTGGACTAGATGATCTCTGGAGGTCCCTCCGAACCTCAGCCATTCCGTGATTCTGTGATTACACCTGGATAAAACACAGATACAGAGAGACAATCCCCGTCCCTCCTCCCCGCTTATTTCCACCCTGAATTTACATCTGCTTGAGAGGTTTTGCTTTATGTGTTTTTTTTCCTCTGTACTGGGCCTCCCCACAGTCTAAAGGAAAGTTGGGATCCCACTATTCATAGTAATTGCCTTTTAATTTTTGAATGCTTTTAGAATTGCATTTTTTAGAATGCTTTTGAATGCTGTTTAGAATTTACCTGTACTCCTTCCCAAAGTGCAGCAGTATGAGAAAATGACTGTGGTACAGGAGAAACGGAGGCAGTGAGACCACACTTACACAGTTCCTAGTATCACATCCGTGGTATCACCAGCAACACAAATTTGATCTAGGTTGAGTGAGACTGCATCATATTTTGGCTTTGCTGGATTAGGAGGAGCGCATGATACACAGTTAATACTGCCTGTAAGAGGGTAGATAATACCTAATCTGCTATAAAGGCAGAATGCCACTGATAAACATTACCAATCACGGCACTGAGCCTGCTGGCAGACAGCTAACTTCTCCGCAACTGTGAGCCACCAGGCTCAGTTCAACCCAGGTCAGCACTGTGCATTACAGGACTTCAGGTGGTTTTCATGAAGACCTCAAAGATATATTTATTTTACTGCCAAATGATGAGGAGGTTTCCACAAGACCCAATGAGAGGAAAAAATAGTTCAATGACTACCAAGAAGAAGAGGTCTCATCTCCTGTCCTTCTGTGACCTCTGAGTTCTCAGCACTTATCTTGGGTCCACTTTGGCACTTGGACATCTGCATGAGCTGATTTAAGTCATCATTTAGACAGAAAGTGTCCTCGATGGGGTGAGAAGAGGTAGGTTCCTCCCCTGGCAGCAAATGTAGTTTTACAACAGCTTTCAGCGAACACCAAAATCACCAGTCCCTCAAATTCCTGCCCAAGCAAATGCCTCTCTAGCCCTATCTGTACTCCTTCCTTTTGTGCCAGCACAAGTATCCTTCCTTCCCAAGGAAGAACCTCCTCCGTGAGATGGGACATTTTTTTTTTTTTCCTCAGCCCAGGTGCCTCTCTGGACTGTCCACACAAGTCAAGGCACAAGTCCTTACACTGGTGCAAGGAGGGAGAGGACAGCAACAGATGAGAAGTGTTTCCTTTCAGCAGCTGATTACTGTTTAAAGTGCATCTAAGGTATTAGAGGAGACTTTCCTGAAATGCCTGATGAGATGTTTATATATTTATAAATCGCAGTCTTGTCTTGGTTATCCAGCTCAACACACTGACTAGAATACACCAGTTGGTTTAAAGATGTCTACACAATTCAAAGACAACTGCCTTCCTAAACGCAGCTAATAGCATTGTACAACATTACATTTACAACAATATTTTCCGCTTCTGTGTATTCTCACAGTTTTGAAAAAACAAGATGAAATAAATTTAAAACTGAGCACGGAAATTAATTCTGTTGTGATCTTGTAAGGCAAAATCAGAACCAGGAACATCACAGTTAAGCTTCAGCTGTCCAGTGGTATATTTGTAATTCTCCTTAATCTTTCCTGATTTCTTAAAATTTGCTCATAATGAACAAAGTCATCAATAGGATCAGCAGCACTGAAAATGTCTGTGGGCTTAATTTTGTGAGGAGAGAAATAGCTGTTTTTGCTGGTGAGAGAAGTTGCAACTTCTTGCAGCTATACAGAAGGAGAAAAATCTACAAGTTGAAGCACAAGGGACTTGAAAAAAAATGAGCCATCACTAGTGCTCCAGCTTGAGGGTGACTGACAATTTCTTCCAAATAATAGATCAAAATTACAGAAATGAAACAAAGCAGCTAATACAGAAAAACAGACTTGGGGACATTGTTCTGGGGGGCTGTATGTTTTTCCTGTATGTTTTTCCTTTTTTCCACCTTCTACAAAACTTTTAAAAGGATGTGTGCTAAGACACTATGCTCTATGCAGACACAAAACCCTGAAGGTTAGAGGCATCAGCACCTACAAGCACACTTCACTCTAAAAGTAGCTTTTTGGCATCTTGTGGGACAAAAAAAAAAAAAAAAAAGAGCTCCCAGACCAATAGGCTTGCTGTACAATGTGCTGGCAGGGAGTTCTTGGAGGCACAGCAAGAGCAGATGTGTGGAGTGCAGCAGTCGGTGCAGGATACTCACCGGCCCCTCTCTGTGCTCCTCAGGCAGCTTTACTTTGGAGAAGCACTAGACAGGTCCCACAGACCAAATCCTTCTGGCAGCCTGGGTGCATTACGTGCATATCTTTCAGTTTACTTTCATCTGGAAGCATTTTCTGATGTAAACAAAGGCCCAGTAAAGCGGGGACAATCTGGAGATTTGCTTTGAAAGCACATTCCTACTCTGGACTGAAATGTTTACCCACACACAGTTAGAGACAACCTTCAGAGAACTGGTCAGGGACGTTACGATTTCATTTCTGGGGAGAGCTTTGCCAAGTATCCATTATCAAAGTAGGATGTGACTTAATGGCGCACAAAATAATGTCAGATCTAATAATTAGTCAAGATATAGGAAGAACTATTTATAGCTTTGGAAGTGATCAGCTCTCTAAAAGTTTTTTAGCTTCAAATACATGAAAGCAAAGCTCAAAATAAATAAAAATATCCATGGTCAATAAACATCAATCTGGCTAATTACCAGCCCCTCTGGACGTCTTCCTCCTCTTTTCTTTCTTTCTTTCTTTTTTTCTTTCCTTTTTTGGCCTAACGGTTCCCACCTAGAAATCTGTGCCAGCAGCCACCATGGAGAATGGGAAAAATTGTATGCCAGGAAACAAAAAACTGCAGGCAAAGAAGTGCCTCTTGGACAAAATTAGTTAAGTAAACTTTATCTCCCATAAGTCTCCTCATGTTACTTTTTCTCCTTGTGATTTGACATGTGGGTGTCTCCATATCTTCTCTTCAATATAGGATAAGGTACTCAAACTGGAGGTACTAACTAAATATCTATAGAGATAGTAAATCAAATAATATAAAGAAAGCTTTCTAGTGTACACGTTTAACAGCAAAGGAAAGGAGAAAGAAAAGCCTAGCAGCATCTCTCTATTTTACAGAACACTAAGAGCATTCTCTACATGTCTTTGTATTTTACCCCTCTGCTCTACACACGCACATCTTCTCCACAAATGAGAAACTAAGGCATGACACTGTAGAGTTCAATCTGAGAGTGAATATCACCACTTGCTTAAGAGGTCCCCGAAGCACAGATACCTGGAAGCTGAGAGCCAATGTCACTGTGGTACAAACCTACATTTATTCTTCTCCATCACTTTTCCCCAGGAAGCAGCTACTGAGGCCAGTCACAGGGCTATAGGACAGCTGCTCTGACTCTGTTTCATCAGCTTAAAGTTCAAGGAATACTATAAAAGATGCTTATAAGCAGAGAAGTGTAGCTTTTGCCTAATTAGAATATTAAACCAGATGATGTCAAGCAGTACAAAACTCACCTCTCGAGATAAAAGCAAAATACATGATTTTCCTATATATTTCAGATCTCTCTGAAGAGCAAATCACAGAACTACAACAAAGTAATAGCTCACTTTTTAAAAGGATTTCAAGAGGATTATAAGGAAACAGAAACGCCTTCCACCCAAACTATGCCAACAGTGGGATGAACCAATGGGATAGCAGCGTCTGGCACACTGGACAGCAATGAGCAAATACTGTCAGAATGCAAAGCCTTACTTTTAGTGATATAGTACCATATAACCTTTAAAAATCATGAACACATGTAAAAGATCTTGAAACAAATCAAAATACAGATTCTCAAGATTTCTCAAAAGACAGAAAAAAGCAAGTAAACAATGCAATCAAACAGACTGCTACAAAACATGCAGGCGTTTCAAATATACCCCTACCCAGCCAGGATCATTCAAAAGAGAGGACAGAATTAGGCCTGTTCCAAATGCTACGCATTCCTCTTAGCTCTTGGGAATCTAAGTCTCCTTGGCTGCTTTTAAAAAGCAGCAACTTTCCAGCAGCTTTCTAAAGAAAACAGACAGAGTCCCTATTAACACAAACTGGAGACAAGCGTTGGGTTAATGAAGAAATGTTTCCTGCACAGAAGACTTGCCTGATGAGAAAGTCTTTCAGAAAACCTACTCTTTTCGATATGGTAAAAGCATCATGAGCGTGGGACTCCTATCTAGCTCAATGTATTGATTTTTGAGGCTTACTGAGGTATTTTCCTGCATTGTTTTTTCATTCATCTTGTGTAAAAGAGGCAGGATTTGGCTTCAGGCTTCTGTTTTATCTACTGTAAAAAAGGAATGAGAATAGAAGAAATCCTGTGTTAAACCTCCTTAAAGAAGATAAATACGTTAGAAAAATAAAATTAAAATGAGAGGCTGTAGCACAAAAAAAAAAAAGAAAAAAAAAGAAAGAGAAAAAAAAAAGAAATGAAATAACCTCACTTATTAACACACATGCACACTTAGGTCAGCATTTTCAGGAGTTATTTCAATTCTTAGGAGAACAGTCAGAAGATAGTAGAGAAAAATATCTGGAGGAAAGCTGCCTTTCTTTTGCTTCCTTTTGCTAACTTGGAGATATAAGGGACATGAAGGCAATTCTGTATTATAGCCATAATCAAGGTAGGTATAGACCTCTCTTGCTTTGACCTTATCATAGAGGAGCCCAATTTGGGCTGCAGTAAAAAAATAAAAAAAGAAGACTACTATATGCACCTAGTGAAACCATCAAGACTGGATATAACTGTGATAAAACTCAGAAACTTATTAATGAAATCTGACATATAGTGGAGCTAGTCACAGATTATTAACAAACATTACAGTCAATGCAAATATTCTGAGCTTTTTTTTCCTGATATTTCTGATATTTCTGCAGCTCCTTCTGATGGTGGTTTTTAACATGCAAAGTCAACTAAGAACTTGACCACAAATGTGATAAAAACTAGTTTGTTTTTGATGTAGAAAACAGAAGCTGGCAAAAATTATCAATAGACCTAATATTCCAGTATTTTCTAACAAACAGCTCTGAGGAATTAAATAGCATAAGATTTTATTACAATGCAAGGATCTCTATTGATTAAAGAGGGCAATGCCATCTGGTACTGTAACTCAGAAAATGTACACTCTGGTATATACTACATATATACCTCCACCATTGGTAGAGGTGATGTTTTGGGGCACTTATTTTCTACGATTCTATGATAAGTAGGAAAAGGAGCAGAAGGACTTTGAGAACATGATGTATCTGCTCTCAAAGCAATTAAGAAGAAAGAAACTGTCAGTCACTTCTTGTTCACTTACTTACACATCACAGCTATTTTTCCTTCCATCATTTGGAACTTAAAGTTCCAAAGCAGACAACTGCCAAGACCTCAACAAATTATCTTCACAGAAATTGCCAATTTAGCAGCCATCAAAGGAAAATATAAACAGAGGATTAGGCTGAAGGACCTATTCAAGAGCGTAAGTCAACTAACAGTAACAACAAGCTTCCTGTAAAAGGAAGGATGGAGGAAACGGAGAGCTGCTCTTACACTTACCCAGGAATGATAGCAATGCCATAGAAACCATCTAAAAATCAATACAACATAGCCACCGAGCTCAGAGCTGAAGACTGTCAAAGTAAGGATGAGACATAAAACTATTGACTAGAACTACACTTGGTAAATTGTTGCAATTGAATTAGAAATCCTATGCTACTCTTATTATTGTAGGAAAAAAAAAAAAAAAAAAGAGTTGAAGCAGCTAAGACATGACTCTCTTGATCCGTGGTAGTATGCCATAACTCCCAGGTCTCTGCCTTTAAAATAAAATTTAGAACCCAGCTGAAAGCACTTCTGTTAAAGTTCAAAACAAAATAATGATGTTTCAATATTATGTAAATAATACAATTGGAGATTTTCATTCGTAATGCTAGCTTACAGACTCATCAGAAAAGTGGAAGATGCCTCTACACCTGTAGCACACTTGAGCAGAGATGTCGTATATGCAAAGTTCTCTGCCATGTAACTAAACACATGGACTTCAAAACTTTGAGTTATTGGGCAACAACTGCTGTTCTTCATCTCTCTCTCTTTAATAACAACTGTGGTCAATAAAGTTTGGCTTCTACAAACCAAAGACCTTATCATTACTCAGAATGCTCTGGAGGCAATACCCTGGCCATGACAAAGTAAATTGTGTCTCAGCGCATTTTTTTCCTCCTCTGGCTGTGCGAACACACAGATCAATACTCTTCAGCGTGAGGATTCTGCAGTGAAATTTTCATTTGCTACAAACAGCAACAAAAAGGCCCCAAGCATGCCCTGTCACTTTTGGTTTAGAAGGAAACGCACTAATAAACTCTTACCCCTGGGTCATCGTTGACAATGGGCAATACTATGCCAGCTCTTATTAAAGGCAATTCATATCAGTGGCCCAAAAATTTCCTTTAAAATTACCATCTTTTGTATCCATGTAGCAGGATGTCAGCTTTAAAGTGCCACTGAGATATAGGACCTGTCATTATGGTTAATTTTCAGTACAGTTTTAACACCAGGGTAGCTGATCCCCGAGGGTATGATTTTTTGGCTAACAAGATTTATTTAGTGGTTATCCAGACAAACATGAAAATATATTACTGTATATTGTTTTTCAAATCTAACAGCGAGCAATAAATCCTACTGTAAAATATATATCTTTTTTTTTTTCTTTACCATGATGTCAAATAGATTAAAATATTTTTGGAATACTATTTTTCCCTTTAGAAAACAAGAATTTTAGCTTTATTTTTTATCTCTAATGCAGAAAATGCACACAGTAGTAAAGTAAAAATAGCATGAAAATATAAAACCAATATAGCTGTTGTGGGTAGAGCTAGCTAACAAGTTCCATCTTAAGCTTTAAAGATGGTATTCTCTATTAAATGACTCAAACTTCTCAGCAGAATAATATTCTGCTTTTAAAAGGACAGCACTCTGAAGTCCAATATGGTTACCTGCTTTTTGAAAGAAATAGTAGTTTTAACATCATTTTATTCCTCTTTTTTATTTATAAAAATGCAAATCTATCATTTCCTGGATAAAGATATACAATTTTCTTGCTTTCCTTACAGTAAGACAGACAGTTTTCATACTGTAACAAGATTCATTATATTATCTTAGGATGAAGATTACCTTGCATGTTGCTAGACAAAAGAGCACATCTACATAAAAAAAAAAAAAAAGTGTTCACCTATTATCTAAATCTATATGTATGTTCAACAGAGGCTGTTTCATTGGTGCTGCATAGAAGGTTTTAAATCTACTTGACCTCAACTGGTCTTTGAGGTAAAAAAATATATCTGGCAGCCATTACAAAAATCAAATCTCTTAGTGCACTTAATTTGTTCTCTTTACTTATACAAGCTGAGGATGATTTTGCTTTCTATGTCCCAGTTCCAGATTCAATAACTGACCCCAGATGACTGCTGAATAAGTCATCTCTTGCAGGACCAATAGGTCAAGTGAGAGCCCTTTGGACACCTCATACCTGCATTTACCTTGCCTGGCCAAATCAGCCCCTTACCAAGCAGCATGATTTTGAACATCACAGAACTTCTCCACCACACTTGAAAAGATTAAGCTTCACCACAAACCTAGGAAGTAGGTAAAGAGGGGAATTTTACAGGGGATACAATTAGGCAAGGAGAGCCTTAATGACTTATCCCAGGGCAAAAAGCAAATGAATTTCAGAAATGAGCACTGAACTGCATGTTCAAACTACAATTCTTTGTGAGTCAGTTTTCATGCTTCCAAAACACAAAAGTAATAAAATATATGGTCATCCATACATCTCCATGCTTAAGCCATGGGTGCACACCAACAGGCTTCCGAATGAACTGCAGTGAAAAATATTTGGAGTGGAAAAAGCAAGTTCTTTTTTCTTTTTCCTTTCCTCCTACTCCACAGGTCAGAAATCATCACAGGCAAATCTCCATAATACTTTTAGTCCTTGGATAAGGGGAAAGTTTAAAACTATTTTTATATAACTGTCTCCCAGGTAACAGAACAATGTGTTATTTGCTGTAATACCAGTCTGCTCAAGGCAATGGATTTTAAAAGCGAACCAACCTACAGTGGATCCTTTCATATCTGTAAAAATATTTATGAGATGTTAATCAGTTTGCACCTTAAGTTCAACAACCACCATCTACTGAATTGCATATGGGCAAGTTATATCCATTAAAAGATGAGGGATTTTATATGGAGGCATTCTATGTTTAAAAAATTAGAAATGTTGCTAACCACAGTCATGTTTTATGACAGTTTCAGGAGCCTCATAGTGCTACATTTGTATAATCGTTCCAGATGAAAGCATAAGTAGAAAACACTGGCATTAAGAATATTTAATTGAATAAAATTGAGACTTTACCTCGAACAATAAGTTGAGCAAAATTTGATACTCCAGAACCTCTCTCTGACTGAGTTACACAGCGGTATAAATCCTGGTCAGTTTTTGTCACTTCTTGCAACTTAAAGGTAGCAGCAAATCTTCTATGGTTGATATTTTTAGTCTGAGCAACTGGAATATCTTCTCCATTTCTTCTCTAAAAATAAAAGAAACCAATGTATCTTGTAAGAACACCACAACATTTATCATGATCATCATACAGACAGCATATAAAAAGACCCCAGATGCATCTCCTGGTGCCACCTCTCCCTGGTAGGAGACCACACAGCACATCAGGTCCCATCAAGAGATGGGTAGGTATTCCAAAGCATTTCAGAATCAAGTTTTGGAGGGAGCCCTCATCAAACGGCACACTCCTTACTCAACTGCCTAGGAAATCATAGGAGGAGTAGTTGCATTCCTGAGAAGATTCATTCAGCTTTAGAACAAAATTACAGCAGACATATTGCTGATCGTAAAAAGAAATTTAAACAACATAATAATAATAAAAAATTATCATAGAGAGACTATACAAGTTTCCAGTAGCTATTTTTCAGCAACCAGCCAATGTTTCCTTTTTAATGCTTACCTTTTTTATCTATTCAAACTCAATAGCTTCTGAAATTGTACCTTTGGTATACAATGCAACATGTATCTAAAGCTATTTGAAACAAAAAAGGAGGGAAAGGAACTGCTAAAAGAGAACCAGTACATCTAACTAAGAAAATGCTTACAGAATTCTGAAAAAATTATAACCAAAAATCAGTGAAAAATTTAGTCCTTGTGAAGCTGACTGGGACATGTATCTGTCAAGCAGAAACAGATTTGCCATTTATGTGACCCTTTCGCCTGATCTCCAAACACATGAACTGAATTTCAATTTCAGTAAAAAAATAGACCTTCTACTCTGAAATTAATGCAAGAAAAACTAATACCACAAGGAAATGCACACCATTGTCTATCAGCACGGTCTTCTCCCTCCTGCGGACCAGCTACATGCTGTTATTCCCCAACCAGACAGCAGTTTTTGAACACTCAGCTTTGCTCAGTACCCAGAAAGACATCCTAATTTCCCTTGTAACTGCATTGTCTGCTCCTCGATACGCAGCAAAACGTGACCTCCCGCGGACCTTTTTAGCTCTAATCAACCCCTGAAATGAGGGATATCACTGAGGTCTTAGACTCGGCGCTTCCCGTCAAACGCGAGAAGCAGCACTGCTGAGCTACGGAATTTCATAACCTGAGAGCCTGTGGCAAAACCCAGAGAGTAGAGAAGGGAAACGGATTACACTACACACGTGGCTTGGCCAGCCTCTGTCACAGGCAGGAGCATTTCATAACATAGAAATTCGTTATTTCACATCCGCTGTTTGTGATCTTCACATGGTTTAATCACTTTAAATATGTTCACTGTAGATTTGCAGGGGATTCAGCATGGCTTCAAGGTTGCTCCAAGAAGTTTTCGTGTTAACGACTAATAAAAATTAAATGGATGTATTTTAGCTTCTCCCATCTTTCTTGCAGCAGCCGCAGAGTGCTGTTCCCAGGTATCAATGCTCATTAACACGATCCTGGCAGAGCGCTGCCTCCTTCAGTCTACAGATTTTCCACCACACAGACCTTGTCATCACCCTCACCAGCAGCTGTTGCATTGCATTGAATCTTCCTCATCTAACGATGACTGAAAAGACCTACGCAGTCTCCTCCTCTTTNTGTTAACGATTAATAAAAATTAAACGGATGTATTTTAGCTTCTTGCAGCAGCCGCAGAGTGCTGTTCCCAAGTATCAATGCTCATTAACACGATCCTGGCAGAGCGCTGCCTCCTTCAGTCTACGGATTTTCCACCACACAGACCTTGCCATCATCCTCACCAGCAGCTGTTGCATTGCATTGAATCTTCCTCATCTAACGATGACTGAAAAGACCTACGCAGTCTCCTCCTCTTTTCTCTTTGCCTTTTCTTTTTCTTTATTTTTTTTCTTTTTTTTTTTGCCATTATGCCAGAAGGGCTACCACCATACCTGCAAGTAGGCTGAGAGCCCATACCAGAGCAGAAAACAAAGCAAGATGCCAAACACGAAAGCAGATCTCCAAAACAGAAAATAACAGATGCTTCTGAAGGATACTCAGCTCCTCTCTACCACAAAACTCCCTGCCTTGACTTATTTTGTGGACATTATCCTGAGCGGTGCTTGTAGGCCAAGAGCAGCCAACGTTGCACACATGCAAGAGGGAATCCACCATTGCTTAGCCCAGTCATCTCAGGGCTGTAAGTACTCCCTCCTCCCTCTCATAACCAGCAGAGTTAGGGAAGCTTGTTAACGTTTTTAAAGCTTTGTACAAAAAGAGAAGCCTCATTGGCTCAATGAAGTTCAATGAAGGTTCAATGAAGTTATTAGACTGATACGATACTAGATATGATAGTGATAACTCAGCTAATACAATTAGTTTTGTTCCACCATGGGAGGAAAAAATGAATATCAGAGATTTTGTCCTAAAATTAAGACCTTGCCTTCATTAAGTCCAGTGTTTTAAATCTTGGTGTAAAGCTCTCAGCCAGCAGTTGAGAAGCATATCAAAAAACTTGCTTTGTAAAATAATTTACTCTCCAAAGCTGAAAACCTGCTTACTTCAGCTCGTTTACATGTTTAATGCCAGAGAAGTAAAGTGAACCAGACTTTTAATTTAAAAAAAAAATAAAGCACTTTTAGAGCAATTAATCAAAAAAAAGGAATTTAAACAGCTTCAGTTCTACTCCAACAGCAAAACCTAGGATTTTCTTTGCTATTTACATTAGTGATTTCCTACTCCTTTATCTCACATGGCTTAGAGTAGTTGCTTAAATTTCTCTGTATTAGGATTTTTCTTGTGAATCCAACTGTGCAATTACATCTTCAAAGTCAATCTTCATGTACAGTTTACCCATTAAAATATTTTTCAGTCATTAAAATTATCAGAAGTTCAAACAGATGAGATTTCTCACTTAAAAATACATGTTGAAGGAAATACCCCGCATTCATTTCAATACGTCTGTCTTCTGCTGGTAAGCCATTAGGTAGTCAGAGTTCAGATGCACTGCCATGATCTTTTAATTAAACTTTTCTTTTCAATGTCAGGGCACTACTACTGATTTTAAAAGAAAGGGAAGGCAGTAGCGCTTGCTGCTTATTAGAGGGTTTCTGGCAGATACTGTTTCAATTTATGTCCTGCTCGCACTGAACAGAGCTTGAAAATGCTGCTCAATTAGGTTTTAAAAATTCAATTTAAAATTAATGTGTAGTTATACTAATAGGTAATGGCTGTACCCTGTGTTATCCTTGGTTCCTCCAGTCCCGTGCTGTCTGATTTGATAACCCTGAATTGCTCATTTAGATGAGGTCACCAGTCAGACTTTTTTTCCTTCCCTAAAAAGAACTGTGGGTCTCACAAAGAACTACATGTTATAAACAGTTGATTAAAAGATATGTAAATGTGTAAAAAACCCTCCCTTAATTCTGTCATTTCAGGCTTTTAAATCTATGACGTTAAACCTAACATTCTTTATTTTCAGTCAGGAATTTATTTTACGCAATGACACTAAAATGTCTATATTAAAAATCAGAGAGCAAAGTCTACTCTGTTTAAAAAGAAAGCAGGCAAACTATCAATTAGCCGTAAATTCCTCTCTCCTCTCTCTTGAAAGAAATTGAGCATTTAATAAACGTGAAATGGACTATTAGGGGCTCTTTCAGAAGCCGAATCTAACCAGAAACATCTGAATTCTTTTTCTTTTTTTTTTTCTTTTTAATACCAGTGATTTTTATCAGCCCGGACAGTTAAATCTCACACAGCCCTGTCCCCCCTTAGCATAAACACCTTAAAACAAGTTTTTTCCACTGCTAATATTAACAGCCAACACTGTTTCTTCTCCTAGACTCTCGGCTCCAGAGAGCAGGAGATGTCAACACTTGTGCTGCAGCTGCCCGCACATGGCTTTGGCAGCCAGTCTCGCTTCAGCAGCTCCCCGCTGCCTCCCTTGTATATTCCTGCAGAAAACTCTTCAGGAAAACAGCCTTCCTGGATTAATAATATTAGAGATGCTGAGGTGGA
This sequence comes from Crypturellus undulatus, assembly GCA_013389825.1. Lineage (NCBI taxonomy): Eukaryota > Metazoa > Chordata > Aves > Tinamiformes > Tinamidae > Crypturellus > Crypturellus undulatus. Next base: position 374,891 of record VWPW01020728.1, read on the forward strand.
GTGGTTCATCGGTGAATTCAGCGGTCAGCCACAAAGCCCATGGGGGATATGTTTTCATGATGCTGTCCCAAATCCAAGATGGAATGACCATTTGGTGTGAGGGCGAAAGAGCAGGAGACACTGTCACCAGAGGTCTGGGGACTCACACCTATTGACAGCCAGGGGAGACTGGAATTTGCAAAGAATATGTTACAAAATGGTCAAGTGTGGTTACCCACTGTGTAAAGTCAGAAATGACTTTTTTGTTAGTGATTTTTTTTTTTGATATGAGGAAAACGGCTTGAATGAGGACACTTTGCCGGTCAGCAACAGTGGATGGACTCTGCCAAAAGATGTGTCGGAAAAATATAACAGAAATAACCATCAAGAAAAAAAAAAAAAGACAACACAGAACAAAACAACAACAAAAAAACCCACAGTACAAATAACATCTAGAATTCATTTTACGTGTGTGTTGTTGTCTGGCACTTTGTGACACACACTGAACATGTTTTTACGACATTTAAAAAGACAATCTCCAAACCCAGGCAGGTCTACAGAAAGTAGAACTGCCAGAAAAATCTTGTTAAATACAATGTTCTTCACAAATGTCTTAGTATATTCTTGAATCTTTAAAACTTTGACTGACATGTAAAATTACTTACCATAAGGAGAAAATGAAGTCATTTTTTTTCCTCAGTTAAAAAAGCGAAAATGAGTGAACAACTGGGACTTTTGCAATTGATTTTTTTCACAACTATATGATTTTAGCCTAAGCAATATATATTTCAAACGGAACAAGAGCTAGAAATGTACTTGTTTGGAAAATATGCCTAGAAAGTCCAATCTTTTCTTAGTATACAATTTGAGGTGATTTTTTTTTGTAAAGGAGAAAATAAGAAAAACAGAATATAACCTGCTATAACTTGCTAGTCTTTCCAAATTCAGCATAACACTGGATGATCCTTTCCAAGGAACCATGAATTCACTCATTAGTACTGCTTTTATTTATAAAAATATAACCTAAAAATTTTGAATAAATAAGACTAATTCTATCCGTCATACTACAACCATAAAGAAAAATTTGAGATCAATTTTAATGCCTTAGGCTTGCAGACATTCTTCTGTTATTCAATCTTGTTCAGTTAGAAGTAGCTCAGTTCCTCCCATGCTGCACTGAGCTTCCCATTGAATAAAATAATATTTCTCATAAAGTAATCCAATTCAGAGCCATCTGGTCCTTCATAGGTGGCAGTCCTAACTTACTTTAATATAATAAAATCCAATGGAGTAAGAATAGCAAAATCTATTCTTCACTATCCCCAGCCATTCCATTACACGAATAAAATTCATGTTTGTTTTCTCTGGACAGTTTAAAGACAGTCTATTTTAAATCTAATCCAACACATGTAACAAAATATATATTTAAAAAATGAACTTTCAGAAAACTATAGTTTGTGAATTCAGAATTTTCTTTAAAATAACAGCATACACTGAAATACAAATGCTGGACATGGACTGAAGGTCTGTATCACCTTGAGTAGAGTACACAACTGTGGCATTCATCTTGTCAGTCTAAAAAATCTGATTAGTTAGGAAAGGACAACGATGGAAAGAATTTGCAAAAAAAATACTGAACACCAGTATCACACAGCAGAGTTCTTTGAAAAATTCTCAGAAAATCTTCTCTAAAAGAAACCAAGTGTAGCAGATGATTTTATCCTTTTGTATTTCATAAAATCTCACAGCTATTTGAGTAAACTAGGGCATGGGGCGCCCTGTAACACTCCACTCTGCTGAGAAGGAAGCAACCTGAATGCAAGGATTAATAGACAAGGCTTAAAGGACACAATGGTCAGGGAGTTTATAGCAGCATGTTTTTATGAGCATTATCTTAATTTTATGCATATGATTTTCACAGTTTTAATCCACTGAGTGCTACAAGAAATACTATCATGACTTCATGCAGTGAGCAAAACCCCAAACCATTTCAAGTTGAAATACACTGCCACAACAGTTGTTGTAACAGCAGACTGCAAAACGGCAGCGGGATTAAAAAAAAAAAAAAAAAAAAAAAAAAAAAAACCCTACATGTTACATATGGTCATGACCTGACTGGCAGCAGCATCCTCAGAGGATCTGGCAGCAGAGCTCCTCGCGGGCTGATGCTCCAGCCTCAGCAGCAGCAGCAGCATCCCTAGGGGAGACCTATGTGGATGATAACTCTAAAGATTCCAGTGTGAACCAAATGACCAGTAGCTACACAGGCTGGAGGACTAAGTTAACTGGGGCAGAATTAAATTACACCCAGCAGAATTACAGCATTGGGTGTTGTTGAAATTTAAAATGACGGGGGATCTAGAAGAAATTGCCATATTTATCTGAGGGAGAGAGGGAGAATGGTTCATACAGAGTTAAATGTCATAGATCGCATCAAAGATGAATACAGCATGAAAGATTAAAAAAAAAAAAGCCTTTGTGAAACAAGCAAATTAACAGGAGAATATCACATATGAACTTATGAATAGTGTATTTGTCACTGGTAGATATTCTTAATAGCAGTGGAGGAGTCAGTATTGTGTGATACAGAATAAACTAAAAGTTAAACCACTTAAAAGTAGCTATGTACATGACTTTAAGCCGTCTTTTCATGCATCTTCACAAAATGTTTTAAGAAACAATGTCTATCAAAGAGCAAATGAGCCGAGGTAAGAATATGGATCAAATAGACCAGTCACTGTAAAAGACGAGAGCTGCCCTCTGTGCTTCCAGATTCTGTGGTTCACTTTCAAAAACGTATTTCCACAAGTAAAAGTAACAAGAATGAGAACATTCAGAGTAATGAAGTTTCTGTGCAATCTTTAAGTGCAACAAAAAAGGAACTTATATGCAATTTATCATTGCTAGCAATCAAGGTATTTCCCAGGCAAGATCACCTAGAGTTGAGTGGCATTTTACTGGTTGAGAAAGTAAGGTTGAGTACCAATATTCAATAATAGTTATGGTTAAAGTGGATTCTGCTGGGACTGGGCATGTGAGAAAAGCAAATATGAGGGTGACACTGAAGCATTGTTAAGAAGGGCTTGGATGCAGCTTCCATTCACAGCAAAAGAATTAAATAATCTAAAAGCCAGAATCATTCATTTTGACCCCTAACTTGCTATTTTATATTTTTAAAAAACTCTTTCCAAAAAGAACAGTGTGGCACAACTTCCATTCTAATAGAGAAAACATTGTCCTTTCAAAAACCAAACAACACAACATAAAAAAAAAAACACACAGTGCTGTGTCCTTCAACCCACTCCTACACATGGAGGTTCTCAAACACACTCTCCACTGAATTTCTTAATAGCATGTTAGCCCTATACAGCAAGGCAACACCTTAGCGTGCCATTAATAAGCGCTCCATCCAAAGAGCTTTTGAAGGGTGCACATATGTAGTATTTAGCAAGAAAATCATTGAAAGAGCCCTGAGAGCTAAACATCCAACTGCAGAGGAATAAAACTCAAATTCACGATGCTGGTAAACAAGGCATTTGGGGCTACACGAGTTTCCTGCAGAAAGGGAGCATCGAACAGCCGGCTGTTTGTGCCGTCACAGCCCAGGCGGGCAGCGATCCTTCATCAGCCGATAACAGTTGGTACTGCTGAGAGGTCAGCCCAACTCCATTGTTTTTACAGCAATTTGCATTTTATTTTCCATAATGCTTTTTAATTTCACTTTTTCAATTATTACTTTGAGGCAATTGCTTTAATTATCTGTTATTCCACAAGGAGCAGCGGCTTCCCCTGGCTGCGCGAGGAGACGCATTGCACTGCATCAATGCTGATGAGCCCCTCCACGGGCCAAGGCAGCGCCAGTACCTATTGCTAGCGCTGCCCGCCTTGCCACAGCTCCTGGGACAATCTCCCCAAGACTACCAGCAGAGAATTAAACTTTTAAACACACACGGTGCCCCCTCCTGATGTGACGTTCGCCAAAGCAAACGGCACCACTGGAGACCGTGGCAGAACGCGCTCGCCTGCAAAGTCAGAGCAAGCTGCTTTCCCTAATCCAATGCAACGGGAATGCAACGCGCAGCAATGATGGATGGACTCATTAGCGCCGCAGTTATCTCCAACTGAACCAGGTGCCAAGACATATGGTTTAGCAGATGTTCCAGCAAAGGGCTCTATTCTCTGCACTGCACAAGTGTCCAGTTAAGCTGGACACTGATAAGACGCTGCAAATCGCGTTGGGCTTATGGGAGTCGCAATTGCTCCCAGCTCAGGAAGCAGTTTAAACACAGCCCCATTATGCAAAAAACCCTCGTGCTCTGATATCCCAATTAGAACCATAGAGCAAATGCTGGACAACGCGTACAATGCTCTCTAGACTCTTTGCATACCAAAATGTTATATATTTTACTCAGCTGATTCTATTTCCACACCCAGTAATGAAATGAAGCTTAAAACAGTGGAAGCTTTCTTCACACAATAGAAAAATCGAATAGGCAAACAGATTTTTTCCCCCAAGTGTTTGTATTTCAATGTTAGAATGTTCTATGTGTGCACTACTCTTTTAAATATTAATATTTAACATGTGTCCATCCAGAAACCAGGATTAATGTGACTCTTGTTTGCAAGGTTATTTATTGACATAACTCCACTGGAATGCATGGTATTTCAAAGGAACAAAACAGGATCAGAAAGGCCCCTAATTACACTAATTCAACAAAGCAAGGTGAACAAAGAAGTAAGGTGCAAAAAATTTTAATAAATGAAATATTCTTGAAAAAAGTTATGCTCGCTTCCTATACTGTTACCTTTTGAAATCTGAAAGACAAAAGTCATACATTTTCCCTTGGAAAATGTCCCTTTGTGAAGGCAGAAATGGCAGGTTACCATCCTGGGCTTGTAGATTCCTATCATACAACCCGTGTACTGAACCAATCCGTGCACAGTGGCACCGAACAACAAATATTACTTTCTCTCTACAGAAAAAATTTCAAGAGGAGGAAAAAATATATATTGAAGGGGGAAAAAAAACAGCATTATAATCAAAAGGTGTGAGAGTGGGTAAAAAGAGGATACACACTAAGATTGAATCCATTTTAAAAGGAAAAATCAATACTCATTTCATTTCAAACAAAACCTAGGGATTTTGACACTCTTTCAGAATTTACCAACAGTTAGGGAGCACAAAGAAAATGCTTCAGTAAACAAGCGTAACAGACTTGATGCAATTTTATGCCCCAAAATAAAAAAAAGTAGAGCTGTACATCTGTCCTGCTTCCACACCCGGTGTTCGCCCTCTCACAAAAGGTCTGTTTCAGATCCCCTTGTTCAACTAGTTCAATCTCTTTATCTATGCAAACATTTGTTTTATATTAATGCAGGTGCAACTTTTAAATGTCCTGTGTTATCTTTACTGCTTATCTTTCAATGTCAGAGCTCTGACTGGCCCAGACCTTGCTCCATTGGAGCTGCAAAATGTAGGGCGGAGAGGGGGGATATGAAAGGGGACAGGAGACCAGATATAATCTAAAAACAAACAAGCAAGAATAAGAGTCTAAGTGCATGAAGGCCAACAGAAGTTCAATACAATGTTAATTTGTATTCGTCTGAAATGTTTATAGAAATATATTTATAGAATATCATCTGAGCTGATGAAAAGCCTGGTGCTGCAGCAATAAACACGAAAGAATCAGTGCACTGAAATGCTGTACCAATTCTCATCTATTTTTAGTTTCAGCCGCACAAAGGTATGTGCACTTAATTAAACAGAGAGAACCAGAAGCATGCCAATGTGCATGCACACAGATCACCTAAAGTGCTACGAGGGTTTTTTCCCAATAACTAAAAAAAATTTAAATTGACGCAGGACATCAGAGTAGGTCAAGCTCCTGAGATCCCTTTTACTTAAGTTCACGCTGCTATGAGTCCTCTTACCTGCTTCAGACCAATCATTCTCATCTTTTCCCGTGTGCCAACATCGCTTTTATAGTTTGGCAATTCAGATGCGAATCAAGATTCAGACTTGCACCACGCTGGGGTTTCACCCAGGGCCTGACCGCACGACTGACAACACTGGGTTTTGTTCCCTGCTGCCTGATTTACTTTAGCTCTTTCTAAAAGGAGGGCTTGGGAAAGCCAGATAGCACCAACATATTTGCTAACAAAAGCTGTAACTGCAAAACTCTATTATTTCAAAGTAAGCAAATGGAACCGTAGAATATGGCAAATATAAAAGTCCCAGTATCCCAGATCACATTTGGGATCTTCACTTATCCAAGAATATGTTTTATTAGCAGATTTTTTGTTGCTTTTTTATTTTTTAAAGGAATATCTTTTCTCTTTCAATAAAAAAAACCAAAAAACTATTTTCTTTAACCCAGTGTACTTCACTTTTCTTTTTCTTTTTTCTTTCCAGTGGCTTTTGTTGTTATGAGAAAAATACATTCCTGGAATATTTCAGCTCAGGGCTCTCAAAAACAATTACTGAGGCATTTGATTTGATCTGCTGGTTGCTCCTTCCTGGATATTCAGACTTTAAAACTCTGGATGGTCAAAGGATAAAGCGAAGCTCTTCCAAGTCACTTTGAAGCCTCATAAGGCCACAAACTTATTCCCCCTGGCTTTTAGGGAAAAGAGTTAGTTTGCTATTAGTTTTATGCAGCGGGAGCACTAACTTGCAATGTTATCTATTTAATAAAGGAAGTTCAGGGACCTGTAGTTGGTGATTTTCACATATGTTGGGAATGACGAAGAAGGAAGAAGAAATTCTCCTTTAAATCAGTGAATACTTGGCACTGTTTAAGGGAAAATAGGAGTCTAAATCCAAGCATGCACATTCAGTGGCAAGCTATCTTCAAGAATATCAGAGCACTTAATGATAGCAGCATCATTCAAAGGTCGAAGGGAACATCCATTCCTCACCCAACAAAAGGATTGTCTTTTATCTTTTCTGTTACTAGGAAGAGCCCATTTCTGTGATAGAAAAAACACTCAAAACCCCGTGAAGGGGGCAAAACATATGTTTTCTGTGTTGTTGTGGCTGCTAACTGGGCTCCTCAAGGGAGGGACGGTGAGACAGGGTAATCCGTCAAACTTATCTGCCTGCAAGGCGGGAGCAGCATGGAAGAGTTCCAGCTGGCTGTCTCCCTCGGGCCCCCGCTGACCAATTTCCCATCAAAGGTGGTGCTTTACCTTGTTTGTTGCATGCTCCTATTGCTAGAGCCCTGCCTTTGATCTACTAATCCAGGTTAATTTGGCATGTTTTGTGCACTCCAAGCGTTCGCAATTGGACTCCTCTTCTTCAAAGACGATGTTTATATTTGTTCTGATTAAATATGTTCCTATTCAAAGACATGAAAACCAGGTAATCCCTACTGATAAGATACCTTTTTACTAAACGCACTGCTGTCACTGCTAGATTTATGTAAGGGTTGGTATTGCAGCACATTTGTCCCGCCATATATTTTACCTAGCATCCAATTTTTCTAGACTTATTCTATCTGTTAAAAAGATACTCCCTTTGGAATTCCAGGTTTTGCACATTCCTATATGCAATTGTTACTCAAGATCTGTTTGCCCTATTATCTCTTAAAAGAGATTTCAAGCAGATTGGGAAGAACTGATCATAGTTCCTTGCAAAGTATTATGTTTGCCAAAAATACATATAATATAAAGTTCCGAAAGTGTATTGAAATATACATTAAAAAAAGTTCTGTTTCAAAGGGCACATTTGAAAACCATTATAAAGCAGAAAGCTCATACATATAAGCTCCGACTCTTTGAAATGTGGAAGGCATACATAACTAAAGTGAATTTTATCCATGTCAAGCTGCAAAATAACAATTTTAAAGGAGCAGGCATAAACTTTTGCAATAACCAGTAGCTGGTCTACCTAATTGGAAGCAAGCTTCCCTACAAACCCTCAAGAAAGCTTCACAATTTTCTAGAGTGAGAAAAACCACCCTGGTTTTATTCATCTTCTGTGTTAAACACACATACTCCCAATAATTATATACTAATAGATGTTGAAGTGTGAGCCCTCCCCACACAAGCACACACAGACCATGCAGCAGTTACTTTTATACTCTTCTATTAAATACACTGCTGAGAAAATGATACACACATGTGCACATACACACACAGTCACATTCCTTCTGCTACTTACTTGTCCACTAATTTTTATGATCAAAATTATTCTTAAATTTATGACAGTTTATCATTACATCTCTGTTTAACTGGACATCAAATGCTGATTATATGTATTTCTTGCTAATAAAATGTGATGATTTGAGGTAGAGGCGCTGATTTGAAGTAGAGAAGGAGCACAAAGGCTTAAAGAAAAACACTAAACCAAGGAAAATGTTTATATGCTTCTCCATTTATTCAAATTTATATTTTACTTAGACTAAACACGTTTATATGCAGAAGAGAAAAGGCTTAGGAATTTAAATATTTCACCTCCAGAAACAGCTTATCCTCTAGCCAAAGAGACTTGGATGAGTTGGCCTTACCTGAAGCCATAACTTGTTATTCACTGCATCTCTGCCTGTAGCAATGCATTGAAATGTAGCATTCTGCCCTGCATTGACCTCTACATCTCCCAGCCTCAAGAAATGTGGAGATTTATCTGCAGAGGTGGAAAACAAAAATTACAAATAAATTTTTATTATTAAGAAAAAAGGTGCCAGCAATGTTACTATCTCCCAAAAGATGCATATTAAAACAACATTTGGCTAAAAAACAGAAACAGAAGAAAGAAAATGATTTGTTTCATCTCAGTTCAAGAAGAAAGAGTGCTTCTAGTTCTTTCCCTTCTCTCTGGTGATTCCGCTACTTTACGTTGTACATGAATTATTATAAAGTCTTTCACAAATCAAAGCCAAAAGGAGATCAAATGCCAAAATGTCAGTAGCACATTACAAAAACTATCCCAAAGTATTTCTATTGTATAAAATCTGTCATACTGAGAAGAAGCCAATTAGCAGGATAGTGCTCATGTAAAAAGGTAGATATTATCCAGATTATTTGCAGTATAACTTTGAACTCTATTGTATTACTTAATGAAACTCAATATAGCATTCCACTGAATATAGCATTTCAGTACAAACCTCTTCCTTATGTTGACAAAGCCCCTAGGAAATCTCTGCGCCACAATCACCTGAACGATTTTTTTAGATGCAAAAAAGCTGACAGACAAATGGGAGGAAAAGATAGGCTGCACAGCACTCACACATCCCTCTCTCAAAAACTACTAGCTAAAACAGTAGTAGAAATACTATTACTAAGTGCTTACAAACAAATAAGCAAAAAAAAAAAAAAAAAAAGAGGCAGCAATTGGGAATGAATGTCATTTAATCATCACTAACTAGAAAAGAGCTTAACTGACTACTGTACCATGTTGATAATCTTCTATCAAGGCTGTAGTTAAGTGCTTTTTGTTTTGTCACTTATTTCAAACACCACAAAACAAAACACTGAGTCCAAGCAGAACATTGCTGAGTACAGAGATCATGCTGGCTGAAGTGAAAAAAGGTAAGTAAACTCAAACATTCCCTTAAGCTTGGGAGCTTGTTGCTCTTAACAGACATGGAGGTAGAAGACAACAAAATTTGAGACTGCACTTGCAACTTCATTATTTGACATAACTCAGCCAATTTTGTGGATTTATTGTACCGTGATCTTTATACTACAATAAAATTATGTTTTAGAAAGGGGACACCCAGGACAAAATAAGGAAGAGTGGAATGGAACCAAATTAACAAGAAGCATGGTGATAACAAATGGCTGAAGTGCACACTATTGATTTCTTCCTCACACTTTTGTGTGTGTGTGTGTGTGTGTGTATGTGTGTGTGTGTGTGTGTGTACCACATTAGAATTCATACAACTTCTCTTTGCATGTGTGTAATTCTTCCCTCTGATTAAGCAGGGAAAAGCAAATATAAATGCCTGAAGTCTATAAATGCCTGAAATAAATAAAAGGAAAAAAAAGAGAAATAGGCATGAAATCTAACAAACCTCCAACAAGCATCTGTCAAGTAAGCTTATTGTAATCAGTGAATTACACATTAACATTTAAACCCATTTTGATTATGCATAGCAACTATTTACAGCTAAAATAAACAGTGCTGAAGAAAAGCTTTATTCTAAAGTATTCCATGAATACAAAAGAGGAAAAAAAAAAAGACTTTACCTAGGTAAATCACTACTACAAATACTACATTTTCCCCTGGAAGTCGCAATAGAAATGCGATTGAAAGAACAAAGAACATCAGTGATCAAGTGATGAAAACTCAGCAGTCTACAGCACTATCAAATATGTCCTGAAAAGACAGAGAAAAATGCAGCTCTTAATCATTACTTACCACAAGGGTAACTTAGAACCTGGATGTCATCAATGGCAATGTAGCCATTTCTCCCTTCTGAGACTTCAGCTTCAAATATTACCTGTCAGAATGAAAGAAAAAATGTTTACAACACTCATTTTTACAGAATTCCCACAATGGCAAGTGTGTAGATATAAGACACATTGCTTTTTCATTTAGTTGAAGTTCCTACTAGGTTTGACAGCTGAATGGAGTATTTATTACTTAATGTGTTGTACCATTCAAATACACGAATTTGGATTTGCTGCTTATGGCATACCAGAAAGGCATGTTTATTACCTCAATTAATTGCACACTATTTTCCCTCCCCTAAACATTTAAACATAATTCAGTTCTGAAAAAATACCATTACTTTCAGACAGCTTCAACATCAGAGCAGGCAAATGACCAACAATTTTAACAAAATCTGTATTCTTGGAGGATTCACCTTCTCCTGTAACCTTCTGCACTATAACTGTACAAAAAAAAAAAATGCACAGAAATAGGGTAGCACTCCCCAGTGGCAACGAAAAGAGCTGTAGCATGATAATTTTGTAGTAGCAGCTAACTTCATTCTTTATTCTGGTAAAGCAATAAGGAACTTGCTGTGAGTGGAGCAAATGAAGAGATCATGTTCACATCCCAGCTTCTGCCTCACTCCAAACAAACAGTAACAAGAATTGGTTTTGGGTTGCTCTTGAGTACAGAGCTGCCTGTTGCTACAGATGTGGCAAAACAGTGTCAAACTGAACACAACGAATTTATTGTCAAGATTCATAGTGCCTTGGTAAAAAAAAAAAAAAAGTATAGGGAGAGTAAGGCGACAGAAATCAAAAGGGGAAAAAAAAAGGATTAAGCATGAATCTCTAGGCTATATAGAAAGTATGAGAAAGAAAAGCAATAAGGAAGTTTGATTAAAGCAATGTGATATAAACTTTCAGAAGAGATCTCCCAAAATAAGTAAGCCACCATTAAGATCTTCTGCGCAAGACATTCCTTTCAGTAGGTGACATCTCCCAATTCTCAGTGACACGGTAGGGGAGCAGTGAAGGCAAGAGACTGACAACTCGTCATACACTGCAGGCAGGTGGGAGAAAACCAACCCCATCGAGCACCTTTCTCAGATCTTTTAACTGGGAGATCCTCCCCGTGCGCCCACTTCAGAAATGTCCGTGGTGAATCCTGCACTTGCTTCAGTCTCAGGAGTCCTATGAGCAAGCAGTTGTCAGCGGCCCGAACCTCCTGCAGCTTCTTTTGGACCTTTGCTTCACAAAAATTACTCTCTTCAGTAAAATACCTGATGTTCACTCAGTTTGCCTCTAAATCCTGCATTAGAAATTCCTTTGTGTGCTTATGCTCCACTCACTCCATTTCCTCACTCACACATCCTAGCCAGCCACAAAGGGCAATGCCTTTTCCCACCACAGAAAGGTGGATATGCGCATGCTCAAGACATGAATCTACTAACTTATGCTCATGTGGTAGGAAGAGAAGTGCAGGGCACGTATACTTCATGAGCACCAGGCTATAGTCCCTTTACCAACTCCTCCAGAAAATCTTGCTCAGGTTCTCTCTTCCCTCTTTTTCCTTTTCATTTATACTCACCTGATTTGAATCACAAAAATCTCTTAATTCTCTTTCTCCTCCTCCTCCTTTAATAGTATCTTCCCACATTTAGAATGGGGAAGAAAAAATAAATTGCTTATATAAAAGACAGCAATTTAAAATGCTGAGAAGTCAGAGCAGAAACTAAAGTATTTCTGTCTATCACATTCACAAACTGTAGTTGAGGGAAAAAAACAGACATTTTGACTACCCTTTTCACCAAAGTAAGCTTATCCTAATGGGTAAACTAGGGAGGGAATCCTGTTAGCTAGTCTGAATTGCTGTTCAGTTTACACTTCTATAAATATGGCCAAAAAAAAGCTTGTATTTTAGCTGAAAAAAGTAAATCAGATTAGCACTCTGATCAGAAAATATTATTTATCTATACAACTATAATTACACTTTCTCTTATTACAAATTTGATTGCATCTTCCTATAGTATATCTTGAGACATATTTGCCTCATTTAATGGATAGGATAGATTGATCGCTAGAAAACAATTAAGCTTGTATACAGAAGAGTTCTGGAGACAGTTATCCTGTCTCATCTGATACACGAGTTAGTGAAATGAATGAGAACAGGAAATGTTGAAAAGCTCAGGTTAGCTAGATGCTACTCAAAGCAATTAGATTTGATCTCTTGAATTTTCTGCAGAATTCCTATCTAATGCTTGAATAGTTCCTTATACCACCCTTTTCCAAATAAACTCACGTGTCCTTCTTTACAAAATGCCTGAATTCAGATGCAAACAAAAATATGTCAAAAATACCTACACTGGACACGCTGTTGTGTATTTTACAACATGCAAAGCATCTCTCTTCCATACATTTGCTCATTTCCTCCCCCAGAGCCATGCAAACTTTTGGAGAATATAGTTTAATCCACACAAATCTACAGATCTATTATCGACAGCATTACAAAACAAACAGATGCATTTATCTTTTATGTGACTTCCCTTAATAACTCACACCAGTGACAAATTAATCCCAGTCATTCTGCTATACTATTCATGATTTTGTAGACTTCTATTGATGTTCTCAAGTTGTTCTGTTTAAGTTTAAAAAATCCTGGGTTACCTGGTCATTCATACAGCAATCAATCCCTTCCTTCAATTATCTTTTGTCATCCTTTTCTGAATCTCCTCCTAGTTGGTACTACCATCTCTCAAGATAAGGGTAGAACTACTGCACAGTAATCAAGATGCTTTTTTTGATCATCACTGGGTTGACGTTTTTATGAACTTTATGATCTTGCTGTCGAGTGTGAATGGAAACTCAGAACCCATCATTGTGTGTGTGAAATTAAGATTTTATACAGTGTGTATTATTTTATATCTCTATATTAAAATATACCTGCCATTTTACTATGCAATCACTCTCTCCTATATGGTCTTTCACAATCAGCTACTGTCCTTGCTAGCCTCGAGTCACTTTGATCTGAAGGATTCCTCATTTCACTGTTCTCTACCCCCACCCTTTACAAATATGTTGAAAAACAGAAATCTTTACAGGATTCTCCTGGGAAATTTCTGGGGACAGTGATCATTTATTCCTACCTTCTCCTTTCTTCTCTTTTAAATAATTATCTGTCTATGGAACTATCTTTCTCACAGAATGGCAGCTTAATTTCAATATAAGCTTTTACTGAGGGACAGTATCAAAAGTCTTTTAGAAATTCAAGTTGCCTATATCAATTAGATCACCCTTATCTACACGCTTCCTAACCCCTTTTAAAGGGCTCTTAAGGTTGACATGCTGTCTAAGGTCACCTTCAGTGTATGACATGCAACATACTGCCAATAAAGCCAGACAGTTTTAGCTGTATCAGATCAGGCAATGCACATACTTAGCTCTCACATCTCAGTTCTAATGGGTATTTAGCTGCTAAGTTCTATGCTTAAGAAAAGCTCAAATCTCCACATTCCTATACAGCTCTGTGGTATCCTATGATCTCTATAAGACTAAGCCTGCCCTGCCAGGCATACACAAAAAAAACGAAGAACTGGCCTCACCGCATTTCTAAGTACTTAATATTTTAGATCTTGCTAAGATTAAAGTATTTTCCTTATTAACATGTTTGAAAGCATTCCCAAAGCATACCTTGTGAAGAAAGCAAAGGTAGCTGGGGAAGAGAAGTAGCCATGAGAGCAAAGAATAACTCCTCCATCCATCCTTTTGAAATGTGTGACCTTTGGGGCTAACTTGTGCAACAGTCCAGTCCAGGGACTTACTTCACTCTATTTTTGGCTCTCCCGCTGATTTTTCTAAAAATATTCACCATTAATTTTCACAGCCCTAGATTTAGCAATTCAACATTCCATTTGTTGCTGTATGTGATGCCTACCCAGCCCCAGAACAGAATTCTCCCTAGCCTTTAGAAATGCAGCTTACCTAATAAAAACCAGAGCAAGCACCACCAAGCGGCGCATTTTCAGTATAAATTCAGAGATTTTCCTTGCCCTTCTTCTGCTTGACGAGTCTTGACTATGGATAACTGAACCCCCTCCAAAGTTTTGATGGCAGTTCTGAGGCACTCATATCTTTGAAACTAACATCCATGTATGAATTAGATTGCAACAAAAAGATACCATTTCATTGACAACATTTTTTCCTGCTACACTTTAATTTAAAAAAAATGAAAAGAAATTTCAGATGAGTCTCCATAATTAGCAAAGACCATTGTGATTTCAATGGAGCATTCAACTTCCAACACATCTCTGTCCAGCTTCCACCAGCTTAGTTATCTGAATGAAAGTTTGTAAGTGGATCAGTTCCAATGTACATTGGACGGGCGCATTGAAGAACTATATAGAAACAGAAGGTATCATGTTTGAGATAGGTTACAGTCCAAAAGAAACAAAGAAAATCTGAGGCTAGAATGACTTTAAAACTTCTCTCCTTGTACTCTCTTCCTGCTTGAGTACGCAAAATCCTACTGGTGTGTATTCTGATCTATTTTTGTCAGTTCCCAGGCCATTTCTATTCAGCTGATGATTAATCCAAATGAAGAAGAAATTAATCAAAACAAACAAAAAAATCAAATGAAGCAGTGGTAGTAATATTAACACCACTAGATAAAAAAAAAAGGCTGAGAAAAATGTTGCATAACCATCTAAAATATAAACTTTTTATAGTTCACTTTTTTCTACTCTATACATTTCTTTCTTATTTTATTTTTTGTAAAAGCACAGTAGAACAACTCCACATATACAACAATCACATTTGACAAAGATCAAACAATACAGTTTTGCAGTTAAACAAACTTATGCCCATGAAAAACCATTAAAAATACCAATTATACATAAAATGATAAAACAGTAACAAACACTACTCAGTGACAAGTTTTCAATTCCAATATTTCTTCAATGTTAAATTTTTAAACAATAATCTCCAAGAAAGCAAAAAAGTCATGTAATCAAGAAGATAAAAGGAAAACTAATGAAAGTTAACTGAAAAGACACAAGTGGAAGTGACATCCAAAATTTTTAAGCTAAAGTTTAAAAAATTTTGTTGACATAAAATGTATTTCCATCCTGAAAGTTAAAGATAATTTTGCTGAACTAACTTTGAAACCACAAAAACATAATTACTTCCACTTGAAGGTCTAAGCAAGGCTGTGAGGCCTGCTTTTCTGCTGACAGGGCCCAGGAGGATTTGCAGCGCAGTAAATCACACACTTCAGCAAAAACTACAGAGGTTAAATTCTGTCAGTTAGCTAATACCCTATCATTTATGGTCCCCATTAATACATCTCCATCGTTAACCGTCTCAGTCATTCGGTGGGAACTTTCACACACACACACTGCCTCTCACCTCCACGTATTTAAGGACCGCAACACTGGAGACCTACACTCCAAGATTCACCTCAGCTCTCCTTCTCTGGCTAGGAACTTCCCAGAAAACATGCCCACCAGGTTGATCCTACCAGAGGTCATGAGCCAGCACTGCAGGGCACACCGAGGAGCAGATGCTGGGCCTGTTCCCCATATCAAAAACATCAGGTAATCTTCAGAGAATTTACTAGTTGTAAGGAAGCTTCTCTCACTCATTTGCACAGCTCAGCTACTCATTTCCAGCAATAAAACTCTTACAGTATCTCTAAGGCACAAGTAAGTGCTGTAGGTGACTTTTAGGTGAGTTAATTTGAAAAAGAGGAGAGTTGATAACACTACACTACCTTCAAAAATAACAAACAATCTGTAACACAACACACAGTTACTATAGAGTGTAATAAACCTTTAAAAGGGATTCTCACAGAGTTATGCAATGCAGGAGAAGCTACAGGTCTGCCAGGGACCCTGAAGGTCCCTGTTACCTGCAGAGATAGGAACACTGCAAAAAGATTCACATCTTTCCACTTATCTATGCTTATTTCTCCTAGAGTTCCTTAGGCCAAACACTTCTTAGGGTCATGCCTGGAAAATGTCTGGATGAAGCAACACACACACAGAAGAGTTACAGCTGTTTTGGCTTTGGAGTAGAAGCAGTTTATCATCTTGGCATACTTACAGTCTTAAAAAATAAAATCACCCTTCACTTCCATATTTTTGCATAGTCTTTAGATATAAGATCTTCAATAAGCTAAAGCATTTGTTTGAGGGTGAGAGGTCTTAATTGTTGAAATTTAAACACAAAGAGCAAGATACTTTAAACTTTTTAGCCATGGTAACAGAACCATTGATAGCGTTGTAAATCATAACATTAAAGCCTCAAACTGGGACAATAGAGATAAGAGCCATAGGATAAGAACCACAGTGAAGTACCCAATAGTTCACTTATTTGTAACAGACTAAAACTTTGAGAAAATATGCATCTTCCAAATAAGCTTTTCAGTAGGTTTCTGAGCATAGGTAGCCACTGGAAATAGAGGCTGTACAAGTTTGGCATGATGCCACTGTTCTTGTCTATGCCTGGAGTAAGGTACAGAGACAGTTATGTTTTGCCTTTCAGGAATCTTTGAGAAGCCCCGTCTTGTGGAAAAAAAAAAGAAAAATGGTTATATGGCAAGATATACTTTGAGGTGTATATATACACAGAGAGAGAGGTATACATACCTTTAGCCAAAAAAAAAAAAAAATGCATCCAAACACAGTATCAGAAACTTTATTTCTTGAATAGCATCTACATGATTACTACATAGATCAGTAAATTTCTCAGGTTTCCAACAACTGGATATTTTCCATATCCAATTGACAAAGTGTCAGTATCACAGAACTAGTGTATGACAAACAGAAAAAAAAAAAGTCCGCAAAAAGAACAGACAAAATTCAGAGATTTAAGTTGCATCATGCTATTGTAGCCTAAAACAACTTTTTCTAGCCAAGGTTGACAGAAACATCTAAAATTCTTATTTTCAGAACACTAACAAATACAGCCTGTAAAACCATTTCAGGGAGTCAAACCCATTCCATGCAGTGTGCTTGCTCCCAGCTAAGACACTTCTCAAAACCACTTTCTGTATCCGCTCTTCACCACTCAGATGGCTGACTGGAATCTAGCTCACTCTGATTTCTTTATGAATCTGCTTCTTTACAGTGAAACTTATATAAACTGAAATGTGAAGCTATTATCCTTTGCAACTTCTTTGAAGAAGGATCATATTCATCTTGCTTCAAAACCATCTCCACACAAGAGCAATTAAAGTGTAAAAACACAAAATGATAAGATGCATTTCTGAATAAACAGTGCTTCCAAAGCAAGTGGGGAGGCAGCTTAATGAATGGTCAATAAATACAGAACACAAAGCACCAAAGAAGGAAACTTCATATAAAAGAAAAAGCAACTATCTCAAAACAGGTTGACACATTTGACAGGTTATGCCTAATACTATGGAAATATTCATCAAGTCAGAAACAACCTATACTAATTCAGGAAACAGTGATATTTGTGCAATAAATTACCCTAACGTTCTCTGCAAAATGTGTTTCAAGATACAATAACAACATTCCTTCCCCAAATGTGTAGATATTTTATTCTCTACATTTTTGCTTTAACCACAACATATAGGTGCTGGATGAACACAGAAGATGACAACCAGCTGTACAAACAACTTTTATATATATGTATAAACAACTTCAACTCAAGCTTTCCAAGTATATTAACTGACCTCCCTGTACACTGGAATTGCATGTCACATCTCGGGTGTACACTCGAGACCAAGTTTTGACGATTTTGACAAGTATTCTCTTTTGGCTTCAGTGAGACTGTGTAGGTGATTGAGGAGAAAGGCTTTTTTTTTAAAAAAAAAAAAAAAAGGAAAAAAAAGGGAATAAGGGAATTCTAGGTAAACCAGATGTTAAATTCATAGTCCCAGTGTCCTTAAAGGGAATTTTACAGATTCCTTTTGAACAACGTTTTCTCTGAAAATTATCTTCCTACTTCTCAAAACATTAGACTAGTAAAGTTGAAATCATTTAAACTGTCATTATTACTTGGTTCTGTGCAATTTCATATGCCTTGCTTAATGAAACTAGACAAGTCAGATTAATTTCCTAATTTAGCAGTTTAAGCAGAAACTTGCATTTGAGACAGTGACAGGGAAGTATTTCTTTTAAAAAGTAGTTTTAAATCACAAATGGCTAGTAAAGATGGTAAAACACTAGAAGGGAGTCTGTCAGAGAAGGTGTATGAAATTGAAAAGATGAACATCTGTTGGAAACAATGTAGATGTATTTTTCCCTACCAAGGGCAGGATGTTATAATAACTCAGAAGGGCTCTTCCAGCCAAGATATTGTTAGAGCCTTCAGACATGATGCCATTAAAAAGAGTATTAAATACAGAATCTTTCACGTTTTTCCATTTATTTGGAAAAGAAAGCTAGAGTTATCTACTTTATATTCTGAGTTTGCCAGAAATACAGAACATTAAGGTGCTGCTAAGAAGCTAATCAAATGAAAGGAGGGGCCAAATTGGAGAAGATGAGTTGCTGACAGGTAAAATCAGGCACATCTGAGAAAGACAGAAAATAACAAGTAAAGAAAGATGCTGGTGATGTGGAAAGGGACAGGGCAGATAGAAGAGAAAGTCCCTCTCCCACTCTTAAAATCCTTACCTTGAAAATATCTGCTAAATTCTTACTAATCCTTTTACTTTCTATCCCCCCTAGATCAACAAACTTTTAAGCAAACAAGAATGGAAAGGAATAAAGAATCCTAAAAAAAAAATAATGAATTCTTAAATTCAAAAAGAAAGGGTCTATCTTTCATTCTGACACAGATTTGTTTTAATTTTAAGCGCTGAAGATTAATATCAAGCCACCATTCCTTGTTTCCTATGTATGTGTCCTTCATAAGCCACTGTTTCTGTGATTTTGGCTACCAGAATACATAAGGCTCATGATCTCCAGCACTGTGCATGAATCATTTTCATTTTTCTCCATAGAAAGGAGGACAAAAGCATTCACAACTAGAGTACACAACCAGAAAGCATATCATCTTCCAAAAGTCAGAAATAACTAAGCACCATCATACTTATATCCTTTAAACTTTTTCAGAACAAAGATAAAGTACCAACTTCTTTTAATTAGTTCTGAAAGTCAGCTATGAAGCACCAGGCAATTACTATTCTTCAAACAGTTTAAGTTTTCTAACTAATGTTCTACCATCGTTTCTTTTAATTTGAGACATAAATTTTTAATGCTCCTATAAATTTGTTTTCTAATAGATAGGTTTTTAAATGGCAGGAAAAGATCACATAGATGAACACTAACCTTTCACCTTATAAAATTACAATTTTTATCTACAATAAGCAGATAAGGGAGAAGGACGTCCTTACTAGTAACCTTCTCAAGATAAACTTTTATCCCAAAACAAACACATTTTATAATCTCTGCTCTCAAGGTTCATCCTTCATTATTGTAAGCCACTGTAAGTTATTAAGGAATGTGCCATTGGCAATTACAAGAAAGTCAAAACTTGTATTTTAACTGCCCTCTTCTCTACCCAGGAGGAGGAAGGGAAGAAAAACACACTGTTCCACCAGTTGAGCCGGTTATGTCTACAGCAAAATATACGGCATTATGTTCAACACAGAGCTTTTCATCTATATGATACCACGTCACCAGATTCAGGCTTCCACAGTCACAGGCAATTAATATCTTGTTCAGTTCACAAATGTTTGCAGATGATCCTTCATAGATACTGCAGGCCAAAAACGATTCCCAACATCAAAAAACAATCTTAAGCAGCACAGACAAACCCGAGCCAGAAGACAAAAATATAATACTCCACCAGATAAGGTACTAAAGACAGTACCTGTGTCCCTGCAATAAATTCCCCAGTGTTAGGTAAAAATCCCATTAGAATACCCATGTAAATTTATATTACCAAGATCCCTAAGGTGTATACATTTAATGCTGGCAAACAAAAACACAAATATTTACATAAGTCACAATTCTAAAGAGTAGCTACAAAAAATAATCAAAATTCACCTCTGTGAAAGGTACAATTTTGATGTCCCTTGTCTAGTTAGATTTTTTTTTTGGACACAAAGTTTAACAGAATATTTAAATTAAATCACAGGGTTGAAATTGAAATGCAAAACTCAACAAGATGTATACAATGTACTTCAATGATAACCACCACTGGAGTCAACCACAATCTAGAAACAAGTATCATTACTCACTATGTATGAATTATAAATTATACCTCTTTTCTCAGTAGCAATATCAAGATCCCAGTGAAATCACAGAAGGTATCTTCATGCATTTACTGATGTTTTCTTTATTAATTTATTAATAATTTAATTTGCATTAACAACTTCAGTCTAAAAATTCTGTCCATAAAAAAACTCTTGTTTATCTAAAACATAAAATAGCTCTTTTAGATAATATTTGAGCCAGTCCCAAGGAGAAAACAATGAGTCTACTGATATAGTAAAACATCTCTTTAAGTAGGTTATATAGAGATGTACACATCAATGTGTTTACGGGTGCCTATACCTTGAATTTTGAAGTAATATGAATCACACACAATAAATAGCGCTTTGTGTCTTGTTCACATTAATTAGACTAATCCAGTAAGAGCTGATAAACTGTTAAAACTCTTGGATGCTATTTGCAGCAGTAACATTTTCAGATATGCTCTTATAGATTCAGCAACATGGCAGTGGGAGAAAGTAATCTGGATTATATAAAAATCTCTTGTGAACAGCTGTCAGAGTAAAGTTTTCTTTAGTTGCTCAACAGATTCACATGAGAATATCAGATTTCTCTCTCCCATTCCATTTCCTCACCTTTACCACTTAACTGTTGGTTCTCCTTCCTACACTTTCTGACAGTGTCATATTAATAGCTATAAACTGCATGTTTTTATGTCTTCACCTGACCTGCAGTGCTGAGCTCTTCTATTCCACAAAAAGAAAAATGTAACTATATAAATAAATATATCTACACAACTTTCTACCAAAATAAAAATGACATTCTTAAACTATCTTCAGTGCATCCTTTATTTTAATACAGATATCCATTAATAGCTCCCCCACATCTCTGTAAATAACGGTTTAGCAGCTTTCCAAAAAGAGAGAGAAAAAAAGAGAGAATTTAATAAAAAAATGGAAGTGCAACCTCCTCCTCATATAACAATATACAAATTTCTCCTTTTCTTGCCCTTCCATTGTTGTCATATTTTTCTCTACCGGATATTTCTTGACAGGATTTTGTATACCAGCCTCTCCTACCTCCTTTTATTTGTTACCTCACCCAGCCAAAGTATGCTCAGTCTCCCACATTTTAAAACAAGGGTCCTTCTGAATACATCTCAGTCTTTCTAACTATCATTTTCAAGACTAATTTCAACAGATGCTTCACAGCTTCCGTTTGCCTACTTGGTCTTCCACTACTTGAGTCACAGCAACCACAGTTGCAACCATGGTCATCAAATTCTATTTCTAGACAAAGCTAAGAGCCATTTCCAACCTCACTTGCCAAGTTGACTGCACTTGGTTTCTGCAGCACCATGTTCTTCTAGATCTTCTCTCAAACTGTCCCTTAAGGTTTTTCTTGTTCTGTTCATATAACATTGAAGATTTGCAGAACTTACAGGACAAGAACATATTCTGCTCAGCCGCAGTACAACTTCTCCAACATATGCCTGCTAGACCAGTTTGACAGGGTGAAGAGTTTCAGTGTAAAAATACAGAAAATATTAGTTCTTCATCAATATATACTGCCTGAAGAGCCATTTGCAATTTCCTCCAAGGGAAAAATGGCAAACTAGTCAGAAGAGCAGAGGAACATGCTCCATCACAGCTGGATCACATAACTTACAGTACTCAGTGTACCCAATGAAACAACCAGAGTAGTTGTGTTTTATAGTGCTGGCAATGCCAGACACTAAAAGAGTCATAAAGGCGATATTTTAAGGTCTGATAATGTGTTACCAGCTCTTTTTTTTTTTTTTGGTAGTAATTTTAGGCCTTTAGGACCCCCTTCAGTCACACTGTGAAAATTTTTGGCCAAACTAGGTAAACTAGGTAAGCAACTTATGCACACACACACAAAATGCCACTTTTTTTCCATTTTCACATAATTTCAGGAGCTTAAAATTTATGGTAAAAAAGAATGTAAAGACATTAATGACAATGTCCTAAAAACATTCAAACCTGTTTATACTGCTTTTTGATGTAAAAATGTAAAACAGTGGGAATTTTTATGTTGCAGTAAGCATTTTTTCCATATTGGGCAGCTGAATGAAAGATCAGGACATGAATGAAATAAATGCAGTAATGAGGTTGGTGAACAAGAATACGGAATACCACAAGGTAACAGAGACAGCACAGTAAGAGGCTGTTATCAACAATTTCAGATTTAGGTAGTTCTATTCTGCCTCATGAAACCAAAACCAAAAATGAGCATCACCAAATAGGAAAGAACACATTTCTTCCTCCAAGATCATCTTCAGATAGTAAAGCATTTTATTCAGCATCCACTAATATGATAATGAGGACAAGAATTAGGGGGAGATGCAAAACACAAATTTCACCACAGTTTTGTATTGGTCATGTCCTTCCAGTGCTCTCCTGTTGTTTTGTCTCTTCTTAGCTTAGAAGCTGGAGATCCATATTTTTTCTTAGTTGCTTCTTTAGGCTTTCCCAACTGGTAAGATTTTTCTAAGTTATTCTGCCCTTTTTCATTTCTCTTCCACCTACAGATATGAATTTAACTCTCCCCCTGACATGCACACACATACATAAAGTGGGCGATTTCTACTCTCACTTGCTATGAGGCTGCAAGGAGAAAACTTGGCATATCCTAGTGATCTCCCGAAAACAATTTGAAAACCAGGATTTCTCTTTGTTCCCAGGACTTCACCTGTGTGTTTCAGACCCTCTCTTCTCACAGCTGCAGAAGGTGTAAGAACAGATAAGAGACCTCTCGCTGGGCAAAATTTAGCCCAAGGTTTCCAGGGCTGCTGGTAACATTCTCCAGCTATTAGGACTCAAAGGTTCTGGTAAGTCTTGTCTCTCTTGGTGTTTGCACAGCGCTGGTGATTATATTTTCTCAGTGAAGTGTGACAGCCCTGTTCTTGCAGTCACCATTCTGCCACAAACCAGGGGCGGGAGGCACGCCAATTGCAAAAGTCTGGTAAGAAGTCTACATATTATGAGACTTTGAAACCAGATACCGGAAAATACACACACACACGCAGGCAAAACACATGCTGTTTAATGCATTGCATTTTTCTTAACTACAATGAACTGAATCGCCAAACTCTAAATTTTGCATCTAATTACTCAGGCACTTAAGAGTTATATTTGTGCAAATAGCACGTGATAAATAACCAGAAGAGTAACTAGTACTAATAAAATATTAAATAAAGGGGATTCATGACCTCACAGAAGAAAACTTATATGATTACATCTTCTGTCTCCTGATTGTGTGATGCTCTAGAGAGCATCAGTCAGTCCTCTGTCAGCTAAAGCATCAAGACTTTATTACTTCTGAAAAGCAATCTGGAACTGTAAACCTGAACAGTGGATTTAGTTCTTCGCCTAGGTTTACTTGACATTTGAACACGGAAGCTGTACCCAGATTAAGTTTCTTTAAAACAAACATCACACAAAAATTACTCCTTTTTAATATATTTCCTAACATTTACTAAAACTACTTTTACACATCTTGCTTAGAGAAATAGCAAGATGATTCGATGTTTTTTTTTTTCTTTTTTCAGTCTGCTCAAATGTTCACAGGTGGTAAGAGGAAAATGTTTCATTAACTAAGAGTAACACTTCTCCCAACATACTATAAATATTCAAAGATTAAGAAAATGACATTTGCTGATAGCTATAGCTTAATGATATCTCAGAGGACAGCTTCCCCTCTATATTTTGAATGTGAAATAACTAATGCGACTTGGCAATAGATGACTTTAATTTTGATCATGGCAGGCAGTGATACGACAAGGTTGGTCAAAAGCATTTCTATTCCCCTCAGTTCCCCTCACCTACAGTGATTACCATTTAATAATGGTGAACACGACATATTGAGTAATAGTCACTTCGTCCTTTGGCACATCCAGCTATCCTTGGCTTAGGTTTAGTCAATCCTGTGCACAAAAACAAAGCCAAACATCACGGCCCTGACAAAAGTAGGTGATGAATAAGGACAACACAAACTCAAAGGAGGAAAAACTGTGTGATCCATCTCTGTGCTGCAAACAGGGCTTTGAATGTGTAAAAATGCGAGGTATTTGTAGAACAAAGAGTTCAGTAGATGTCAGAGTGTCCAGGCAGCTCTGTGCTATTCATCCCAGGCCTGAGAGTTATGCAGAACAAGCCCTTTCCCAAAGTCTGGGCTTCTCCTACCCCTTCCTGTTTATCTTTTATTTACTGCCAGACCATATGCAGTTGAATGCTTAAATCTTAAGTTGAATCTTAAATCTAGCATGCGCTTCCACGGAGAATGCTTTTATAGTGAACTCTGTAATTTACTATGTTTGAGTCTGAGTCTCAAAACACACCTGCAGACACATATGCACATATACACACATTTTTTTCCACTTATGGTCTTATTACCACCAACTGTGGCAAAATGCAAGATTTCAAGGTATTATTATTATTAAGACAACTTTAAGATTTGTGTATTCCTGTATTTGCACTAAAAATGCACCCCATTTGAGGATCCACAAGACAAAATTAGTTTCGTTACAATTAATTACCTGAATTTAAGGATACATATTAACAAGTAGCATACAAATTCAGTAAAGTAAAATGTAGAGTGGGAATTTATATAAAAGTCTTAGTGCACCATGAAAAATGCTTTGTATCTCAGTCTAAGCAGGACTTTCATGAGCACCAAAAGGTAAGACTGAGATACTTCATTTATGCTAAATAATCATCAGGCTCCAGGGTTTTAAAACTTACTTCTCCAAACTGCACAACCCTGAGACCTAAGAGCATCTCATTACACATCTTTCTTCAAATTCTACTCTACCTCTAGTATGAATGAAGTAAAGATGAAAATAAACTTGCACAGCTATTGATTTGATGTCTCTTTTGACTTACCTGCCCTTTTAACTAGTAAGACCAAAGCCCATGGGAAAAGCAAACACCTAGACCATTAACAAATAGTTTCAGCAATAAAACGGTCAGGTCACTCAACAATTAAGCATCATCAACAATTCAAAGGGTACTCTCCTTTTCATAGTGGCCAAATCAGTTGCATTAAGTCACTTCATAAGAAACATGTTTCATAATAAAAGAATCCATACATTTAAAATAATGTCTTCTGAGACTAATTATTCCCATTTCAAATCAAGTTGCACATGAAGATATACACACATATGCACATGCAAAAGATATGCGCATGAAGAAAGATTTTTAAAAATAATAATAAAATTTAAAAGAAAAAAAAACAAACTAAGGTGGGCTTTTCCAAGTTTCTCCGGACTCTTATGATTTTCCTCTTTCTGCAAAGGGTAAAGTATATTTTGCTATTCTCTGGAAAAATTTTCAATTTTCTTCAATCTTCAAATAATTTGATTTCTACCATTTAAAGTGCTTGACTTCATTCATGAAGAAACATAAAAACTTGTACACAAGGTTAATGCTAGATTTTTAAACAGATGTGGAAAAACTTCTTACATAACCGAGGATCTTCATTTGCTAAGCAATAAGGTTAAAAGATTGAGAGATTGAAAGTGTCTCAGAGCTGGTGGCAAATTTGGAATAGCAGCTTAAATTACTAAAGCCAAAAATTAATCAATAGTCATACGTTTCTTTGAAAATTTCTGTTTAATATCCCTTAAATTCATGAATGATGGAGCCTATGTTTAGAAGTCAAGCTACTGAAACATTTTGCTGAAAAGGAGCTTAAAATCCTGCTCCTTTATTATGCCATGTGTTCTCCTTTGCAGGCAGGATGCGGAGAGGACTAGAAAAAAAATAATTTCTAAGTGGTCATCTCTACCAGCATAGCATACACTTTGACTGGTCTACCCAGAAGACCAATGTACCTTTATAAAGTGACTTTACAAAGTTGCGTCTTGTAAAATAATACACCAGAACAGAAAGTCTTTACCGTTTACCAGGCAACTTTCTCAAAGAAATTACATTTCACTAAGTGACTTCCACAAATCCAGCAATTAAATACCTCTCCAAGAACAAAGCACTCAATCCATTTCTAAAAGATAAAATAAAAACTGAGCAAACCCAGAATCTACACACAGACTAAGCCTGAGCGGTAAGTATATGCTTCTTGACAATCTACCTCTGCTGCTACTAAAAGCATTTTGCCAAGCATAACAACATCGTAGCGCTACAATAAAGTCTCGAGGGATTTAAGCAATTTTTCTCCTCCCTGTGCATAGTTGGTTGCCCAGAACCTGTTGATATGACCTAAGGACGATCACATTCGCTCCTGCACTTCTACCTCGGGGATGTACAGCTCGCTCGTGCAGCATCTTCACTTACAGGCAAATTTCTGAACTCTTCCGTTTGTCCTGCAGACATTTTGCATCCATCACCAGATGTTTTCTAATCCTGCCTTCCTGAACTACAAAGCTCTCATACATAGTGGGCCTCTTAACTCTTTCCCTTGCTCTCATTTGCCAGACTTGATGATGCTTCTTAAGATGGGGCTAAACTGTGACTCCCCAGCAGGACATGGAGCAATTTGCCAGGCTAAGGTCTGTGCACAGCTGCACTCAGGTTGGGCAGCACTTGTTACAAGGCCAGATCCGCAGCTTTATCTGCTGCTTTACCCACTGACACGCAAATGTACATGATTTGAACTCGGAAGCAGCAAATTCATTATATTCTGGACCACGAAGCCTTCTTTGCACTCTCACTAATCCTCACTCACTCTACATCTGAATTATAAGTTAAACAGAGTCTGTTCCATCTCCTCAACTGTTTCACCTGCAAGTCAGAAAGAAAGTGAGAGCATTTAATACGCTTATTACACAAACCTATTACCTTCCGCATACATTAATTACTGGGAATGTGTTTAAATTTTCTTTACAAATAAGATGAGCTCTGGGGGAAAAAAAAAAAAAAAAAAAAAAAAAAGAAGTTCAATTTCAAAATCAAGCAGAGCATTTCAGGCACAGAAATACATTTTCTTAGCCTAAGTGCAGCATATTTTCCTTACTTGAGATAAATGTACTGAACTTGGCTGTGGCAATAACCGAAGCTAACATTGAATTCTAAAAACGCTCAGATGGTGCTACTTCAGGAGCAAACAAAGTGTCTAATTTGTCCCATTTAATAATGAAACTGACATGGCTAATGAGTTTGGGACATTCAATTGCTATGATTAACATTGTGCAATCTGAGAGGATTCACTAATCCTTACTGCCTCCTATGCAGTAGTGACTGCCGTGATGAGCGTTGAAAAAAAAGAAAAATAACCATTAATAAAGTAAAATGACTTGATGCAAAGTCATTCAGAAGCACAGCCCAAGAACTTTCTTTAAACATAACCACATTTGCTGCACCAGTCATTGCTGTTACCAGAAGTATACAATTTTTCTTTAAAATAATCTATCTTAAAAAGTCCACAAGGTTGTTTTTAAGCCTACTATTATTTTCTGTTAACATGTACCCATAAGTGATCTAGCTTTTGTAGTGCTATAAATATAAATGTATAATCAGTGCCAGAATTAGACATTAATATCTCCATTACTAGTTATGCAACTGCAGTCTGTTTTGCTGTTGGTTTTGTTCTTTGTTTGCTGGTATTAAATCTCAGATGTATATTCTTTAAGGATAGTTAGTGATCTACCTAGGGTATCACCTACCAAGAATTAATCCTACTTACCTACAAAACTTAAATGTGTAATCTTCAGAACATACTGCAAGCAAACAGATTAGCATTTTGTTTCCTGACATTGCTTTGTTGCCTTCAGTCTACTTAGCAGTATTAGGCTGTTCACATCTCTGTAATACTTTTTTGATTCACTGTCATTTACATTACGGATTTCCACTTTGTAAATAAGCTCCTCTGCTATAACAACTCCCCTGCTACTAATCAATATAATAAAAATCTATTGTATACAATCAAAGAGGCATTACATATCAATGACTGCAAGAAACACTGCCTTTTCCAGTTTGCAGCCCACCCACCAAGATCACAAACTGTTCAGACTTTGCAAACTCAGCACCCAGTGCTGGATTCAGGCATATTTCTTGCAAAACACTGCTTTACTGCTGCAATTTTTCTATCCCACACATAAAGAGATTTTTTTTCTCCCCATGTTTTCCTCAGTCCTGTGTATTTTGCAGCCCCTTGTGCATGCAGTATATGAGTATACTGGCAGATCTGTCACAGTTGTTCCTTTCTTCTTTCATAAAGACATCACTGATTTTTGAGTCCTTCCTCTATACATGACAGCAGCTGTTTTTGTCCGTTTGCTGAGTGCTGGCTAAAGCTTTTACTGGCCAAGCTGTGTTTGTGAAACATCTCAGACTGCTGAATGCTTTTGTGTAATACAGACAGTGGGCGAAGAGCCTTTAAGGTCACCGAGAACTGAGTAGCCAACATTTTCTGCAATTAGAAGGCACCATAGGGTAACTTTGTTGGCCGCATGGTTCCAAAAAAGGGTCCAAAATATGATATGCCAGGACAACATAAAAGTTGTGGTTCCACCTACCAACTCTGTCCATGAAAGGACAGAAGTGTGGATCTCTTTCTAGAAGTTTTCATGTCCCAGTCATGGTTCCTTTTGAATACCCAAGGTTTTAATAAAGAAAAGTCTACCAAGTGTGTTGTGGCTTACCATTTAGGTATGTCACTATACTTTCTATAAAAAAAAACACAACTCTGGTAGAGGAAGGTAGTACAAGCAGATTTTTCTTTATAGATTCATAGAATATTTTAGCTTGGAAGAAATCTCTAGAGATCATTTAGTCCAATCACTTGCTGCAAATGGGTCATCTTCAAAGTTAAGTTCATGAGCAATCTGATTATCCAGTCAAGTTTTGAAAGTCACCGGGGATGGCGATTCCACCATCTCTCTAGGCAACCAACCAACTTCAGTGCTCAGCTACTTGTTTTTGCTTATATCAAGTTGCCACTTGTAACTGCTGCCTCTTATCCAATTCCCAGGCACGCCTCAGAAGGATATAGGCTCTGTCTTTTCTATTACATTCCTTTAGTTAGTAAATTCAAAGTCAGCACTGAAAACTTTAGCTGGCTGGTTTGAAGGTTGCTTTGCACTGTTATTTTAGGAAGCATGCTCTATCACAGAATCACAGAATGGTTGAGGTTGGAAGGGACCTCTAGAGATCACCTAGTCCAACCCCTGTGCTCCGGCAGGGACACCCAGAGCACGTGGCACAGGGTGGCATCCAGGCGGGTTTGCAAGATCTCCAGAGAAGGAGACTCCACAGCCTCTCTGGGCAGCCTGTGCCAGGGCTCTGTCACCCTGTAAAAAAGTTCTTCCTCAAAGGGAGTTGGAACTTCCTGTGTTTCAACTTACACCCATTACCCCTTGTCCTGTCACTGGCCACCACCAAGAGTTTGGCCCTGTCTCCTTTACATTCTTCCCTCAGGTATTTGTACATATTGATCTTCTCTAGGCTAAACAGGCCTAGCTTGCTTAGTCCTTCCTCATAAGATAGATATTCTATGCCTATGCTTATCCACATACATATACATTTTGTGAAAGAAAGCCATGGCAAGAGATAGATGAGAATCAGAATCCAGTTCTAGCCACATAAAAGGAAGAGACTGTCACTAGTTATTTCTGATCATTCAGGAGGAAATATCCCAAGCTATATTAATTTCTTAATGATGTTTGCCCTTCTGAGATGCAGTTCAGTGGTTTCCAGCTTTTAGCTAATGAGACATATGTTTTCTTAACCAGAAAAAGCTGTCAACAGGATGACAGTGAGAATAAAAGTGGACAATTCCCATACATTTTTTCCTTTCCAGTATGATTACTTGTGGGATATTGAATGAAGGGAACAACTATTCTATTACTTACTTTCAGGGTCAAAGACCATAAAAACAGAGTTTTAAAAGTTACAGTCCTCAAGGAGACCTCCTCTCTAGTATACTGAAGAAAGAAGCTATGAAGTCATATTGCTCTCAAAAAATGGACAGCATTTAATATCTGAAGATCCCTCTAGATTAGAATTTATTTTGAGGTATGTAAAGGTTGAAAAAAATCACAGTAATCAGTTTTGCCTCTCTTATGCCTGGCTTAAAAATGAAAAAGTATATTAAATTATTCCCACTTGTACCACTGATATCTGAATGGCTTCCAGTCTCTTTTGCCTATATAAGTATGTCATATATTTATAAAAGGTGGTTTATGTCTAGATGTCTTATGAACTTTTCAAATTAGAAGCTTTTTGCAATCTGACTCAAAAATATAATTTTCATTGTCAAAATATGAGTCCTTGTTGCATTTATAATGCAACAAGGACTCATATTTTGACAATGAAAATTATAAGTTTACCTGAGGTACCACAAATGGCAAAAAAATATTCCTTTTCCAATGTCATGAAAAACACATTTGAGAGAAGCAGTTGTTACCATATTTCCTACTCTGTAGGGAGTATTTCCTGTTGTGGAAGTTTGTTGATCTTGTTTTGTTTTGAGCTGGTCTTGTTTTGTTTTTCAACCACAGGTTATGTGGCGGTATGGTTGGCATAATTACAAAATATTCAAATACTACTGCTATTAGAAATATTCCTTCAGCGGTTCACACAGCATCCAAAGGGAAACAGACCTTAAAGAAAATGTTAAGCATTAAAACAGGAAATTTAGTAAAGTTTAAATTAAAAATATTTTAAATAAAAGTATAGGAGAAGAAAAATAAAAGCCCATTAATTCTGTGAAGAAAGACAAGGCAAGAAAGAATAGGCTGTTAGAAAAGAACAATAACCGAATATTTGGTTTGCATCAAAGGTCTAATTAACATTGTACTGCTGGACCAACAGTTCCAAAAATTGCCAACTTACTAAAAATTCTTGAATTGATAAAAAAGAAAGATTTCAGAATGACAGGACTACATAAGGGAGGGTTCAGTATGAGGTTACTATAATTTTGATCCTGTAGTACTATTTACATCCCATAAATCCCACTCAAACTCTCCCACTAAAACGATGAATACTGCCTAGCAGTTGTGCTAATTTTCTAGAGTCCCAGTGATATATATATACATTTTTTTATAAAACATCATAATCATAAATTTATCAAAATCTAATACTGCTAACTCATAATTCTGTGAGTAAAAGTATTTTACCTAGGATTAGATAAAGAAGATATGAAGAAACTGATTAGCCTGGAAGGTATGAAAGATGTTCTAGTTTTCTGGTAGATTACAATCTAGTCTAGAAAAAAGCCACCCTAAACATCTGTCTGACTTTCTCATTCTTTAAGTTTGTTCCATTAATTTATCTGGTCACTTTTTAAAACTCATTATAATTTCCCATGGAAGGAAGTTATACAAGTTCTACAAGCACTTCATTTTCATTTCCTTTTTTTCCTCCCCTTAAAAAAGGCCTTTGTTATAGCTTCAAGTTATTTTCACATTTTAAGAGCTCCAGTGAATTTTATTCACTTTGATATACTCGCTTGTCTGGCCTCTCTTGTCTGAGTTTGAACAAAAATTATAATGAAACTTTACCTTTTAGGTTTTTTTAGTACAACCTTTCTAAATTGGAAGTGCACCTACACTTCCAGATATATGTTCATTACTAATCAAGTTGGACTTTTTGTGTTTTGTTCTTTCTTATTCCTTTCTTAGCAACTCCTAATGTTCTGCTTTTCTTATGGCTAGCTACCCTTCTAACAATGAGAATTCATTGTGGTATCCACAATGACTCAAATATCTCTTTCCAGCTGGCAACAGCTGACTTATCGTTATCTATGACCATCATGAGGTACAAATTACGACTTAGAGCACGGTCTCTCACCCATCATATATTCCATTATATTTTATCTGGCATGTTCTTGTCTGCCTGAAAGAGACATTTCTGCATCTCTTCACAGACAATCTCAGTTTTCAGGATCCAAAATAATTTTGAATTACCTGAAAAAGTTTGCCACTTCCTTAGCTATCCTCTTTTCCAGTTCATCTGTGAAGATACTGATCAGCAAAATTTCCAGAAGAGATTCCTTTGAATCTCAACAGCATTTTTTCCTCTCGCCTTTGATCATATGACACAAATTTTATTTTATCCATAATTTTCTATTTTATAAGCAACTAAAATCTTACTTGTCCTTTTGTCATATTTTACAGTAAGTAATATAAGTATAGGCAAAGAAACCTAGTCAAAAATTGTTTTACCCAATCCATAGAAATATCAACTGAATCGTCCTTATGCATTTTGTCATATGATTCCTAACAAGAAACACCAAAATCTATAAGATATCTTTCTGTAACAGCCATGTCAACTCCAGTATATCCCATTTCTGTACTTGTAATTTATGTCTGAGCTAATTCTACTCTTGCTTGAATTTTGTTTCTACCAACTTGCTAAGCAAAGAAACTCAATGTTCATGTTATAAATTTACTATAATAACTCTTCCCCTATATTTAAATTTGAGACAATTCTTCTAACCTGCAAAACAGATCTCCAATATGAAAATATTTGTATGCTGCTCTACAAGAAATACTAATACAAAAACTTGCAATGATTTTGCTCTTTTGAGATCTCCTACTACACCTAAACTCTCTGCTGGTCTTAGTTTTCTCAGGCTTTCCACTTTTGATTGACATCATTGAGGGAGGAATAAAAGAGGGTGGTGGTGATTTTATTTTTAAATTAATCTTTAACATTTGAGGCTGGCTGTGTTAGTGTTTTACATTTAACTTGTCAAATCTCATTCCCTGTTTTATTACTGTTATATTACTCTCAAATATATTACTCTCATTTCCGCTATTTAAAAGACATCATTTCACTCGAAATGGTCACCTTCACTTGGATCTTAAAACCATGACAGCTTCAGGTTTTAGCAGCTTTGGGATATTCTTGGTCCTCTTGCATTTATTTTTGACCCCTCTTACAAAGAAGGGTTGGCCCACGTCTCCTGCAATTGCTTTAACCTTTAGTTGTTCTCCTCAATATACATTTTTTTCTTTGTTTTAGTGCAGAAAGGAGATACTCTCACTCCTACAAGGATGCTGAACTGGCACACAACAGGATCGCTCCTAAGAGCTAGCTAGGCATATATTTCAAATTCATTCCCCTGATAGAATGGGCTTCCCCTTGGGCTTCTGTAAATAGGTTTTCTAACTAGTTACTTCAAGAAATAATTTATAGAAATGCATTTATAGAAGTTACTTTCCGCATTGTACCTTAATAATATTTAATCTATCTGTCAGTATTATTATCATAGTAGGTAACATTAGACATCACTACCCTGGTCAGTTGGGGGCAAAATCATAGCATAATACTTAGCCAACTCCCCAGTTTGCTTCACTTTTAGAAGGGGCTTCTTTGAAAATCATCATGTTATGTTTTTAAGGGATTAACTCAATTTTTTAAAAGCCTGATGCCACTATGTGAAAAAGATGGTGTAGATCCCTTGCACCCAGTTACTGTTCCTGCCATGAGCTAATATCATCTTATGAATAGACAGAATATTACCTGAATACTTCTAAAGGAGTTTAGTATTTTTTTCTTCTTCTGTAATTCTTACACTTTATTAAAATAATAATAGAGGAAAAAAAATCAACCTATGGATTCAATCGAAAAATGTGCGTCAGAAAACTAAGGGAGAAAAACAAAACAAGCTCATGAGAAGTCACACTAATTTAAGAAATTCCTAATCAAGTGTACTTCATCTTCATTTTAACAACAACAAAAAAATTAAGTGTACTTTATCTTCATTTTAACAAAACCCTTAGCAACAAAACATTATAAAGACTTAGTTACTATGGCAAAGATAATTATAATTAATATAGCTGGACACCAGAGTAAAAGCTTCTGTGCACTGGAAAGAGTGTAACAGGCCATAATGATAGAAGGTCATTAAATACTGTAGTTGGTAATAATTAAATTCTATGAAAGGAGCCAAGAGAAACTGTTTTTCAGTTGTTCTGTTCAGTAATATTCCCTGAATCAAAAGTGATGCTTAATCTAAACTTTGGACTTGACATCTCATCTACCACAAGCAAGACCTCACGGTCATCTACTGCAACACTCCATTTTTGAGCCCTTCGGCATTCTTCAAAGAGGGACAGGAACGCAACTTCCTCATAATTAACAAACAAGCTTCAGCATCAGAGTTGTCTCTTGTTACATTCTAAATATGAAAAACACACTTAAAACTGTCTTTTGAAGACATATGAAAGAACCTGCTAATTATAGCATATTTCATACAAGTTTTCCCATCTTTATTATGTGATGAGTGCTATTTCCAAATGCTTTGAAAGGTTTGAAAGGGATTTTATTTTTAAAGAAACCTAAGATAGCAGGAGTTACTGCTGTTTTATAGGGTAATAGTACCTCTATACAATAACAATTTGAGTGTCAACACCTTAGAAAAGTGAAAAGGGAAGACTCTGTTTAAAAGCATAAAGATATGATATACAGCAAAAAATATTTTTTCCCAGATCAATATATGCAATTTGGCCTTATTTTGATATATTAGATTTAAATGACCCTTCTGAAATTTGAAAGTCACCAGTTCAGTTGCCCTGTGAAGCGCTTTTTCACATGACTTTTTCACATTCAGTGTTCTTAAAAGTGAACAATTTAAAATAATGACTGATGATTATTAAGGGATCTCTGTCAGAAAATACTCATTAAAAATGTGTCATCTGTTAACATAAAATATTCAATTTTTAAGATATAAAGCTATGAAGCAGTACTTCTTAGAACCCTAAAGGCAGATTGTAACCTGCTTCATAAAACACCATAAAGAAATACTGAAGAATACACATGCTATTCATGCAGGTAACTTTAGATCCTTCATATGCTTAACAAGTGTCACTATTGCAACAAGTTTTGAATTTTCAGCTTTTGATCATGTCAAGAAGCACTCGCAATTTGCAGACAAGTTAAAATATATCTTTTAAATGGGCTAATGAATTATAGCACACAAACTTCAAAGCCGCAGAAAAAGGACTTTCCCCAAGTCTGGATAATTTTGGCAACATTCTAACAAGAAGCTGACCCAATTAACACCTTCCTGGCATGAGCGAGGTCAGGCTTCACTCTTTGATCTCATTGTTTCTGCTTGCAGTCCACTCCTTGCCTCATTGCCGGTGTAAAAACTTACCAGATCCTATCCAAAGCCAAATCAAATTAACTCCATCCTTTTTCTTTGCTGGGTC
Organism: Crypturellus undulatus; assembly: GCA_013389825.1. NCBI lineage: Eukaryota > Metazoa > Chordata > Aves > Tinamiformes > Tinamidae > Crypturellus > Crypturellus undulatus. Next base: position 410,564 of record VWPW01020728.1, read on the forward strand.
AGTTTGGTGCCCCCCAAGCTATTGTCTCCAGCCCAAAGAGCAATTCTTAGAATTTCGTAACGTCAAATTTCTGCCAGTTTTAATCTGCCTATGCTGTTCTCCTCCTTTAAATTGTACCAACGGGGTTTCCTGTCCCTTATACCAGGTAAACAGGTGAATGAAGCCTTCTCATGGAAAAAGGTAAAAGTTACTTCCCTGAAGACATGCTCTAATTCGGGAAGACACACAACAAAGAAATCGCTGAATTGACCCTACCATCTCTTGCCAGTGTTGTTTACTAAACCTTTCTTTCAAACGAAAAAAAAAAATCATGTGAACAGAGTAACAATAAAGTAATAGAAAACTGAAATACTTCAAAAAAACAAAAAAACAAAAACAAAAACAAACCCAAACAAGTCCTAAGTACCAAGTACTTCACTATTCAAGGGGACAAAAATCACTTCAAATACTGATTGACACTGTCGTCTGAATATCTATATTCTACCTTGAACAGTTGCTGTAATGTTTTTCTCAAAAACGTTATTTAACATTTTCCAACTCTGCAAAGACGTAAGAACATTAAAACTCTGTTGCAGAGAGCACACTGCTTGAAAGTTCATTGGCACAGCAGTTACATCCACTTTTCAAGAACATATGATAATTCTCTGTCTAGTTTCTCCAAAAGGAGGAGGAGGAGGGAAGCATGCAGAAAGCAGCAGCAGCAGCACACACAATATGCTTTAACTTCCATCTGCCATCTGTTAACAGCTTCAGACACTCGGATAAATATGTATTTATACTCATCAGGATAGATTACAGCCTTGTCTACATGGAGAGTTACTCAAATCAATTTATTGAAAGTCCAAGGTGAGGACATTCATTTTGGACTAATAGTTGAAAGTGCACAGAAATACGATATGCTGAAATAAGAAAGCCCATATAAAGAACTACTCAATAATGTGTTCTCCTAATAACTAAATATAGACCCATCCACATTCTTTATCGGAAGAGAAACTACTTAGGTATTCACCACTATCTACACACACTAAAAACTGCCAGCAAGGCCTTGTCCTTCAGGAATTAGAAGGAGAAGAAATTAAATGTCTAACAACTGCAGCTATGTGGGCAGAGACACATAGCCATTAGCAGAGCCTTTTTACTGGTGTGCTTCATATTAATTTGGGAAATCATATTAAACCTCCTGGAAAAATTAAAAAAAATACATCACTACCAAAATGCTCTTTTATTTTGAGAAAAGTAACTGCATTTTTCAATGTAATTCAATCGCCTTATTGAATGACAAACTGTAAAACGTTTGCAGCTTAGATGAGCTCTCAGTTTAGCACTACTGTTATCTCCTAACTTGGCCTCTTGAGAAGGGAAAAAAACTTGAAACAAGAGCACATGATTGCACACTACGTACATCCACATACTTGGAGTAATGATCTTTTTTTTGCTTGTGGGTTACTTTCTAAGATGAAAAATGTCCACTACTGTCTTGCAAGATTTTTTCATGAGAAAACAAAAAGAAGCTGAAGATTCTGTTCAACAAGACAAAAAAAATAGACAAAAAAAAAGAACACCCAGGACACAGCTGAAGTCATTTCTGAGTGGAAGATGGTCAGAGTGGCATCAACTTGTAACAGCCAGCTTCCTCTGAAAGGAGACCCTGAACACGGGCTGGCCATCTGGACCAGCAGGCAGTAAGAGTTAACTATTTTTCCACACGTACATCCAAATGGTACATAATAATACCAGAATATATAGCAGCTTAAAGGCATGCTAAGTGCAACTTAAGTTGATCTACACTGTTCATAACTGGTGAAAAACACTGTTTTAAGTCTCACAGCTGCAAACTGGCATTTACATATAGCACATTAGCTTAGTGTTATCAACTCCATTTTCATATAGCAGATAAACATATAAAATATGCTCATTATGTTATCTTTAAATAAACTCTTCTTAATTCTCATGGTCCACCGCATGAAAATGAGTGCTAAGTTAAAAGGTTAAAAGGGGTGCTAAGTTAAAAGGGTTTGTAACAAAACCCCTTCAGTGTGCAAGTTGCCTTAGTACTATGAATAATCCCTTTATTCACCCATTCGAACAGCCAAGGTCAGGCTGGGTCTCTTCTGCTTCTGTAACACCATTAGTGCAGACTTCAGGCACTTCTGGAACTTGCTTTTCCACCCTATCAATTTAATTGTCAGTCAGTGGTCAAGCAGTACTACATTTGGGCCATGTTTTATTCCTTCCTTGGGTTTATATGGCTGTGTCAGGTTTGATTTCACTGTGAAGGTACTGATGATCATTAGGTCTGTAGTACGCCTCTATAGCAGACCTCATCTTTTGTTTTCCTGGGTAATAGTGACAACCAAGAGCCAGTACAGTGATGCATTTAGATATCAAACATGTGTTACCAAAGAGTCTAATGGGCTCATTTCAGTAATGGATAAAATCCTGAAAGACATGATTAAAATAATGGACTATAAAATAACAAAATTTGCTAGCAAGATACATTGCTTAAAAAGAGTTTACATTACAGTTCAGGCAATGGATGTTCTAGGATGTTGCCACTAACCAGGACAAATACCACCATTCAGAACTCAATCCACACTCCTACTTTCAGGGCCCATGTTTTTGCTCACACTCTGCCAAGCTGTAGCGCATTGGTTCATTATGAATCTTTCTTAAAAAAGACACCTCAGCCCTTGTTTAGAAAAGTAAGCAAGACGGGAGCAAGAAATTTCTCGATTGAGACCAAAAGTGAGGATTCATTTGTAATATTAGATGACTGAACACTGTAATGTAGATGACGAATCTACAAATTAAGTACAAGACAAAGAAGAGGACAAAGCAGAAGAAAGTTGCCAGAATTTTGAATCTTGTGTAATTTGGCAGAAGAGGCATCTTAGGCAGTGTATGAAGCTACTACAATGTAAGGAGGAAAGAGTAGGGATAACATAGCAAGTAAGGAAGGTGGGGAGCATGACAGCAAAAAAATTTTTCATTTTAATTGGCTTTGGGAAGAAAGCCTAAAGGAGAAACTAAAACATCATCTTTAAAGGCGAGTTTAATTACTGCTACCTGCCATGGGAATGTGGGTAAGTAAATAGGAATTATTTCCAAGCTGCTGTGTGGGAACTTATATTAAATGGCAGACACTTGTTACATCCTCCTAATGCAAAGAAAATCAAAGCTTAAATACATTCCTAGCAAGGGAAAAAACAATAAATGAAAAGAGATTAAAGTACACCAATAATCACATCTGGATTTGCCAATAAAACCTGCAAATCCCAGTTTTCTTTTAAATAGGATTTTGTGAATATTCATTCTGGAATATGCCAAAATAATATTAATCCTGTCTTGAAAAATGCTGCTCTAGAACAATCACTCATCGCCCTTTCTTCATAATTTATTAAAAATACTGCAGAAAAAAAATAAAGATACAAAAAACTTTTCTTCCTGACTGCAGTTCATATTTCTGCAGAAAATATGCTCAGCTTTACAACTGAATTTTATTCCCAACTCCTAAATTGTTAACCATGTTGTAACTATACAAAAACAAGAGATAAAACTGCTTCTGCAGTCCTTAATTGTAAACTTTAATTATCGCTTAAAAATCAACACTATGAAACTAAAAAGAGAAAATACCTATAAAAACCTCAGCATTAAACAACATTGCTAAAAAGTGGAATCACAAATGGAATCACAACATTTACATGAAAACAAAGAATTTAGAGCAGCAATTAAGATCTGTTATAATACTCTTTTGTATACCATGAAAATTTACTACATTTAAAATTATAGTAATTAAACTAATGAAAGGGGAGCAGTTAAATTAGTTCATGCTTTAAGTAAAATACAAATGCTGTCACCTTCTTTAATAAACTATGCTTATTTTAAATTGTAAGGGAGATGCCAATGGAAAGCCCACCTTTAATATCTATCAGGTGTGGATCACTTTTCATATGTTCAGTTTTATTTTGACCTAGCAATCTCCAAGTACAAAAAAATATATTTGAACTCAAGGCTTTTTCACAGACAAATTCAATTGCCAGCTACAGCCTTTACCTGTGTGGCCTTTAGAGACATAAGTAACTGGTTGTTTTCTCTCTCTGGAATAAATGGAGTCTTTGAAAAAATACTCAAATTATGAAACTTCCTAATTCCTACAGCATGAAATTGGCCTGCTCCCCATTTTTAGCAATACCAGACTTGACCAAAATTTTTAGTTGATTCGAAATATTTTATTGCCATATTCATACTTTAGGTAAACAAACACATTAAGCAGACTGACGGCACTTAAGAGGGTTTTATTGTTATTTTAATATACACTTTCTGAAATCTAATTATTAACAGCTTTCCACAAAACATATTTTAAATCATGCTTTAGCAATATTCATACATTTACCTATTGTGATGACAAGCTCTCTAAGAGACAGTTTAACCTTCCTGTTTAATACACTGCCGCCAGAAAGCTCTGTCCCTTCTTACTGATATCTCTGCTTAAGTTGCCATCTAAATAATCATTTTCTTTTTGCCTTTTTGCCTCACTGCCTTCATCTTCTGCCTGCCACCATGCCAGCAGCTAAGCATCGCTGCTAGTAATCCTCTCCTTCTCCTTGCTTCGCAGCGAGGGTTTAAAAGCTGAACCGCATCTCAGAACAGATTTGCGGCCAACCTCAAGCGCGGCTGTGAGCCCAACAAGCCCCACCAGCACCGCCTCGCCACGGGTTTGTGTCCGCGATCACCTCGCACTCGTACTGCTGGGTAAGCTGAGGGTAGAACCTACTTGCAGTAAGAAGCCAAGTGTATTCTGTAGGAAGAGGCAGGGGAACAGCATGGCAAATCCCAGCGCTGCGGGCAGGTACATGGAAGCAGCCTTGGTTTTGCCAGCACCTACAACAACTTTGAGGCACCATGACCTCTGCTTGGGCATCACACCAGCGCTAATGTGCCTGCACAGTGAAATACTTCAGGGAGTTGGATCTTGCTGAAAGAGTAAAAATAAATTAAAAAAAAAAAAAATGTAAATCTCCTACTGCTGGTCACCTAAAAAAAAACAAAACTGCTTAAACTGGCACAAGGGGGAGGGGGAGCATAAAGACAAGAACAAAACAGAAGCAGAAAGAGAGGGCAAAAACTGCTTATATTGGCACTGCCACCGAGAAGTATTTGTGAAACTACACCCTGTTAATCTCTTTTTAATGTTTCAGGCTTTGCCTCATTCCTGGCCCAACCCAAGGTGTTTTCCCTCAAACTTATCAGGAAAGATTATTGGGAAGGTAAAAAGGATTTGAAAGGAGTGTTAGCCAAATAACGTCTGTTAAATAAAGTTAGCAATATGTGACCTCCATAGAGGCTGAGGAGTTCTATAGAATAGACCACACTCTTAAGCATACATACCGCTTGCAGAGCTGGTTTTGACACTGTAGTAGCCTTATTCAAGCAAAATTACTCTGGATTTAAAAATATTTAATAGTTAAAAGAGCTAGTTTACCCTCTATTATTAAGAATCCGCACCTGTACTACACTAAAATTTTCAGATTTGTAGAGGAAGAAATCTCTAAACTTAATGTATATACTAGTGAGGTTGTCACTCCAGTTCAAGAATAGAAAGAAATTCACAAGCTCAAAATAAAATGCTCTTTAAATTCAAAAGGAGAAACATTACAACAGTTGTATTTTATCAGACTTCTCTACTTCATATCTCGCAGGTCAACAAGGTCTTGAAGCAAGTAACCTTTATTTTACCACACACAATATTGAAAGAAATATTAAAAAGTGTAAACTTTTGTAAAATGAAAAATTTACTCAAACCATAAATTGTTCAAATTTTAAAAAGAAAAAAAAAAAAAAGAGCCAGTCTTGGGACAGTTCTTCAGTCAAATATATTGAACCTAATTCATAAGGCTGCAGCCAAAGGACTTTGTTGTGACAAAATATCTAGTTAACATATTTTTCTCCATCAAAGCACTATACAATACTTATCTAACATATGTAAACAAATAATATATAGAAATACATGCCACATTGTATTTCTCAAGGATATCTTAAGTGAGATAGACATAAAACTGAAAGAGCCACATAGCTTTTTCAAATATATTAGTTATTCCACATTATGCTTTGGGGGAGTTTGTAATAAATCAACACTTGAGCAATGTAATTCAGGCTGAATTCACTGCTATAAAAAGATAAGTATATCTGATTTTAAGGCTCCGTAAGGAAAACGCGGACAGCTATGGTTCAACTTTGTTCCCTTTCATTGTTCAAAAATATATGGTGTTAAACATCTCAATCCAGTCCACAAGCAAAGATGATACTCTGCTTGAAGGTTTATTCTTTTACCCTTAAAAAATGTAAGCAAAAATCATATGCATGCAGTCACATACGTGCATGCACATGCGGGCCCATGACCAGATTTGGCATTTACCAGTTTTGACTAAAACAGAAATATGCCAACCACAAATATTCTAGGAGTCTTCTGTGATTTCTAACTGTTAACTTACACAAAAATACAATTTATCTAGTGTCAAGACCTAATAACTTACAGAAAGATATTCTTTTGTGATGCACAAATCAAACTCCGATGCTTTGCACTCTGCCTGACATTTTAACGCATACTGAGAAAGAAAAATTGACACATTGATAACCTATCAGAATTTTCAATATACTACGAAGTATCTAAAAATTCCGTTGAGGTGTAAGAATTGTTGATTGTAATTGTAACTTCATAAAACCCTCTCTGACAAGCGAAAAACGCCTGCTTGGGTTTGCTCTTTCCAAGCAAATGTGCAGATGGGAAACCCAGATCTGTTCTGCCTAAGGAACCGCCAAAACACCAAACTGGGAATGCAAGATATGAGGAGGGAAGGGAGCAGCCCCAGGCTATAGGAGTGACACTCCAGTGCCCTTCCAGGCACCAGCTCTGCAGTCTGTGCGGCTGCACCCGCATCTGCGGATGCAGTGGGAAGCAACCATTTCGCATGGCAAAAACCAGTGCCACTAGAAGAGCTCCCAGGAGCCAGCACATCCACTGAGTTCCAGCGCCTTTCTCCTTCTACTTTAGAGTCTTAGAATGTAATTTGTGCCAACACAAAAATCCCCAACATTCGACTCTTTCAGCAGTCCTCAATTAAACAGGGAAGGCTGTATTATAAGGAGAAAACAAACAAAAACTTTTTATGCTTTTCATGAAGTCATTCAGATGGAACAAATATACCCTCCTTGCCTGCAAATGATTTACTATCTTCAGGTGACAGGCTTATATCTACTATACTGGAACAGCTATAATCTCGTGGCACTGAAATTTCAGTCTCATTGCACCTCTGTGCAGCACAATAAAAACAAAAATAATTTGTGCTGTTCAGAAAAAGAGAATTGACAAAAATTATTTTCTCCTTTCAACAGATGACACCTACTGAAAAGTGCAGATTCTGTGAGACAAATTCCCTGCCTGCCAAGTGCAGCACTGTCTACATTTTGTCATAATTGTCAAATTTGTTCTCCCTGCCAAAATGCTGATGACTACAAACTCAAAATTGATGTTATAAAATTTCAAAAGCTCCCTTGCATAAGCACAATTCTTATGCCTTAGTAAAAGCAACTGTAGTCGCACTGCAAACAGTCATAGAAGTGGCACGGCACTGCCACAACCTTGAATTCCTCTATTCTGCATTAACAGAGCAAGCCACAAAACCTGACCCCATCATCAGAATGGAAAATATTGCTTTGTTTTCCCTGCTTTGCAGTTGATGACCATTAGCGACCAGTCCCAGCTCCATGCAAGGGAAGAGCTGCTGTCTTGGTCTCCATTCATCATGACCTAGTTGAGCAACAGAGAAGCATCCATGGACACAATCGCAGTGAACAGTTGTAAACCTTAAAACAGAATATGTTTCCAGTTACAGTCACATCCCCTAAAGTGAAAGATATGTGGAAAAAGTCTCACAGATCACATGAAAAAGAGTCTAGTAGACTCTGATGCCATGAAATAGTATGCACACAAACGCTCACAACACAACAGGTCCTGGCTTTGAGCAGAGTATTTTCTGCTGTGCTGCGCAAAGACAGGCCGGAGAGGCAGCAAAGAGGGTCTTCTGGAAAAGGCTTTAATGCCTTCTGGAAAACTATATATTTTTGCCTTCTGGAAAACTATATATTTTCCCTTCCTTCCCATCTCTCCCCGACAAAATTTAATACAGGGACCTTGAATAAATGATTGCAGCGAGATCCTAGTGCAAAAGGAATTTATACACTTTTTCCCCCTCTCTGCTTGGATTTTGGATAATTTTTCCTTCAGAGCAACAACCTCGGTTTGTCAATGTCACCTCAAATGAAGACCAAACTGAAGAACATAAGTGCATGCAGGGCAGAGGGAAATAAAAAGATAGGAGGCATTTATTTCCTTGTGAAGAGGTCATAACACCAGTCACCAAGGGATTCCTATTAGATACCTCTCTGGATGAGGAAAAAAAAAAATCTTTTGGACTTCACTCACAGCCCCAGGCTTGGTCATCATCTAGCACTGAAAAAGAAAAAAAAAAAAGAAAAAAAACCCACAACACTGAAAATAAAAACACAAAATGCATTGTGCACACCATGCTATAAACTGAAAACAAGTTTCCTCTGGAGAATTTCACCTTGCTCTAAATAACGAAGGGCAAAAAAAGGACAGAAATGATTTGTGGCTTCATAATTCTCAATATATTTTTTCCACACGGGCCTCATTACAAAAAAAAAAAAAAAAAATCCAGACACCTAGACTTGTACAATATGTTGCAGAAAAAAAATACCTAACAATACTTCTTACCATTGATGAGTTCAGTCTTTTAAGTCAAAGTTTTGCTGTCACTGACTGTTCCAGGCACATAAATTTGGAGGCTGATTTGCTTCCAGTTTTTGAACCTTAAGAGATTTGAATGAGCCTTTTGATACAGACTCAATATTGTGTTCCATAATTTTATTTTACTTATTTCCACTTATGAGTACCATAGAAATCCCTAGCAAAGCACAATTTATTACTTTGAACCTTTTCAGAACATGTAATATGAAAAAAGTAATACCAGATTCTGTTTTCCTTTAATCATTTACTTCAGTATATATCACTGATTTCTACCATAACCCTCTTTCATTCATTTCACTTTTCATTTGAATAAAACTGTATTTTAAGAGCAGTAGGGTGGGAGAGTATATCGTTGCCAGCTCCCCTGATAGTGTGATATTCACAATTTTTCTTAGAAAAGGACGAGACCTTGCAAAACAATCTTAAAGACAACAAAATTTGAGCTTCTTATGAAACAAGTACTTATGTCTCCAAGTATAGATAAAAATTATAAAAAGAAAAGTCTTGACAAAAAGAACCATCCAAAACTTATTTATTTACAAATCATGATTTAAGTTAATTTTGTAATTTTGCAACATTGAATCAGGCACTCTGATTCAGCTGATTAGTAATATGTATTTTATACTTGACTGCTTGATAGATCCCTCCATATAAGAGGGAAGGGAGTGCAATAGGCTTTTCATAATCTTTGTAATCAAGGTTAAAATAAAATTTGCATACCACCTTGCTAACGAGTGAAATGTTTTCTGGAAAAATAACAGCATTAAGCCACATATTTCAGCAAAACTGAAGCACTGGTGAGAAAACACAGCATATTTATCTCAAAGTAAAGCTTCATGAGTTTACAGACAGTTCTCCATCTACGAATATAAGACAACCACAATTATTATAAGACCTTCATTCATATAGTGTATGAATATCCACATTTTTCATTGCTGCCAGAACCACATACTAATTTTTGGTCTTGCACTGAAGATGTTCACTATTTTTGCAAGGAATAGTGGAAAAAAAGTCAAAGTAGAAATGCTTATCAACTTCACGAGGGTTGGGTTATTTACAGGAAAAATTAAAAGGAGTAAACTTCAGTAAGAGCTATTTTGTGAAGAGTTAAGTTTTAAGTTATGATTGTAAGGAGACTGACATTATTTTTAAGAATCCTTTGAAAGCTGTAAGAGCTGTGTGATCAACAGAACTAAATTATTAAAATGTTGCTGGTAATCACTCTGCTGGAACTTATTTTTCTTTGTCCTCACTAAATTGATAAACAACTCATAAGAAGCTAGACAGACATATGACAGATATGCTTGCACACTTTTATGTGTATCCTAACACTTAACTAAGAAGATGCTTTGTTTGTACTAACAAGCTTTGAGAAGCAGCAAGAAAGTTCATTACAAAACGCATTTTTGGAGCAAGCCTTCAAGAAACTCTGTAAAGAAAAAAAATGTCTTTTGATTAAGCATTATCAAGTAAGTTACGGTCAGGGAAACACTTAACAGTTTACAAAGCATTTCTGAAAAAAGAAATTTTGTTCATATTTGGTTATAATTCTAAAGGGGTCCAATTTTGCTTTATTACAAGTAGTGATGAAGTGCAAAGATAGTTAAACATGCTTTTAGCCGATGAAAGCTTCGGCATAAAGAGAGGAAAAAAAAAACAGACAGATTCATAAGCCATTTCATCTTCTATTGATGAACTATGGAGAAAATAAGTTATGGACAATCATCTTAAATTCTTAAGAGCCAAGAAGCATTCTCAATGGAATTACCAAAAATAAAAAAGATGAATACTAGAAAATGATGCATCTGTATAAAAAGCATTTCTCTGCCTCATACTACTTATCAAACAAAGAGCTGCTGGTTAAGAACAAAAGTTGACCAGGTTTAATGGATCACTCTCTCAATTTTACTAAACCATTCTTTTGATCTCAGTTAGAAAAAATTCTAACCATTCACGAAAACAAGAGCTCTGATTAATCTTCTACTTGTCAGAATACTTAAAATATGGAAGTATCCACTGTGGTACAGATTCATGAAAGGCAAAACTTATGAATGAGGTAACCTGAGCCGAGTGTCATTCTAACCATCCTAAAGGTGAAAGGCAAAAAGCCTATATAAACATGACCAAACTAAGAAACTCGGGTGTCTCAAAATCAGTTTCCCCACCAATTCCGACACAAGGGAAAAGCAAATGAAATCCTCAGATGGAATGCATGGTATTTTATATAATTGATCATGATGCTGACATGGTTTAAACAACATGTTTTCTAGAAGATATAAAAGAGACAAAGCATAAAATCCTTAAAAGAATACACCAATGTCAAGAGAAAAGATAAAACACATATTTGTGGAATTTCTTCTTTTTTTTTTCTCTCTCACCTATGACTCTGGGCTCTGGTTGTGCAAGCTCAATTAATATATCATGCATCATCTTAAGTGGAATTCTTTTGGCTCATACCAACAAAGACGACTTTTCCTTTTCCTCTGATTGCAGTGCCTGTATCTTTATCTAACACGTGCTCATTAAGACATTCCTGCTGAGAGATTATTTTCCATCTGACTAGCTCTCAGATTAGTACTTTTGCTTCCCCATGAAAACTTTCCAAAAGATTTCTCAAGAGCAAAACTCAGTCGATGGAGATATTTGACAGTGTTCATCACAATCATTCCAGAATTTCCATTTTAAAATCTAATCTAATCTTCTAAAAGTCCTGTTAATTGAATCAGCCTTACTTCAATATAACAGCATGGCTTTTGCCAATTCATTTTAAAACACTGTTCAGCTGCCACACTACAAATATCTAGAAATCCAAAAAGCACCCTAACAATGAATGAAGGACTTTTAAAACAAAAGTAAAAAGCTTAATTCTTTATCTCAAGAATACATAAGAAAATGAAGAGAATGATGACAGAAGGTATGTTGTTGTGCTGATAGACTGTTGTAGATTTTTCAGTTAGAATTTACAGATGAGGCCACCTTTAATGAAGGTCTGTTAGTCCACGTTAGATTGAAAGGCAATAACAAGAGCCAAAGGGGCCAAAAGAAATGGGCATGAGACTGGTCACAGTCGAAGAACTTTTTTTTTCTCCACAACCAGAACAAAAGCTTTCACTGAATAAGATCAGACTGGTTTAAGCAACTACAGAGCATAAAAAGGACATCTATTCTGCCTAGGAAAATGGAAACAAATTAAGCAAGCACCCACTTGCCAAATGGTAATGAAGATTCTTATTAGTGGTTAGACACATATATACACACATATAGACTCCTCAAGCGTCATCACCCTCACCCTGTGAAAAAAGTGTCTTTACTCTTTGCGTAAAGTTAATGGTTTAGCAATTCAGGCCAAAGGTCTACTTAGCCCAATATCCTCTTGTTAACAGTGTTCATAAAAAAACTCTAGAAAGATAAGAACTGGGCAAAAATATGCAATACTTGTTCATACCTCAAAGTAGTCTTCACATCTCCAACTATGGCTTTCAGCTCAACGAGATTTCCTATATTTGCCTGACTAGTTATTGATTTCCTGATATTTTCTAAAAACTCCTCACTACAGTCATTTCTGGCACAGGCTTTTGCACGTCACTGAACACCTGCATGAGCCACCACCTGTTTTTTCTCTTGAGTTTGACCACCATCAGGCTCATCTTCCAGTCCCAAATTCTTTTGTTGGAAGAGTATGTCAACAGTGAATTCCCACTTCTCCTCTTCATACCACCTATGGGTTTTGCACACCTTTACCATATTCCCGTAACCTGTGTCTTTTTGAAAACTGAAGCCTATTTGTGCATTTCCCTCACACACATCTTTAAAGTGCCTGGTTACATGTTTCTTAAGAATGTATAAGACTTCCTATGTTCAATTCTTATCCATTAAGTCAAAAAAAAAAAAAAAAACGTTATTTACATGTATTATTCATGCAGTATTGTTTGGTTATATATTAAGTCACTTTCTGTATCTCAATATTAGTATTTTCAATAAAATCTTTCGATTTTAAGCGTGGAATAAACTAAGTGATCTGATTCTACTATACTCAAAAAGGCAATCAGTGTTCCTATTTTGCAGGAAGTCTGTTTTTTCCCTTACCTGGCATTTGGCCCACAAGTAAATACCATTAGTGAATCTTCAATCAATTTTCCAACCTCCTGTTATAAACCTATTATAGTTTCAATACTATTTAAGATCATAAAGGAAAATAACTCTCTAAGATCTCTAAGCGATTTAAACTTTCATAATCCCTATAAATTATCCATATTAAAATAAAGGCCAGATTCATTACCCAGAGCAGGATTCACAATTGAGCAATGAGGTCACTTAGCTTTCCAGAGTTTTCCTGCAATTTATTAACGGTAATGCATCATTAGCCTTCCTGAGCTGATTAAAGAACTACTATACTTAGAGCATTTTGGTATCTTTAGTTTGTTAGTAGGCTACACTTCCAAGTGCATCACTACTATCAAACATTTATCTTAGCCAGTCTCTTAATGAAGTTATAGAGCAGCATTCTTGCATAATTACCTCTTCAAGCTGAGTAAGGAAAGCAATTAATTCATTTTTGAGGAGTTTGATATTTGTAGTTCTAAGTTCAGAGTTTTCTTTACCAATTTCTGACCAAAGGTTATTCAAACCAGAAAGATGTAATATATTACTAAAACCCCAAAGTCCATGACTCACACTGGAAAGTGGACTTCATAGCTAGAGGTTTAGCAAGGATTTCTGAACTATGTGACCCTCTGGAGCAAATGAATTTGCTCAGGGAAAAAGTAAAACAAAAGAAAAAACCACACACAGATACGTAACAAAGGAGGAAGAGAGACTTCTGGAAAATAGCCTTCAATTAAAAATAAAAAAAATAGAAAAGGGAGAGGAGGAGGACCCCCCACTGGGAAATGTGAGAGAAGCAGCAGAGACATTCCTTTGGAGTTGGGCAATTCTTACTGTAAAAATCAGGAAAAGACTTGGACAAATGAACAGAAGTGTTAGACAAAACAATGAATCCAGAAAGGAATAAACATCTTGGCTAAAATAAACTAGTTAGTTGCAGTAGCAATGGAACATATAAAAAGAGAGACAAAATTCCTCCACAAAGTATAAACACTAAAAACCTCCAAATATTTTTCCTTAAAATAGACTTCAGGCAGGTCAGAGGTGGCATATTTCCAATAAACCAATAAAATAAGATCCCAGCACTGAAAGGATCACAATCAAATCCTGTCTTCAATCCCGAGGGATTCTCTAACTCTTTTCCTAGACAGTTCACCCACATGTTAAGCAAACAGATAGGAGAAGCAGATGCCCTGCTAGCAGGAGAGGGTAAGCAGATCGTATCAGTACTGGGCTGCAGAAGCTGCCTGAGTACAAAATAGGAGAGCAGAAGAGTTACAGGCCCCATGATGAGCAACCCAAGGGGAAAGCCTGAAAGTGCAGGTAACATGTAGGATTTCACCTCACACACACTGCAGCTACCCAAAGCTTATACCTGTGCAAAAAGCAACAGGGCTAAACCCTAGCGAAGGATTCAAAGGCCTTGCCCTAAGCTCTGGAGCTCAAATTTCTTGACCACAAATTGGCTCTGGCTGGGAAGCACATGCTGAGGAAGCATCGCTGTGAATTTGTCCTGTGCATGAACTCTTCCATAAGCTTCCACTGCTGTCTACTGTCACACGCAGGGTACAGAGTTAAATGAAAGTTCAAGTTGATCCACTAAAGCTGCCATAATAAACATGGTTATATTTTACCAGGAAAGATAGCTCAGGAGAACATAAAGACAAGCAAGTGGATCATTTTAAAAAATTTTCCATAAGTAAGAAGAAATGTTCACTCTGCCCAGTAATGCCCAAGCTGTGTCATTATGGAGGAACAGAGCGACCTGCAAAAACACAGCTCTAGCTTAGGGCAGGAAGCAATAAAGCTGGACCAGTCCAGCAGAGCACAGAAATGCTTTCTAGGAGCTAATTAACCTGGTGCAATCCATATTAACATTATCAACACAACCATCCTGCTAACTTCCAATTCGCCATAGGGGAATTCCTTAAAACACAGCCCAAGTCAGCCATCCCCTTACAGTCTCTTCCCTCACTCAAAAACAAAGGATATTGTGTTGAAGATGACCTGATTAACAAGACATATGTAATTCTGCTCCTCCATGATCTCTAGCAAAAACATCCTTACTCGCATCTGACATCGCGTTTTAGTACAAGAACATCTTTTACCTTACTTTAAAAACAGTTGCATGTTTTCCTTCAGCACTACCAAGAGGTAGATGAACACATGACAAAACTAAAGCTCTGAAACAGAGAACACCTCAAGAAAAACTGAACACCTATTTTTGCTTCTGTTTATATAAGCAATTGCAAGGTGTACACAAATCGTAGCAACTTGCACCAACAGGAATCCAGTCACACTCCAGATTTATTCTTAATTTTAAAATAAACTGCATTACACATGATTTTAACATTCCACTGATGACTGAGCATGGAAAAGAACGTGTTAAGCATAGCCTGTAGAGAGATAACGCCAAGCGTATAATGTAAGTGAAAAATGGCCACATTGCTAAGATAAGGCTCCAACCACCAATCTTATTGTCAAGCCTGGCCATCTGTCAGCAGACACCTGATTTACTGCACATCATACAGCTACACGTGATTACTACTAGACTGCTATAAAAGGCATGTTTTTTTCTTTTTTAGTATACTTCCTAGTAATGGAAAAGGGTTAATAAAACACCTCCTCGAAAGGAAGCTTCCTGAAATCAAGTTTCAGCTCTTTAAATCAAATTTTACCTAGTTTCATGTCACAGGAGATTTAAGTTCCCTTACACACAAAAATATTGTAAATCAGGGGAATAAAAAGCAAACAAAAAATTTTAAATGTTAAAACCTACCATGTTTTCTCGTATCATTAAGATTGCTAGCAATTGCATTTGTGTTCATTTTTTATAGAGATTACTTTGATGTCAGGTAATTGTGAAGAAACATTCCTCCAATACCCCATTCGAGAAAACCATTAGGAAATGGGCCATTTTGCTTCATTTGAGAACCAGTGCAGACATCCAAAATGTTTGCAGGAGCACTAATGACCTGAATCATGCTTAGATGAGGGCCCATAAGCGCTCTATACAATTATAAGATAACACCTCATGATTTACTAGTCAGCGTATACCAGCTCACCTAATACAACTCTTCCCCTCCTTACACGCCAGGACAGAAATGCCTGGGTACGAGATTCATCCTTCACATCAAATACCCACTGAGTGGAACAGCTGCAGGTAGTTTCTCAGGTTAATCAAACAAATCAAATAACAACATCTAGTAATAACAAGACGATTTTGCTCACTAAACAACAGCCCTGCGCTGCAGGTGGTTTTGTTCCATAGTGAACAAATAGGAAAAAAAAAAAAAAAAAGCACATCCTGAGCAGCTGCTCATTAGGTGAGCACCATTCCTCTTCCACAGCAAATGAAGCAAATGTCGTGTGGAAAAAACAGAGTTTACAGTCATGCAATTAGATAGAGTAACGCAGGCATGTCCCAAAGAGGAAGGAACACAGGTACGAATTACAGCTGCAGAGGCAATTTATTTCTTGGGGTTTATCAGTTTTGATCCTCCATTTTTTTTAATGACGTTCTTTTCTTGGTCATTTTTTCTATTATATGATAACAGATATCTTTGAACAATTTCTCCATTTTAAAAATGCCCACCTCCAAATAAGTATTTATTCCAAACAGAGTAAATTAAGTGCATGAGAAAAGTAATCTGAAAGAAGAGACCAACATGATTGCAAACAAGTGTATAGGACCTGGCTGTTGACCTTAGAAAAAGGTGACAATTATGACAGATTTACCTGATACTCATTTGGCCAGAAAGTGCTGACAGCCAGCTCTGCTCGAAGCCAGTCTTTGCCAGTGGAGCCAGTGACGTTCCAGATGGGATTAGCCAGCGGCCCTTTGTTCACTCGGACGAGAATGTTGAGCGTTCCTGGGTTTGCCCCACTCTTGCTATACAAAAGGTAGCTGAAATCAATGCAGTGAGTATCATTTTCCTTCATTGTAGGAAGCTGGAGTCGAGTCTTTTCTCCAGGGTCATGGTCTGAGGAAATTACAATCATGTATGATCCTAGAGGAGAGGAGAGGGAAAAAAACAACAAAGTAGTAGTAAGGACCCAGATAAATGCCAGGCAATAAGCTGTTCATTCTGAAAAAGGATGGAATACATGGGTGAACTTTGTAGACCAAACTCTCAAAAAAAAAAAAAAATAAAAGTTGAAAAAGTTGAATATACAGAAGAGCAAGAAATGCAGCAGGCTATAAAATGCCCACAATGCCATTGAATAGATATTACAGAGATGATAGATACAAAATAGTCATATACCCACAAAAAATCACATATCTCTGAAGACCTTTCCGCTTCTACCTACAAACATTTCTGGCTCCTATCTTCACATCAGATTAATTGGGAATAACACAACAGAGGGAGTAAGTAAATATAATGGCAAGAGCATGAAATCATAGAACCACAGAATCATTATGGTTGGAAAAGACCTTCAAGATCATCAAATCCAACTGTAAACCCATCACCATGATGCCTGCTAAATCATATCCTTAAGTGACTCATCTACATGGTTCTTGAATACTGCCAGGGATGGTGACTCTACCATTACCCTGGGCAGCCTGTTCCAATGCTTTACCACTCTTTTCTGAGGACACTGAAGCCAAAATTTTCCTATCAGGTTCCAACAGTGCTCCCTAGATGTTTAATAAGGAATAATAAGATCCATGTTTTTCAGCAGTGCTTTACAAGACCTTGCTCAACCTTATCCAAAACAAGAAGCAGACTTGAATTTTGTTATGCAAGCAATAGAAGCAAAGAACCCACTTGGTGCGAGCCACGTTGGAAGTCCTGAAAAGCTGGGTTTGCTGCTCCACTTGCCAATGGATTTGAGACAAGAGAAGGGGATGAGAGATATATCTATTGTTGGAAAGGGCCTAGTCTTGTCAATTTATTTTACAAGTGTATAGAAGATAAAAAAGCCATCAGAATATGTACATGAATAAGCATATTACTGATGTACAAATGGAATTTATTCTCTGGCATATGACTTTGTATGATGTATACACAAGATGTTTTATCTTTTAATTTCTAAGCAGCAAGGAAATCTTGTCTTCTAATACGTCCTAAACAGTCATACTAACCATTTTGAAAATAGATTTGAGGTACTGGCAGCCCATTATTGCCAAGTTGTTGCTCAAAAAAGATGAACATTCCAGTATTTTAAATAAATAAATAGGTTTGTTTGTTTATTTATAAGTCACCTATGTCATCACCTTACTGGCCGAGAAAGCAATGCTGCGCTATAAAACTGTAAAATAAAATAATGCTGTGCTTCTAACAGAAGGGAATGCAGGTAACAGTATAGACTGAAATCAGTTTGTATACAAGTACAGTGTTGACATCTTTTCTTTATATTAATCTTAAAATAAAAGGTTTGAATAAAACAACTATACTACATAAACACCTAGTTAATATTTAGATAACCAGAGAGAATTTTTTTTTTAATAGAGAATCTGGCACTATACAAGATGCTAATCACCATCTCTTCATCATTAATATTCATTTACAAAGACACAAAGGAACTGTATTATTCTATCTAGGTTTTCTGCTATTAGGAGCCTTTCATGATTACAGTCTAAAAAGCAATTGATTTTTAGATAACTACACACCAGCTGTTAGAAAAAATATTTCTAAAACACATCCACAACTCTGCAGCTATCATACCCCTTGCTTCTCGAATAAACTTACTTAAACCCTGTTTGTAATTTCCATCAGAAGCACCTGGCTATTCATGATTAGCTCAGTACAAAATAGTATTTTCATAATTTGTGAAAAAATATTCCACATTTAAGGTGGGAGAAGTCACATATCAATTTTTCTACATGAGAATTAGAAAAGGCTCAGGGAAAAGTTTCAAAGACAGATTTCTACAACAAGAGCACTTTAGCCATCTACACTTCCATTTACTCTTTGTTATATTTTCCTTGCAAGTGGTTTTAAACAACCAACCAAAAAGAAAAATCCCCAAGCAAAATATCATGACTTTTTTTAAAGCTAAGCCTGGGAAGCAGATAAGGCCTCCAACTTATTCTAGAAGGGGTCTGGTCAGGAGGGAAGTAGTAGAATAGAAGAATTGAAACTGGCAGAATTATTGATTTTTTTCCTTCTTTCAGTTCATTTTGAGATAAAACTATTAGGAAAAAAAAATCACAAATCAAACAACAAAAATAAACCAGAAATATTTTGAGATCTTGCTCCTCTCTACCCTGTACCATGATAACCTGCCATAGCCTTTGGAAGCTCCAACAACACACATTTTTTAGCATATCAACATGCTTAATAGTACTCTTTCAATCTAATTTTTCAGAATTTAAAAATACTTAAGAGTAAATCTGCATGTATCTATCTACATATGTTAGTCCTACAGCATTTCATGAAATGCTCCAGACAGCATTCATAAACCATTTGTCACTGAGCCAAAGCATCTGTTCAGCATTTAGCAAACTACTTCCCCTTTCCCTGTTTTTCAAACTTCCTCATAGACTCTAACCCATGAATGTTCACAATCTCATTTCTTTTTCAGTCCTTTCCCTGCTCCAAGAAAATTATAAATCAATGCCAAAGTAAACTATATATCAAATTTATATCCTTGGAAAATGCAGAAGAGAAAGTCCTTTTTTTTGAGAAAAGCATATTATGTTTTAAAAAGGGGGGGTGAAAGTTTTTTGTTGTTGTTTGTTTGTTTTATACAACCCCCATCTATATATGCCCATATTATGTAATATATGTAATATATGGCAACACTTAAGTCATAGATATTCTTCTCAGATTTATTTTAGCATTGTCTAAACATTACAAATTATATATAGCAATAAGATGCATGTAATATAAATTCCATGAATGTATTAAAATAAAAGAGGCTACATTAACATGAATAATAGAAATTACAGAAATAATAATGTTCCAAACAAAAGTTTTATAGTTATAGAAGTCTAATAAAAACCCAGGTAGCATACAGTTTAAGAGAGCAAGATATAGAATTATAGATTTTGAAAGTTACTGCCGAACACCAAGCAGGGCTTTTATAAAGCCATCCACTCACAGCTCACAGTATGGTTTGCTAAGGCATTTCTAAGTTTTTTCATATATATTCATAAATTAAAAAAATAACATGTCTATGAAAAGAAGTACTCAACGAACTACGGTCAAATGTCCTTTTGCATAACAAAACCCCATGTTTTTCGGAAACATTATTAGATATGAAGTAAATAGAAGCAGTCGCAGAAGATTTTTCCTAAAATTTAATACAGAATATGAAAACTCATTTGCCATGAGATAGAATTTCACCGATAACACTTATCAAAATAAACGTCAAAGCATGGAATATTAAGAAAAAAAAAAAGACATTCAAAGACAACCCACACTCAAGTGCATATGCAAGTATGAGTGTACAGAAATCTCAGGTGAATTCAGGCAAACACACAACCTATCCTCACCTACAGGCAGAATTGCACTGAAATGCTCAGTTGACCATGCAAACTGGTAGATAACATTTTTTTTTTTAGGGATTATGATATATAAAGACATAACTGGATACAAAGTCATATACATAAAAACAAGTCCACAATAATATGTTATTGCTGAGTAAAACGGTTTCAATTAATAATGGCATTTAGTAAAGGAATGATAATACAGAAAATAGGCTACTTAGCAAAGCTAACCAACAACTTGGAATATTTTTAGTGGTAGCGTTGGCAAGGTACAAAAGCAAGAGGTGTATGTATACTTCAGAAAGCCACTTGAAACAGCAGGGAACAATTACCTAGATATTTAACACTGAAACAGACAGAAATAATGAGAGGACAATGGATCAAAAGTTATGCAATTAGATATTATTGAACTTGGCAGAAATGCTAAGTATAAGCAAGGGAGATGTTCATATGCTTATTCATACTGAAGATTAAACAAAAACTACTTGAGATGCTCTGAGAGAAATTAGGGCAGCTGTTAGAGCTAAATATTTAGAATGTAATACATTTTCATTAATGAAATTTGGCTGTCTTCACTACTGAAAAGGTAAACATTAGCAGTTAGCTACTGCTACATAACTGCAGTTAGGAACTGCATATAATACCTATTTTATTAAATAGGTATTAAATAGGTTGAATTCCAATGGAGATATGCTCTGTGAGTTTTGTCATCATGTTGCCTTGTCAGGTGAAGGACAATCAGAAGTATAACAAGTATAACACAGTATGCACACACATCTTCTTACAGACAACAAAAGGGAGTGGGTGAGGGGGAAACACAAATGATACAAACACCGACTAGGGTTTTACATGATGCAAGTCAATGCAAGTGAGCTGCCTCACTAAAACTAAAAACATCACAAAAAATATGTATATGTTGTGTTTTTATATATATATATACACACATATGTATATATATATATATATATAAAAATACACAACAAGGGCACAGAAACTTAACATGAAAAATCAAGCTAATTTTTCTTCCTACAAGTCAGAATCCATCTACAGGGAAGGATTTAGTTTTTGGTGATGCTGTAAGAAATTAGAGGTGAGAAACAGCCAAAGTCATCGCTTACATCTGGCCAAAGATCCATTGCTTCTACTCATTCCTTTTTCTGTCTGCTCTCTCAATGCCCAAGAGAAAAGACTTCAGCTACATTGGCAGAAGAACAATTATAAAATTCATCAAGACTCGTCAATAAAATTTTCTTGACATTTATGTTGCTTCATTCTCAGTAATTCCCAACTAAAATCTTCCTCATCCATAGAGTTTACATTCTTCAAAATGCGTATAGAAAGTTTCCCTTCTTGCACCAGACTTGTTCTTATTTTTTCTCTTTATACATATATTCGTATTTATCCACATCAAACTCCACTCTCTCTCCTTCTTGCTTTTCTTCTCTGAAGTCTCTCCTATTTGCCAGCTAGTAGCCCCTAGTACTATTAATGTTATAACAACAAAAAGGTCAATACATTTCCCTCCTGCATGGAACAGAAGCATCAATAAATAGCTAAATCATGGTGCATTCTCAACCTTTGGTGAGGACATGCCAAGAACTCAACTGTTGCATCTGAGAGATTCTCTGCAGGGAGATTTTGATGCATGTTCAGCATTACCACTTGAACCTTCTAAAATGAATCTACATAGGCACGGAATGAGGAATATCAGACTCCAACTTAGTCATATTATTAGATGTAGCCGTATATATCTTTCCTTTCCTAATGTATAATCTACTTTGATAACTATTGACTTCAGTGTCTCCACCTGAGTGTCCAGCAAAGATAATTTCAGGTTGTTTCAGAATAAACTAATTAATTAGGAAACACTTTAGTTTTATCCCCCACTGAAAACCAAGCTTTCTTATTATCTAAGAGTTAGTCACAGATAGAAAATCAGGCTAAGACCAAAAAGTATCCTTAAATAAAACATGCCTGATGTAAATGTACCAGTGTGGCAGACCAGTTTCCTGATCAAATTATTTTCTCCCACATTCCTGCTAAAGAAATAAGAGGCTTCTTTGTGAAACTGGCAATTTTCAATAGTCTGGTCTCCAACTCCTGTAAATCCTCTACCCTTCAAACAAGTCCTAACCATCAAATGTTCTCCATTTAGAGCGTACTCCGTGCTAACTCCTCTGCTTGCTATTGTGCTCCTTCAATTATTATGACATTATTATGTCACCTTCAGGTGAACATAATAGTTAGGAAGCTCTAAATTTCATATGCAACTAGATTGATGGATATAGAATTGGATTCAACTTTGCAGTCTGCTGAAGGGAAAAAAAAAGATGATATACTTCCACTATAATAGGGAGTAATATGAAGAAATTTAAATAGATCCACCAAAAGAAAAAAATAATCATGTAAAGAAAACCTTCCCCACAGAGTGAAAAGAAGGATTCTCATTCATTTCATGTTAAGCACATATGTAAAGGTTTTATTCTAAGGCTCAGGACTATGTGACCTTTTTATTTCATTTTTAATAACTACTGTATAACATTTATAGTTCTCAATTAGGAATCAAACAACCTTTGAGTGACAATAGGCAATGAACTGACATTGAAATACAGAAACAGGTTTGCAGCTGGAAGCAGATTGAATAGAAAAGTTCATAAGCTTTTTTTATTTTAAATCACAGAAAATGTGCACTTCCCACACATTTTGTTTACACATATTTACACATTAAAAATCCAAGTCAAACTTTTTGCTGATAATTATTCTCTTATAAAAAAAAAAAATCTTTTAGATGATAATCTGCTCCACTTGAGTGAGGAGGAAAAAAAAGACATGAAAGAAAACTATGAAGAAAAACTATAGACAGTGTTATACTCTTTAATATAGATACACTGCCCCAGAGGTTTGGTTTCCTGTCTTAATATTCAGATTCAGACAACCGACTGATAAAAATTTGTGAACTTAACTGGGAAACCACTTTGGACCACAAACGGAGTATTACTAGAAATTATACTTTAAAGACCCTCTACTCTCACTTTAAATACATTCCTAGAAACCTCCTCTAAATATTCAATAACATCATATCCTCATGTATCTGACAGTCAGCTGCTTTCACTAAAAAAGTTTACAGCAATAACACTACTACTGAAGCAACAAAAGAGTCCTCAAAAATTCTTCAAATGTTTATGAATCAGAGATATCTTTCCATAAAATTCTGTGTGTTTGGTGTACTGATCCCCTAAAGGAGGAGGACAAAGCACAAGGCTTTGATGAAGTCTTGTCTCAATTTCTTTACAAACTGTCAAAAACCAAGAGGAAAAATCAGGGCTACTGATTGTAGCTTCACCACATGGCTCAGTGCCAATTCTCCACATCTTCAATGCCTGTCAGGACAAAGTTAAATGTCTGAATTTACTGTTGCAAAGAAAAAAAAACTAAAAAAAAGAAAAAAAAATGGGAGAGAAAAAAAAATAAGTGGGAAGACAAAGGGAAGGTTTTTGGAGATGCGATCCATTTTTTCCTACTTCATAAATATAACAAGAATAATTAAATGTGCCAAAGAGAAACAAAGAGGTTATAAAAATACATCATATAAATAAAGTCACATGAAAGTATACATAAGTAAAGTATACTTGAGAAATACATACTTTTGAAGTTTCTAAAATCCTAGTTTTCTTATATGTAAAATGAACTTACTATGGATTTTTGTATCGCTGAGAGAGAAAACATGATCATATATCAATTTTTGAGGTGTTATAACTTAAAATTCACCCTGCTTTTTCTTATCATGGGTTTTTAAGAAATAATAGACTCTAAGTAGCCCAAAAATCTGAGTCAGAAGATGTTAACAACTGAAATTTGTGGTGGAGCTTGCAGTGCCTGTAGAAAAGAACATTTATCTTAAGACATGCTCCCTTGAACTGCCTCCTCCAACAAAGCATACAGAAAATGATATTTGATACGGTGCATCAAGCAAACTTACGGATGAATAGTGTTACTGAACAGGAAACTGTGTCTAAGTAAGCAAAAGGCATGTGACAGAGTTGTATTTTATTTGGGAGTTAAGCAAGGCACTCAGTCATGAATTTTTAAAATCAGCACCCATGAATAAGGTGTCTAGAATGGAAATTACAATAACAGGCATTCTGGTTTGTCTAAAATTCCACTCTAAAACTGTAAATATGTCGTGGATAAGAGCCACACGGTGGCCACATGGTGGCTCTTTATCTTCTCCATCACCAAATAGCTTATCTGATGGAACAAGAAGCAGAAAACATTAGTCTGTCTATACGTCTGGAAAAAAAAAGTCTATTTTCTAAGTACAAACACCAAGAATCTTCCAGATCTAGAACAGACAGGAAGTCAGCTGGGGGACTGCACACTATGATGACACCATATTATCACCACAGCTGGCGCACAAACTGAAGGGTTAGTTCCTCAAACCATGGGTATTTAGATCTACAAATATTAATGAAAGAGTCACCCTCTTCTTTATTGACCAGGTTATAAACACAGAGACCAGATCAACACTCTTCCTTTGCTGGATATAATTATTTTTTCCCTTCTTGCACTAAGTGGCATTTAGATTCTAACTGAACAGGATGATAGAACTTTTGAAACGACAACTGCAACGAGAGGGTCTTTACCCTACTAATGGTTCCTCCAAAAGCAACAGCAATAAAATTGCAGGGAGGCAATACTTATTCCTACAAATGAAAGCCACTAAAATTGAAGCCAGAAATTAAACTGGTCTCTCCCTTGATGACAACTGTGGGACCAATGAAAAGAAGAATTTACAGTCTGCTGAGAACACAACTCTCAAGCACTATCAAAAATCGTCAAGAGTCAAATGAAAACTCAAAAGTCTTTACCATTACTATATGAAAAGTTAGGCTGCAGATCTTTCCTGTTCAGTTTTCCTTCTTTTTACCTGCTTTGGGTTTTATTAAATGCAAAACATAAATTAAGAACCAATTTTACTACTGGCAATAACAATTTTTAAAACACATAAAATAGAACTTGGAAAATGTTTATCTACACATGTAGAGATGGACCTCGTTCTGCTATCCGTTCTGCAAAATATCTTTCCTCCTCTCTGAAGTACCTACTTTGTAGCAATTCATGTTCCAGCTCAGAATAACTAGAAGTCATGTCTCTGTCAATCAACACTACTGCAGTACTGCTTAGTGAACTTCATTAGTTGCTTATATATCATTAACCTTGAAGTTTATTATTTCAAACGAATAGTTTTCAACTGCCTTCAGACCATTAACTAGACACAGTTAAATATGTTTGTAACAAATAATAAAATCTTAGGTGATGTAAGAATCATGGTACATTAATACTGAACATCCAGTAAAGTTCTAAATTTTCCATTGATGGAAAGGAAAAAGCAAAAAGGAAAATGCATGTCTACAAAGAACAAACAAATAAATATTTCCTGTGCAAATTAACTCATATAGATAATAAAAAGGATAGAAAAATGCTTGCACAAAATATATATATATATATATAGGTATATATATATATACACACATAAAATATAGTTAAAAATTAATACTCAAGCGATACAAACAAAATACATTCAAAACCTAGAGTTGAAAAATCAGAATTTCTAGATCGATCCTGAAACTCACAGCTACAACAGTCACATAGACTTTATGGCGTGTGACAATTTTCCTTACGCTTCACTTCTTGCTAATAGCTCTCCATTTCACAGATGTCAACTACTCTTATCTCCCTAATATTTAAACTGATTAGCATTAATACATTACATCTAGAGTAATGATTATAACCTGTGCTCAGCTTTTCTGTTTTCTGCATCACCAAGATAGAGGTTAGCATGCCTGAGAGCTCATCACACTTTCCATCTGAGTCAGTTGTTCTTATGAAAAGAATCCTCTCCCTATAAACCTTGCCTCTCAAATTATATTAGTGGCTCAATTGGTTTGACACTTCAGTCCACATCGTGTTTCTTCTACAGGGAAATACTTTTGTGATAGATTGAAACAACCCTATCTATTATAAAAATCACTCATGCTAACAAACTTGTATATTTTGATACTGTTTTGAAAGAAATAATTGGGCTCAGCATTCAGCAACGGGAAGAACATCAAGGAGAAAGACTGCATATAAACTAGTATTCCTGTTTTAGAGCAAACTAAATTCAGAGCTATTAACGGGTTTTAGATGGGTTTTGTTTTGTTCTCAGAAGCAAAGTTTTAAACAAATAAATGTTGGTTTATAAAGACTTCTTCCTCTTAACACTACCTTTTCCAATTAATTAAAATCTGAAGCCTACTTTTTCCTTGCAGGAGCCAGTCTATGTATGCTAATGTTATTTAAATTCTCCTGTATTTTGAATACCAAAGTTCACAATGGCAACAAAATATATCTGCCTAATTTCTTCAAACTTTATTCTAGTTATATGAGGTTACTAGCTATGATTTGATACCAACTAATGTTGCAATAGCAACCTACAGTTATAAAGAATACAAAAATGAAGAATTCCACTCAAAGATGAGGGACCAGTATTTTATCTCACTTTCAGACATTTAGATTTTTTTAAAAACATCAATATTCATAAATCACACACTACACAATTATTAAGTCTAGGAACTGAACCCCTGTTCCAAACCTAATTTCACGCAAATTTCTTTTGTGATTAAGTTATTTCGCTTCCTCACTTTGGTTTCTTCAGCTATAGAGTATGGATCCTACTGTATCAACTTGTTAAAGGAGATGTTTAATTTTCTTTTCTTTAAACTGCAATTAAGCTTTTAAATAAAGTTTTGCACTTGTACTTCCTAAGGGAATGTATAATTTATACTGAACTAAGAGGATGTAGCAATGAAGAGAGTATTATTTTAGCTTTTAAAACTTTTCCTTCAAACTTGGAATTAGCTTAAACATAAAGAAACTTACAAATTGTTAACAACTACGAATCTTGATTCTGCCCTAAAATAGTCTGAATTCCTAAATAAGATACTCAGAATGAACTATCAAAAAACATCTCTGAAAAATGAAGATAAATTAATGATATAGTATAGTATCAAGTCTTTTAATACTAGACTTTTTAAAGGTCCATTTCTATGAAGTGAAATCAAATAAATTTATCACACAGCATAAATGTTAATCATGACAAAGCAGCTTCCAAGAAAAAAAAAAAATCAGTTTTATATGCTCTTATGATTTAGTTATCACTCCTTATAAGAGTGATGTCATTTATACACAGAGATTTAAGGACAAAAAAGAAAGAAGTTAGCAGCATCGGTAGTTAGCAGAACCTTTATGACTCCAATAAGAGATAGCTATTAAGCAGTCAGTTCCAGAATTTAATTAATGTTGCTGCTAAACTCTACCTGAATCTCTCTTATTGCAGTTTAAGATTATTACTTTTTAAGCTATCACCAGCTGACATGAAGAATGGGTTACCACCATCCTCTCTGCAGCAATGCTTTACTTCATGAAGATTTCTATTTCCTTAAAGTTTTCCCCCGGTAGAAAACATAACCCTAATTTTCTCAGTCTTGCCATACGGGATATGCTGTCTAGCCCTCTGTGCATAACTGCTGCTTTCCTCTCAGTTTTCCCAACTGGGAACAACCCTTCCATGCTCCAAACGGATGAGGCCTTAGCCACACCCAGGGAAAGGAAAAAAAGAAACAAACAAAAAAAACCCATGCTTTTAAATGAAATATCCTATACAAACAAATCCAAACATCTACCTTTTTGGAACAATTCAGCAACATCGACTCATATTTGCCCAGTAATTCACAACAAATAAAGAAAAACTTGGTGTAGACCTACAACTTTGTCTTGTATTCATGTTGCTGATTATCCACCCAACAGTGAAGTTGCATGCATAGCCAATTTTGCTGAATTATGTTTTTGTTGTTGTTTTATGCTTCCCCTTGATTAGTTCTCCAATCTGTCATAATCATTTTGAACTCAACACCTTTTCTCGCACAGGCAGGCTGTCTTGGTAATCTGCTTATCCTCACCAATTTCTTTTAGTATACATTTGTTATTCCATCAACCATAACACTAATGAAAACATTTAGAACAACTAGATTCTATCAGTTTTCCAAACAGTTTTTCAACTACTGTACAGCTGTTTCATCAGGACCTTTCTTCCCAAGAAAGTGCCCAGGGCACTTCTCAGCCCTGAAAAGCTACCTTCTCCACTGCCACCTCGGTGTTTTTCCCGTTTAACGTGCTGAGGAAAGGGGCCAAGGATATTGGAGCACACCAAAGCTGGACTTTCAGAAGAGGATCCATTGAAATGGTGTTGGTGGACCATATACAACGAACTCAATGAAAGCAGCATCCTCTCCGCCAGTCGACGGCAGAGCTCGGTGGTGCGGCTGGCTTTTTCCTGGAAGTAATTACATGGTCCACTTCGATTTGGGAGGAAAGTAACATAGTCAGGACATGAGAGCCAGGCAACCATGATCCAAGAGCAAATGAGATGACTAGAGAAATACACCAAGTTTTCTGTAGGTACATCCTTTTAACACGTAGACTTTGGTAGGCAAACAGAAAAGGCCATAGCTCTGGAGAAGAACTCTCTAGTGTTAACACAGCTATTTTCATTCTGTGTCTTACTTCATCAAGTCTGTATTAGAAACTAACAATAGAAATGACTTACCAATGTTCTTGTGATGGACTCGGTATAATAATCAATGGCTTGAGGATTTTTTTATTTTGTTTGGTCATTTTTTTCATAAAGTGGCTAGTAAGTAAATGCATGACTGCAGATGGAGAGGAGGTGAGGAGAAAAAGGGTTCCATTGAATATAAATACAAAAAAAATTCTGGCTCTATACATCTGCTATCTCAATTTCCCCCATTCCTTTCTCCAATGTTCTCATTATTGTATGAAAGATAAATAAATGAGGGGAAGGGGAAAAATGAGACATAACGACTCGAAGGAACAACTGGATTGTAGACCCTGGGTTGTTACATAACTCCTCTGAACAAAAACTAAAATGCAAAACCTTAGATACCTACTGAATCTAAAAATAGTTTTTGAAAGTCTATATGGCTAATAATAACATTTATTTCTTTCAGTGTCAGGTACTAATTATCATTTTAGTTGAAAATCTATTAAGAAACTTGATCAGAATAAAAATAATACATGCAGAGATGTAAGAGCTATTTTGGAAGCAAAGTGCATTTTTTCCTCTTTAATATAATCAGCATTTTTGTAATGTGTAATATATCAAAGGAGAGGGAAGACTTGCAGCAAGACGTATGGCTCAGGCATTTAGCAAAACAGGAATTAAAGCAGTGCAGGTGGTTATGAAAGTATTCAACGATGTTTAATTTTAATGAACCAATTTGAACAATATGTGATAAAATCAGCATATAAAATGATGCATACTGCTAGAATTATCAAGAGAAATGCCTCTCTGCTACAAGGCTCAACAGTTCTACACAAAAGGCACCTTCAGAGATCGTGGGTGTACAAGAACATGGGAGGCTCAAGCTAAGAAACACATAATATCTACACATATCTAATGCCAGATGCCTACAGTCTAAGACAATCACTCCAATCTCTTTCATTTCATGCTCTTTCTTTTGCCAGAACTTATTCAATTCTACATGCCTCATAGCAACTAATCAATTGTCGTAATTTATTTTTTGTAGTTTATATTCTGTGAATATATTCCTTTCTGACAAATAAACATTTGCTTGGGAGTACTAAAGCTTCTACACTACACCTTATGCGACGCATCGGCAGATTCCAAGGCGGGGTGTCGGTGAGGGGGTTTGTGAGGGGCAAGAAAGAGAAAAAGAATGAAAAATAAATGATTATGTTATTGAAACAATGTTATGCTTAAGTTCAAAAATATAGGTAGGTAAAACTCTTGGTAAAGAAAGTGATCAACAGACCATAGTTTTTAATATCTGCCACAATTTCTCCTTTAATTCAAAGGCCAAAGAGCAGAATTGCTACTCAGTGATCAGTGCCTTACTGTCATTATAACATAAAATAATTTGGATGGTTATTTTACCATTTTTAACAATTAAAAAAGATCCTCTCATCTTCCAGAAAGCACAGGTTATAAAGTTTCACCTCCAGTCAAGCATTAAAAATTTGATTATTTATTCTAGTTTGATAGGGACATCACACTGATAAGACAAGAGAACTCTACACAGATAAATCACAACCCAGCTGAAGGTGTCACGCTGACAGAAAGAAGAAAGCTTTGTATTCAGTAGCATACTGGAATATTTCCATTCATTTTAATAGTGATTCAAATAGCAAGTCTCCTACTGCTAGGCTTTCATTTCAAACTAAACGGTATAACGCATCAACTTGAGGTACCTAACTTAATGAAAGGAGATCCCACGGTATCTCTGAACTCTTAATTGTTCCATCAGCTTCAGCAGAAACCATCTTTGCTTTGCACAAACCATTTTAGGTACTATATAATTAAGTTGAAGCAGGAACAAAGAATAACATGCATACATACATATAATTATGTTGGCAGATATTTCAATATTGTTATTAATTATTTCTATAAGATAGCCAAACAATATAATAGGTGAATATAATACTACACAATTCTCTTTTAGGTTTTTATATTTATTTGTTTCTACTCATTACCACTCATCACTAAAAGCTGAGCCACTATGGGAGCAGGCAGTTCTTCACATCTGAGCTCTATTCTTCTTGTTACTTCAAATCCTATGGTAAGGACATTATTGCACAGGACCAATGAAGTGTAAGGTGAGAGGGAAGCTAATGAAAGTAAATCCACTGAAAACTAAAACATAAATATACCTTTCATCATCTTGAAACTCATCACAAAACTCAGACCAAATATGCTAGGGAAAAAGAGTATCACAAAACCAAATAAAATAGTAAAGATGAAATGAATATAAAAGTGTGAGAGAAAAAGCATAACCGGGAAATTAAAAGAGTCAGGAATTAAAAGAGTTACATGTAAGATGCCCACAGCTGAAATGACAGGAGGAAAAGGGAGGTTCAAGAAAGACACACTCTGAATAACACAAACTTGCAAAACTTCAGCTCCAGTTATGTGTTCCGAGTGGCTTATGGCTTGTATAAAACATAAGTATGATCTGTTTTCCATTATACTTTTCTGCTCATAAACAATATGAGATTTCATACTCTGAATAAGTAATCATTAAATGATTTGTTACTGGAAATTACATTGGTTAAAATTCTGGTATGGTTAAAATTACTAGCCCATTTCTGTGATGCAGTGAGTTTACAAAATCAAAAGAACAAGTTATACAAGAATCATGATAGTTTGAGAGAAGGTAACAAGATAGGAGAGAAAAACCTGTCACGAACCCAGAAGCATTTGGAAAATCCTCATGGCCAAAATTTGATATCCATTTGTGGTTCAGCTATTCTATGATGAGTATGAATTTTAAACATTTCTTGAACACACTCTGAAACACCCTGGATGGGTCAGACTACTGCTACACCCTCAGCTCATTAAAAAGAAAAAAATCAGACTCCTTAGGAAATTAGACAAACTCATCTGCATCTTGGAAACCCATATGCTGAACTGGTTCCCCTCCAAACCCACGGCACATATGGAAATATTTTTAAATAATCAGTGACAATGATGCATGATCCTACAGTTCTCTTGAAATAAGAGTTTTAGTTAAATGATTTTGCACATAAAATCTGGGGAAGCATCTTTTTTTTCCTCCAAAAACAACAACATCCCCTTGAGACATTACTTCAACAATTTCAAGATACGTTCTTTTATACACAGATCACATTCCTGTTTACAAAACAAAACCTTCCACCCTTAGGCTACCAATTCAAATTCAGGATTGCAGTGATAGCAAATATTTAGCAATATAATTCTTTGGTGAATTGCATCAATTCAGTGACTTCAATGCACTTAAGGGTAATGTCTGCATCACACAAAACACTCCTATTACTTTAATTTCAGTAGAGAAGCTATTAAGTGAAAAGCAATAAAAACAAAGTACTTAAAGGTTTTTGTTCTACATAAGTAGATGCATAAACGACACAGAGAAGACTACACTGTGATCAACTCCTTCAGTCTTTATAATAGCTATATACTTAAGTCTTGGTACTATCAACAACTTCATATATGTCAGGAGCACTAAAAGTAAACTTAAAACACCTGATTTTACAAGACCACTCCAGTCTCTCCTCCAGCCTCCCCAAGGAAGGACTGAAAAGAGAAGAATGCGCACATCTACCTTTGGCTCATTTTTTTTCAAAACATCGTTTATTCTTCTCTGAGTCCTCATGGAAAATCTGTGCAAAGAACTGAAAATAACACCAACCTTGATTTGCTGTTTCTCACATCTCAAATGCATACCAAAAGATATTCTGCTCCCCAAAAGACGATTTAGCAGTCCTATCAATGCTACCCATACTCTTGTAAAGCATAAGCTTCTCGAACATATTAGCATTTTAAAGGCACAACAACACAGTCAAGAATGCCGCCAACTTTCTATAAAGAAACAGATGGTTAAGCAAAATACAGCATTTGTCAAGCTATATAGACTGTGGAATCAGTACAATGAAATTTGGAGATTTTCTTCTGTATTATGTTCCTTCTCACCGTAGTTTTGTTCTAGTTCTAGTACGAATTCTGATCTGTGTGTACTCAGACACACAGATAAGGAAAGCCTGTAATGTGTTTTTGTGGATTCAAACCAGAGGTACTTGTGCAAGTTTGAAGTTCTTCCTCAACAAGTATTGTTGAGAAGCGTATTTTTCCATACCCAGTGCTTCCTTAACACAATCTCCTCAGTATGGTGGAAATCACAACAAAATGGACATAAATATCTACCTATATCCCACCCCAGTTAATAAAAGACTACTAATATGAGACCACAAGACGATTTTTCGAATCTGGACTCCTGGGTGAGTCTTGATTCCTGAAAAACACCTAAAAATTGTGCTCTCAGTAAACGTTTGCTGGAAGGAAGGGCAGCAGAGAACAGGTAACAATATCAACAGGGGCCATCAATAATACTGGTCAGAATTGCTTTTAGTGTATTTTATAACACCAGCCACTGATGAAGGCTTAAACAAACAGAAACAAAACCTCATGTAGCTATGGGATTTGTCATTTCAATCTAATAGAGGATCTGATAAAAACTTTCTTTTGTTATTGTATAAAATCTTTTTGCAAAATTAGGCACACTATTAACTCATAAAATTTACAATTTCTAAAAAGAAAATATGTTCCTCTTCAGCATGAACGCCATCCAGACCACTTCCAGTGACAAACAAGAATATATGTTCCAGTTTTCCAAGCACACATGCAACATAGAAGCTACAAGTGAATTGTTCCATCTACTTTTGGTACAATTTATTACTTCCAATTGGCTGATCAATATGTTTTACTAGTTAAGAAACAAGACAAATCCTTCAAAACACAATGGAACATACTCTAAAACCAATATTCTGCTTGAGCATGTGTTACTGTATCGATTTACTGAGGACTCAGTCCCAATGAGCTCCAGCTCTGCTTGCTAGTTCCACACTTAACTCTTCTGAGTTTCCCACATGCAATCCAGATTGCTTCTTGACCCTGTGCAAATCTCAGAAATGGAACTATATGAGATTTTTAGTGAGTACACAGCTATTTGTGTACATATAAGCTTGTGCTTTAACCTGAAGTACAATCTAAATTTAGAAAGAGGCTCATAAGGGGAAAAACAAAAAATGTACAGATGTACGAAAGAAATGTTCTTCAGAAATATCACATACTGGCACAAAAAGAAAGAACAGACTACATTCTTTCTTCCCTTGTAAGCTTACTTTCCAAGTGCAAAGAAACAAGTAGTATATACAGAAAGACTTTACTATTTTGAAAGCCTATATGATATAAAATAAGCTAATATGGAGGTACGCAGCTTCCTAGAAGCTGCCTACTAGCTTTTTCTCTCATGGGAATGTCCCACTGGAAGTGCTAATCCTGTTGTGGCTGAAGACGCATCTCCCTTACACTGCTGATTTCAAAACCTGTCTGTCATTGTCTAAATTTTCAACACAAGAGAAATTCATAGGAAGAAAAATGGCATCCAAAGCCTTTTCTCCATCTGAGAAACTATCAAATCAAAACCTGTCTAGAGGAAAGGGATGCAAAACACACTTATCCATTTACATTTAGCTACCTTGCCAACATTTACATTTAGCTACCTTGTTTTTAATTTTTCATATTTTCATCAGAATCAAAATTCACTTCTTAAATGAATGAAATTGGTTGCTGCTTTCCTGCCTTTCACTTTCTTTTACTTAACCATTTTCATTTTCTTTCTCCTGCAAAGAGAAAGGAAGGAAAAGAGAAAAGAGAGAGAGAGAATGAATACTTTAAAAGCATCTTTAAAATGGTTTCAATTACATCCTGTTATCATAAAAAAAAATTAATCAGTTCTAAACAGAAAACAGTACTCTCATCCGCATTAAAAAGCTTTTCTGATTGCTGAAACAGATTTCTATAAATTTGAAGACATCACAGAACTGTGTAACTTACTACTCTCAGAAAATAAATAACAGGTTCTACTTTGTAGTAGGAATGCAGTCCCACAGGTCCTCTCTCAACTTGTACTGCAAGAATCCTTAGTCCAAGATGCCGACAGCATCATGCAAACTGATAGGATCCTTAGCTCAAAAAAGCCCCACACCCTTCAGAAGATGATATCCAAGTAAGAACAGTCTTGTGATAAGCTACTTGTCCTTTAAAGACACTATTTGGAGCCTGTTCTCTGATTTTAGCAACATCGGAGATGAAGCTACAACAAAGGTAGCACTGTGCATGTCTTTCTCCTGCCAGTGAAGCTCCTCCAAGTCATTTAGCATAAATTTGAGAATGATTAGGTCCTCTGACTCCTGCTTCTAGCCACCACAGAAACAGCCATAATTTTAAGGTAATTTCCATCCCTACTGCTTGGAAAAAAGTGCACGTTGCAGGGAGCTTCTTAAAAAGAACATCTTCACAAGCTGATTTAACGCTAATTTTCTTCCCTTTTGATCCATCTCCACTCTATACCTGGCCTGCCTCTCTCAAAAATTGTATACTTGCCTAGCATGCCATGATCGTGCTTCCAAAAACAGCTAAAGGTCAACCATCACTACAAAGACATTAGCCCAAAAATCCCCTTTCCCTCCATGTAATACATTGAAAGAGCTGGAGAAAGAAGTGAACAGAGGCTTCTGAAATCATGCCTTGCATTATTTAATGAAGCATTAAAAGAACATAAAAATCGTGACAACAGCCATTTGAGATGCATAAGGAGGAGAACAAGGAAATGAGTAATCCTTTCCCTTCTTCGTTCTCCCAGTTTTCATCAAGCAGATGAGGAGCTCCATGAACCACACATTTATAAAAGAATTCTGTGTTAAGAATTCTATCATTCATTATTTTATCCAGTGCTTGTTTTAATCCAGGTATACCTTCACCCATCAAAATGTTTTGCTATGTGAAAACGTCTTTTCTCAGAATACTAGAAGAATGAGACAGAGAAACTTCACAGCAAATGGATAAGCAATTTTCCATATTCCATATTTCCATACTCCTATATAGGCTGCATCTCTCATGTATCATCGCTAACGTATATGCTTTACTTGCCTTTCTTGTCCAAATTACTAGGTATTTTTCAAAATTCACAATATTCAAGTAAATATCAAGTCCTCACTCTCTTCCTCTTTCGTTGTCTTTATTTCTTCTCTATCTTTTTAGATCTATTATATACTTTCAGATAACACTTAACCCAGTTCCAATCATGCTAAAAGATGTAAGCACTGTGGATTTATACAGCCATTTTGGACATTTGAAAAAAAAAAAAAAAATCCATCAACCCATGTCCACCATCACCCTGACCACAATCTCTTTAAGCAAGTAATGTATTGCCAGTTGGCTCATAGAGCAAATTAGTGAAAACAAATGCTAACAGCAGCACATGTGGAACGATAGATCTGCAAAAGTAATTCTAGCAAAATGAGGTTGGAGAGGAAGACAGGCTCTTTAACAAGGATGCACCACCCTCAGCTGCCTCCTCCCTGTAATTACTTGCAGGGGCACAGTGACATGCATTTAAGCAGTGATGTTCATTAGGCATTGTCAAGAATTGCCTAGTACAAGTGAGTGCTAGCAACAGCCAGTCTTTTTATCCTTATTTAACAAAGGGAGTACTAGCAAGACCAGCCACTTTCTATCCTCTCTGATCAGAGTACATATGCAACATGAGACTGATTTTTTCTTGTAACAGTATAAAAACGCTTTTTGTTTTCCCATCCTTTCCAAGTAATACACAATATTTCCTCACCACTTGCCAAGCATTTTTACAGCAAACTAAGACTTATTCTTGAGCTACGATAACTAATTTGAAATACTGTATTTTCTACCTTTAATATTTAGTTTAACTTATGATTTAGTATCCAGTCACTCAGTGAGAGTCTCTAGAATAAGTGACAGATTTCATCATCTTTGATAATTTTGTTTCACATGGAAACCTTTTTAATTCTATAATCCACCCCATTTTACATGACCTTTTTGATACGGATCAGCAAAAGTCACAGGACATATGCTTAGGAAATCATTTTCTCCCACTCTGATGACTAGCTTTTTAAATCCAAGACTTTTGTTTGGTTATTTTTTTAAGGACACCATACATTTGCCACCTTGTAGTTCTCTTACATTGCAGAGTTAACAGCAGGAGGAACAGTAGGTCACTTGGTTTCCCACAACTTCAGGTTGGAGTTTCTGCTCTGATATGAAAACAATCCTTGATCACCTCTATCGTTCCTACATACTCAACTAATTTAGAAAATTCAGCTTCCCCGCAATAACGTTATCTGAAATATTCTTTTTATTCCTTGAACATCTATTCTCCCCAGAAGACCTCTCCAAGCTCCTAGCTTCTGACGTCCTCCAAACAGTAGAGAGTTTTAATTAACCTCAATGCTTTTAGCAAGTTGCTACAAAAAATCTGTCTTGGGCGGCCTTCTTGCAATATTACATTTGTAATCTTTGTAGTCTTTCCTACTTTTCTCATTGGTGCATGATTCCATATGCTAATAAAATAAAAGCTTAAGTGTTAACCAGTAATCTCATTCTCTAGTTATGTCTAACTGAGCTTGAATTCCCAACTAAGTCGATCTCTGTCATACTGTCAGGATGTCAGCTTTCTTTCCAGGTTAATTCCCTATTTTTCAAATTATCATCAAAAAACAAGATTATTTTACACACACCTTCATACTATATAACAAAATGCACACCAACAGCAATTTTTTTTATATAAGTTATGTCATTAATAGAAAAAAAAATGTAAAAGCAAATAGTTTTGAGTACATTATTCCAAGTAAGACTTATGAATTTGGACTCGGGAATATTAAGTAATTGCT
This sequence comes from Crypturellus undulatus, assembly GCA_013389825.1. NCBI lineage: Eukaryota > Metazoa > Chordata > Aves > Tinamiformes > Tinamidae > Crypturellus > Crypturellus undulatus. The sequence continues at coordinate 448,309 of VWPW01020728.1, forward strand.
TGTCCTTGCCATGATGGGAATATAAATCCTACAGTTTTGTGACAGTAGCACAAATCTTCACAAAATATGGGAGAACAAAATCCACTCTTCTACATCATCTATTGGAATGTTATGCAAGACTTGAACAATTTGAGTTTCACTGATTTTCCAGACAAACTGTACAGCTCAACCCTTCCACACCTGTGAAATAAATTGAAGGGTTCGAGTATGAAGAAACCACACAGCAACGTAATCTGAGCTGGAAGAAGAATTAAGTACTTGCATTACTTGCTTATGATCTGGAAAAACTTGTCACCTAGACAACAAGACAGTGCTCTAAGTGTCACAAGATCACTTAATGGAGCTGGGATGACAATTTCACCATTTTTCAGATGGGCTGAGTGACACCTTGTCCTAAACTTCAATGCCCTACCACAGCTCGTCCTGAAGAAAGTTAAAGGGCTGTACTTAACCATGCTTTCTGAACAGTTTAATTTCCTCAGGTTGTCTTCTACACCTTTCACATTGTTCTCAAACAACACAAAGACCATCATCTTGTTGCAGCCCATTTGATTAAATAAAGGCCTAAAATAAGGCCTTTAGTCAGGCTATGCTTATGACACATCAAGACCACTCCACTATAGCTTCTAAACAATAAAAGTGCATGCCACAGTGTTTTATTATGGTTTCTTCAATTTTTAATGCCAAATCTTAAAACAGTGACATAGCCTAGTAAGTTCTTAAGAGCCAAAACACAACCGAATCCTGCTATGAGAAGTTCTTATTTAAAAATGATGGACCTTGCATCATAATTTGAGGTACATTTCAAATATTGAATATTTGGGGAAATATTTCAAGATAATTACAAAAAAAAAAAGAGAAAATAGAAGAAAAAAACAATCTGTTTAGAATTGGCAGCATTGTTATTATGTAATTATGGGTCTAAAATGTTAGTTGCCATAACAACTTGGAACAGTTCTACATCCATTATAAATCTTTTGCTCTCTCTTCATATGTATGCTTATTTTTAACCCTGACTTCCTCCTGATGCACTTTTTGCTAGGCAACCTCATTAGCTAAACTCCTACTGTGTCAGATTGCCAGATACAATTGCAGGCATTCCCACAGCCAAACAAACGTATTATCCTCACACAAGCTGCCAGATGTGCCATATATCTTAAAAATGTGGGTTTGTGCCTCCTTTAATTATGTTCTCTTCTCATGGATAGCAAAAAATCTCCAATGTCTCTGTTCCTTAATAAACTGTTTAAAGACCTGAAATTACTATATCATTCAAGTTAACTGCACAATGCACTACAATTTATGCACACACTTAATACAACATGGCAAGTCATAAACCTCCAACTCTAAAAACGTTAAAATAAAATTATACCTACTTTCTACAATCTACAAACTCATATCATCTCAGAGTAGTTTCAATCACAATCTATTTTTACAGTTGTCTTTAAATTAAAAAGCTTAGACAAAGAATGGGGAAAATTCAAACCAACCCACCGGTCCCTCCTCTCTCCCATAAATCTCCAGTATTGACATGCATGCTACTTTGTACAATTTTCATTATAATGAAAAGCAGTAACAGTAATAAAACTGTCTGTGTTGCCCCAGGAAACTAAATAAATTAACAATGCCAATATGAGAAATCCATCAGAAAAAAACATGCTAAAATTGTGATTTAAAAAAAAAAAGTGACATTGAGATGAACACACTTTGCCTGAGCCACCCTAACTGTGAGTAATATTGTCCGTATCAGTAGGGAAAATTAAAAGAGAAGTTATAACAGCTTTGGAACATTTAAGAGCAGAATATTTTTTCCAGTGAGCTTCTGGTCCTCCTCCCAATTGAGGCCTAGACGAAGCCAAATCTGTTTCCATACAAAGAGACCACAATCTAAAAGAACTTGTCTGTGCTTCCAGAGCTGTAAAAACTTCCAACTCCTTTGTCTGACTGTGCAGAAAGACACCAAAGTTTTTTTAAAACATACTCCACTGTTATGGAGAATGCAAAAAGTGGATTCAAGACCTTCCTAGTTCACTACTACATCGGATTGTTCATGTAGCCAGAGTAGGAGAAAAGACAGTGCTAATGTTACACACAACGCCATCAGATCAAAGAGACCAGGACTAAAAATGAAGCATCAAGGAAGAGTGCATATTTAAGCAAGTGCCCAAGAGAGAACTCTTGAGCAAAGTAAGAATCTTCTAAAAGCAAAATATCTATACTTGGTTTCTTAAAAAAAAGAAAGAAAAAAAAGAAAAAAACAACTAATTATTTTTGTTGGTAGTCTAGCCTTTCATTTTATACAAAAGTAGAAGATAGGCCATTATCTTATGAAGCTACCAGCACCAGGAGACTTGGCCTACATTTCTTAACTTAGAACAACTTAAAATAAAAATTTGCATGTTATATTCAACAAGTAACAAGTAGACATACGCGGTTTTCAGCAAAAGACAGTTACAAATGATGAGAATCAATTCTGGCACTTCACTGATTTTACCAGAAGAAAATCTGAGCCAACAATTCTTTGACCGTCTCTGTTCTCTTTTACTTTGAAGGAGCAAAAAGTCCAAAATTAAGCACACAGTCAATCCAAATTTTGCGATATATCACAATAATATTAACTTTTTTTTTAAGCCTTTGTTTATAAAGCAATAGGTAAAGTTCTTAATCATTACTCGTTCTTCTGTAAATAAAGAACTAAAAAGTCATTTCACGAGCTCTAGGATGTTTTACTTACATTGTGTTCCAGCATGCCCACCATGGAGGCTTGGTCTTCAAGGCTGCTTTCACTAGAATAATTTGGTGACTAACTCCTTGATTTATATTTCAAAGGTCAATTAAGAATTTTGCAAATGGTTGGCATCTCATCAAACTGAGAGATTAAAACTTGAGTCATTAATTTTTTTGATATGCAGTGCAAATATATATGAAAAATGCTTGGCCGTGCAGTTGCCTTAGTCTTCTTTAGTGCATCTAAGTCTCACCAGTCTTATTTAGCACATATAAAGGCTCTCCGGGGAAGGAATGACATGAAGGGGATACTGCAGTCCTACAGAGTTGGTGCATATGCATTAGTGTAAGCAAACAAACAGATGGCAAACACCAGAGTCATCTTGTTGCAGCTTTGGATGTCCTTTTACTGTATGGCCTTGTGCCCACATACCTAAGGTGACTTTAAAGGATTTTCAGAAGACAGTTGGGGGAAGAGTCGGAGAAAAAAAAAAAAAAAAAGGCAAATGATGGCTAAAAAATCATAATGTAAAAATAAATCAATGTTTTTCCATCATTTAAGTAATGAAATAAAGATAGCTACTATTAATTAACAAAGAAGGTCAAAGACAAACATCATTATATGTTATTTTCTTCTTATCATATATTTCAATCAAGTACAAAGCAATTAGAGAAGCATGCAGATTAGGGTATGTTTTAGAAAACATTAAAATTCTCTTGCTTATTTAATGCAGAAAACTCTTCTTTCCTATCAGCTCCAAACATGGGAACAATTAGTATACATGTTTCAAGTTCAAATCTTTGATCAAACTTTCTTCTTTTTTTCTTTTTCTATTCTTTTAAGATCTATAGCATTTTAGATCTTACAGAAAACTAATATGCTGATGACTTTACAAATGAAAGTTTTGTTGCAGTAAATCATGAATTAAAAGTAACTTTTGGTTAATGTTTAGCACAAAACACTTTCTCTATGATCTTGGGAAGCAAGCAGCTGAGGACAGAACAGTATGGGAACTGAACTCAGTAATGAAAAATACAAAAATGCAGTGGCCTATTCTAATAATACCTCCCAATTATAATTTATAAAATTTTATTTTAAAATAGAAGCTTATAAATATTTTTGTTAGTTTTCATAAGTATTTTATATATTCTACACATCCATTTCAAGACCTTGCCATCTTATCAATAAAACTCCTGTCTAGTATTTCTTCCAGTTTTATATTAATTATGGATTTTCTGGATTAATTCCGGATTTTCTTTTCTATATAAATTTCCAATCCCTCTTAGCATTTTAAGAGAAGTAAATCATGACATTAAGAGAATTGGGTACCATATTCACAGATTGTATTTGCGGAAAAGGAAACCAGGAGGGAAAGAACATTAAAGATTTTAATTTCTGCTGTTACTTACTCTTCAGATTCCATAAATCAGTTTTCTTCATTGAAACGCCTACATACCTAATAAAATTTAAGTAGACTCCTAGCAAGGCATGCCAAGACTTTAAGTAAAGGAAGCCAGATCACAGAGATGTAAAACTATATATTCTTATTTATTTTATTTTACTGGGGGTGGGGAGGTGAATGGGAATGTTCATGTTGAATACAACTGTCATGATGACACCCCCTCTCCCTCAAAATCTGCATTTTAACAGATTATATACAATTTCTTCCACAATACAGTATCTTGGGTAGTATCTCCAGAACTGGAAATAAATCCTTTAAGAAAATGATCCATCTCCAGGTTACTTTTACATCATCACACAATTTCATTCCATCAGATGCAGGAATCACCTGCACCTTTTTCTTCTTTCCCTCCAAGAAACAAAGATTTGGAGGTTTTCTTGTTTGTTTGTTTGTTTTTTACAAACAGTTCACATTTTGTTTTAAACAAAATTTCTCAGTTAAGCTTAGAGCAAACCTGAGTAAAAGATATATTAAAAAAAACCTCCACATTTGAAGAACATGGCATCTGTAATTACCAAATTTCATCCATCTGTTAAATTCTATTCTTATTCCTTATGGCAACTAGTACTAGAGACTTAAGTGATGTAGAAAAGCTTCATCACACATCTCTTTCCAGTTCAATAAAGGTTGAATGAAGCTAGGAAATGTCTCTATTCTCCACTCACATCCTTAAATGTAAAATCTGATTCTTTGTACAGATAAGATGGTTATAAGAAATTAGGTAAAAGTTCATTTTTTGTACGTTGCCACAGTGAAGTCAGGTCCTGTACCAGTGAAATCACAGTTTCCTTGGGGGATGAAAGTGATGCAACCAGCAACTCTCATAACTGGGATTTCAGTTAAGGATCAAAGAAATGGAACAGAGGGGATACAGAGAGACAAATATTTAAATGAACATATCTTAACAGGAAACTTTAACAAAAGCTATCAAAGCACATAGAAGATAATTGTGCATGTATTTAAGTCAGACAGACTCAAAAGTTTCTCCCAGCAGGAAAGTCTCTAAACAATCCAGTAATGGCCATTGTATGACTCACTCAAAAAAAAGCAGTGAAGGTTTTTTCCTAGTTGCCTTTTCAAGAGTCAATAGGAAGCATTTATCCAAGAGGTATACCGCGCGTTGCTTACCTCTTCTCCTTAATACCATCATCATTTGTTGCTCACAGTAACCAGAAAATACTGTATGTTGTACTGAGACAACATGTTGCTCTCCCCCCAAAAGCTGCTATTTCTGATGTATTCGTGAAAGTACAAGAGTCTCACTAAGCCTTAACTGTGATTCTCACTCGTCTCCTTGTAACTCATTAACTGGCACCAAGAAACCTGCTGAAGGGATCTGTTCAAATTCCTGTTTTAATGAAAGCCTGCTCACCAAAAGATGGAGCTGCCAGAGCTGTCAAGATGGCAGGAAAATATTGTGTTTACTCCTCCAGTTTATAGAGGCTGAAACTGCAAAATACTGCTTCCTCCCAAGCAGACCTGCTTCTTGCATCTGGGGCCCAGAGGGAGGAAGATCGCTGCACTGTCTGAGCAACTTCAGACAGGTTGGTGAGCTGTTTTCTTATTAAAAACTTATCAATGTACTCCTTAAATATACACACAGTGGTAGCATATGAAATAGCCATATTATCTTACTATGCACTGCACCCCCATGAGATCTCACTGCTGTTCCTTAAGGCCTGAACTGGCAAGCACAATATCAGCCCTGCCGTCGTCGCCTGTACCATGAGGTACCATCAAGAACCAATGCCACTGAGAACCTGCCATCCTGACCAACACGATGGAGCACAGGAGATCATCAACAGAGACCTCATCACTGAATCAGGTTTAGAGTGGAGGAAAAGCTATCCTGGTGCAGTGGGATGGAAGCAGTACGGACGTGGGCTGGTTTAAAGGAAATAAAACAGGAGAAATCAGTAGAACAGTACAGAAATCAGAAGTCCTGGGCTCTGGAGGTGGGAATCAAGCGATGCTCCCAGCTTAGGGAAACACGGTGCCACATCGTCATTTCCCAACTTGAAATCTGAAAGCTTTGGCCGCCCCCACTGCAGGCTCTAAAGTGGTACCACAGCCCACATAGCTAAAAGCAGCTTCCACCAAGCAGCTTCCTGGAAACAAATCCTAAATAAATTCTCAAGACCGAGCTGTCCTCAGGGCTGTGCACTACACCTGCTCACTCATCCTGTACCTTCAGAGCACACATACACAAAATTACTACTTTCAAAATTGCTTTCAACAGGTATTTCTGGGGCTTTCAATTACACTGGTGGACATTGATAAATATGTAAGCAAATGACAAAAAATTAAAGTAATTGAAAACTAAAACAAAACAAAACCAAACAAGACTTATGCTAACACAATTTTGTTAAACATTAACTTCCCTTGCTGGGGAAAGGAGAAAAAAAAGTTTAAAACAGAGCAAGAGAGGATTTATATAACTTCTATTTCCAGTTACTAGATATATGTTAATTGGCTGTATTAAATACCTGTCATGAATTCAATCTTTTCGTGGTGTAGGACTTTCTGACCATCCCCACGTGAGCTCAGATTTCTTTTAGACTAACTGAGAAGATCGAGCGTCTTTAATCCATCCAGAAGTCGCACTTTCTGCATCTTTAACCTTTCTTACAACTCTTGTTTTTTTACTTTTCCAATTTGTCAGCATCGTTTTTAGAACAGACAGTAGCACAGGCCAAATGCAGACACAATAGCAGCTGCCCACCCACAGTTTATACTCCATATAAAATGGTTTACAACCCTCAAAATCTTTTCAGTCATTGCTTTTCAAGCCATAGTCCCACAAATACACTTGAGTCATAACTTAACAAAGGCACCAAAATAAAGATTATCTTATTTAAAAATGCCATTTTCATAAAGAAATCTGATTATACTATCACCTTTGTATTTGCATTTATACTGTCTGTATTTGCATCATTCTTCTCAGGATGCTGTTATGATGACAGTATCATATCAGCTAGCTCACAGGCATATTTTAATGGCCAAAAAAATGTTTTCATTCACTTTTAGTCTTCTAAAAAATCCTAGCTCTCACGATGACAATATCATATCAACTAGCTTACAAGCAAAAAGTATACAAAAATTCTGAATAATTTATAATCTTCTAAAAAAGTCTTAGTTCTCTTTAAAAATAATATTAATAGGAAAAGTTTTTAATCAAGTATTTTATTCAAAGGCTAAAAGTTCCTGCATGCAAAAAATAATGCAAAATATAAAATCAAAAATATATTTATTTTTCAACAGTTCATGTTAGATATTGCTGTTACCGGAAGAAGAAGAATTTTGCTACCTGAACACCGAGTACTGTTTCCTACCTTTTCCTGCGAAAAACTCTGGATCAAATATTTTCATCTCACTGATTCTATATTACCATTTCTTATTACTAATCTATGGCAAACAGATACTCATAATTTTCTCTTTTGCTCATCTCACTTTGTTAAAAATATATTATCGTTATTTTCTAATCATTGATTTATACTTTATGCTTTATATCAGCAGTTTCACATACATCTTTTAATAGAATCACAAAATAATTTAGGCAAGAAGGGACATCTGAAGATCCTTCTAATCCAAGCCACTGCTCAAATCACATCTAACTAAAGCAAGTTGATCAGGCCTTGATCACCTTGAAGGTTAGAAATCGCATAATTCCTCTGAGAAACTGTATTAGACCACCCCACGTTAATTTTTTTTTCTTGATATGTAATTGGAATTTCCCAACTTTCAGTTTGTGTCTGCTGTCTCTTATTCTGTGATGCAGCTTGGCATGCTGTTGGCCTTCTTAATTGCAAGGACTAATGCTGGCGCACAGTCAAATTGGTGCCCATCACAGCCTTCGCGGCTAAGTTATTTTCCAGCAGACTTGACCTATACTGCACTGAGGCACAGTGTTATTGCTCCCAAGAAGCAGAACTTGACATTTCTCTTTCCTGAACTACATGAGATTCCTGTCAGCCCATCTCTCCGACCTGTTCAAGTGCTTCCAAATAGCAGCCCTGCCCCCTGGCCTACTGGGGGCAATAAACAGTATTCATCCCAGTATTGGTCCCTGACAGACCTCAGGTGTTCCCTGCCACCAGCTGGACTTTGCTCCCCTGATCACAACTCTGAGCTGGCAGCCCAATTAATTTTCCACTAACCTTATCATCCACTTATACAGCCGATATCTCACCAGTCTGGTGATACAGAAACTATGAGAGACTATGAGTGCCAAAGGCATAGCTAAAGCTAACATCCACAGCCCTTCTCTCGTACATGGAGCCCATGAGAAAGGAAAGGAAAGGAAAAGGGAAAGGGAAAGGGAAAGGGAAAGGGAAAGGGAAAGGGAAAGGGAAAGGGAAAGGGAAAGGGAAAGGGAAAGGAAAAGGGAAAGGGAAAGGGAAAGGGAAAGGGAAAGGGAAAGGAAAAAGTAGAGAGGTTAGTCAGGCATAACTCATCTCTGATAAAGTTATGTTGGGTGCTCCCTATCCCCTATTTAGCCCTGCACATATTTGCAAATTATTTCTAGAACAACTTGCTTCATCACGTTCTCAGCAGCTGCTGTGAGGCTGACCAGCCTATAGATCACTGGAGTCTCCTTCTTTCCATTCTCAAGCATGGGCATAATATTGCCCTTTTTCCAGCCCGGAGGAACCTCCCTCAAGGATCATGTACTTTTGAAGGTGACCTAGAGCAGCCACAAATCTGCTGACAGTTTCCTCAGCACGCTCAGATGTATCCCATCTGGTGGTCCAAAGGATTTGTACAACCCTAAGCAGATTGTGACCACAAACTCTATCATCTCCTTGAGTGGATGCTACTTCACTCACACACTATGCTAGGAGGCTCAGGGACCTTTTTAGTGAAAAGTAAGGCAAAAAAAGGCATAAAGTACCTCCACTTTTTCCTTATCACTAAATCTCCTACCCCAGTGAGGATGGACCCATGGTCTCTCCTTAGCCTTGCTGTCCAGGTATTTATACAAAGACTTTTCTATTGACCTTCATCTCCTTTGCCAGCTCCAACTCCAGTTGAGCTATGGCTTTCCATCCCTACATCTGCAGGGAAAGTGCATGTAACCTCTCCAGGCAGCCAGCCCTTGCTCCTGCACTTCCCTTTTGCATCTGAGCTCAGTCAGGAGCTTCTTATTCAACCAAAATGGCCTTCTGCTACCCTTGCTCAACCCCCTGTACATTGCAAGTGACCATTCTTGTGCTTCAAGTAGTACATCTTTGATGATCAGCCAGCTCTTCTGGGCTCCTTTGCCCTCCAATGAAGTTTCTCATGGAATTCTGCCAAACAGGTTCCTAAACAGGTCAAAATCTGTTTTTATGAAGTTCAGGCTTGTAATTCTGCTCTTTTTTCCTAGTATTCCTTTCTGATCTTAAGAGAATCAGAGTCACTGCATCCGAAGCTGCTGTCAACCTTTACATCATCCAACAGTTCTTCCTTGTTTGTAGGATCTTCTCCGGTATGTTTATCACCTGCACCAAGATACTGCCACAACATATGCCAGAAACCACCTGGATTGCTTTCATATAGGCATAATGCCCTCCCAGAAGATATTGGGGTGGTTGACCCTTGAGTACTAGGACAAGTAATTATGACATTTTTTGTAGCTACCTAAAGATGACTTCCTCTACCTTCCTTTTCTTAATTGGATGGTCTGTAGCAGGCACTCACTACACCATCAACTGTGTGGATTTGTCCTTTGACCCTCACGCACAAGCAATCTATTGTTTTGTAGCTGTATTCTCCATCTCCTCAATCAAATCTTTTATAAAAACTTCACATGATTACCTGAATATAATTTTATACAAATGAAGCATACATGTGAAATCGTGTACAAGTAAAATTATTTTATATAAAAATAGACATAATAATTCTATTTTTAATACTAGCTCAGCTTTCTTTTGATTGCAAAATTTGTTTATTCTGAATCATGTAGAGATTACCCATAAATTTATATCTGAAAAGTTCCTTGTATAATATTACTCATGATTACTTTAGGCTATGTAATACTGGTGTTTTTATTGAGTAAGCTGCATTTCTTTGCTACGGCACTTTGTTTTGTGCTGTCACCTGCTCCTAGGTAACCATCACTTTTTAGCTAGTGATCACCTTTCTAACGTATTTAATGAAGTCCAGTGGAGAGGGTTGCATCAAATCAGGTTATCAATACATTCAAAGTTTGGAAAATATATTGGGCCCAAGTCTCCAAAGCAGCTATTTGTCTAGGTCTGCACATCATGCACAGTGTATCTGGGCACACATGCAGGAATCTGTTGTCTACCAGATTAACAACCAGAATCTACTCACCGGTTGGTTTCATATATGATTAAATAGAAGGGCACTGGCAGAAGCATGCAATGAAAGCGTCTGGATTCAGAGGTGGAAAATTACATTTATCAGGAAACTGAAAGTACAAACTGCTGTTCACAAACAAATGGCACAATGTAGCAACTCCCTGTCTGCTTCTCCTCTCCTTTTTATGGCTTTCCTCCTCCCAGCTCCTTCATTCTCCTGTGCTGCAAGCTCTGGTGCTTGACAGACCTTGCCATGAGTCAACTCAATTCACTAAGCCAGCTGAATCCAGAAAAACAGCAATATTTCCTCTGGGATAATGAGTTGTATCAGCCCTCAGTGAGCTCCGATGAGTAAAGTCAGCAATGAAGGCTAGCTGAAGCATGAAGACAAGGGAGGAAAGGCAGGGAAGGGGAGCAGAATAATTCTTTTTCAGTAACAGTAAGGTATTAGACTGCCTCACTGTGACCTGTGAAATTGAAGCCTAATTGCAAGCTTGTATCATCTCAAAATCTACCTGCAACCACAATCTGGTTAGAAAGCAGAGCTGCCAGTGAAGAGCAAAGCCAGAAGTCCACCCACTGAACCTGCTGCCAAAACAACTTGCTCCCAAGCTGCTGTAACCAACAGAAGGCACACAAATAGAACCAGAAGCAACATGGGAAGCTCCCTGCTTGCACTGCCGATGTCATTCTGTTGTGGTTTTTCCTCTCTCTTTCCTTCCACAAGTTAGGAGAGCTCAAAGCAACCCATAAATTCATCACAAATACGCACACCGTGTAAGAAGTAGGTGGAAGGTAAAGGCTGGTTTAGCAGACAATAGCAAAGAGGAAAAACTATTGAGAAGGTCCGAATTCGATGTACTTGCTGATTTCTTGTTCATGGGAAGTAGTCACGAAAAAAAACAAAAGCACAGGAGAAAAGCTTAGTTCATACTGTTTGTTGACTTTCTCTAAAATAGTACAGTTTGTCTGACTCCTGTTTATATATGGCTAGGTTTTCTCCCTCAAGGGAATTAAAAGGGTTTGATCCAAACCACAATAAACAGTTACTACATCCTGACAGCTGCTTTTTAGACAAACAAAGAAATAGAGGAAGTTTTTATTTGGTTCTATTCTTTTTTTTTTTTCAAACTGCAAAATAGTGAAGAATTGATAAAGGACTCAAGGAACCCCTGGTAATCTGTGTTTTGGTGCATACACGTTCCACACAACCTAGGAGATGCATGAAGACAAGCACGTCTCCCATGCACTGTGCCGTGCACGTGTCCCTGAGCCAGTACAGCAGGCCCAGGGTGGCGCATGCCCAAGCTAGGGAGAGTGCCGGGATGATGGAGCTCCTTCTGGAATGCAGCATTAGCTAGAGTGCCCTGGATTGTGCGCCGTAACTGCACCTATAAAACTTGTATTTTTATCCATTTTAATAAAACTGTGATTTTAAAATGAAAAATAAACCAAGAGCTTTAAAAGCTACTTCTTCTGAAACAAACCAAGAGCTAAATGCATCTTCCCTTCATGAAATAAAGGGAAAAAACAGAAGTACACAAAAAATGATGGAAGTCATCTAGCCATTGCGCTTTTATTAGTCTAAAATATTTCTTAATTTTACCTTCTCATACAAAGTAGGGTCCTGATACCCAGAATTCTTTTCCAAGCCTGGCAGGACAGATTTAAAATGTTCAGTGAAAATGTAGACGGGTTTTCATAGCTGTCCGGCAGCATATTTGTCTGCTGTAAACTCTTCTACAGATGCACATGCTCTTCTACCATGGACTTGTCAGCCTGTGGATTTCAAGATTTAACCGGAGCCTCTGCCCTTTCTGGAAACTTGCTCTGATCCTGCCTGTGTCAGTCCTGTGGGTGGCATGGCAAGGCAGCCTTANCTTGCTTTGATCCTGCCTGTGTCAATCCTGCCTCTGTGGGTGGCATGGCAAGGCAGCCTTAACCCCTGAAGAAACTTGTGACAATCAGTTCTTTGTCCGTGCTGACCAGGGTGCACCACCCTGCATGCACCGGAGCACACAGGCTTGTACCTGCACTGCAGTGTTCGTGGCCCAGATCCCCTCTGGACCTCTGCTGACTAGCATTGCTCACATGCATTTTTTTTCTTCCGTGAAAGCCATCAGAAATAATAAAACGGATGTTCCTCGTCCACTGGAGAGATATATTTATAGCATAAGGCCTCACCATGACACACAAGCTGTGGGACACTAAGAAATATGCCCAGATGCAACAGTATTAGAGGTTTGTCTCATTTGGGAAACACCAAACTTGAAGCAAATGGTCACTACCTGTATATCTACAGAAAGCTCTCAGCACCTATATGCAGCTTGCTTTCTTGGAAGAGATGAGACATCATGCTTCAGGAACAGGCCCACATGTGCTGTATGGGCATCAGATGGGGCTCAATTCTTGCACAAAAATGCGAATAAGGCAAACAAACTGCCAGCATATGCACTGAAAATAGGGGATGGGGAGAAGAGCTTATCACTTCCTCAAACATGTAAAGCACTGCCCAGTAAAACAACTTTCCTCTCTCTTTGAATAGAAGCAAGCTCTGGCCTTCCCTGCTATATATGTTCCCATTCATACCTCCCTAAGAAAGGAAGTGCTAGGAATTTCAAGTTTCCCAGGAAAAATCAGCTTTTCACTGTGCATGATGAAATTCAAACATCACACCTTCCAGCTCTTCAATAATTATTAGTAGGTAGGCCACCCAGTCCTGTGACACAGCTGACAGATCTGGGGAATGGCCACAGTCCTTTAAAAGGGTACAAGGGAAAAATATTAAGTTTTTTTTCTTTCTTTCTTTTCAAAATAGAAACCAAGTAAAATGCAAATCAAAGTTAAAAATGTATGATCTAATTCAAGGTTTCTTGCTTGCTAATTTAAGCTACAGTTTAAATCTGATTGAAATCCACTCACCTTTGGACAGGAAAAACCACATTTTGGCATGAAAAGCTGCACTGCATTATAAAAGTAACATTTTTTTTTTCCTAATGGTTCATGTTCTTCGTAGATATAATCTCTGAATTAGATTGAATTAGAGCGAAGAGACTTATGCTTCAAGTTCAGAAGAGGATGGAAAGAACAGAAGATAGGTCTAGAATGTCGCTATCTAAGACATCAACATGATCCATGCTAATGAACAAGGAAGACTCAGATCCAATACATTCCCCACGTTGCGTGAGTCCAACCAAGATATAATTTAATCTGTTTTGATACTTGACATAACCCTATTGCTTCGCAAATAAATTCACCTAAGAGGGAGCCTCTTTGCAGTCTACATACTTGCACATACTTGCAAATGAGATTTGTGTGACCTTCTATAGGAGGGATTTTCTTTTTGGAACGTAAGAAAGAAAAAAATATTACTAGGAGGCATGGTTTAAAAAAAAATTAGCTTGGTAGCAGATATTTTAACAAGTATTTATACAAAGTAATGACAAAAATGCCCAAATTAAAAAAACTCATAATTTCCTGAATACAGTTGCTTCCTTATTCCACTCTGGCCTAACCAAAAAAAATAAAACCAAACCTTCTCTGTTTATTCAAAAATCAGTTTTGTGCAGTAATATAATTTCATTATTACTGTGGCTTTAGTTACCACTAACAAACATCAACGAATGCTGCATCAGCACCAACTTGCAGCAAAAGCACAAAGGAACATAAATTTCTCACTGAGCTGCAAAAGGGTTAGAGCCCAGAAATCAATATTTAAGCAGACAATAAAATCTTAGACTGTACGTGGAAAAATTGTGGAGCAAAAGTGTTGCTTCTCATTGTTTTTCTGCTATTATGCAGCCAAACACGAGTTTTACCTCATCTTGTTCGTTTGTTAGGCTTGTCGTAGGCATTACTTCTTCTGCTGATTCTGTGTCACCACTGGTCTAGTTATGAGTACATGGTTTATTCAAACATTAGTTTCCAGCAACATAACAGGTCCTGTATCAGAGGGGCGATTGTGAATTCAAAGTAGCTCACATCTTTGCTTACCCTTCCAAGCAGCTTTCTCCCAGATGCAACAAAAGTGAGAAGTTAGTACGGGAAAAGGAAGACAGCCCGTCAGACCATGAAGTACCCATGAAAAGGGCCACTAACACCTTTGTTTCTGCCTGTACAAGCTATTTCTGAAGATTATTGGTGAAAATGTCAGTTAATCTGTATTAGGATAAAATACCATTGTTTTTTATGTCCTTATCCGTCTCATTTTCAACCTCTTCTTTTTCATGTACATGGTGTTATTCCTTCACTCTTTCCCCAAATAATTCCCAGCCTCTCTTTTTGCTTTTGCTATTCCAAGCAGTAAAATTCTTTTACTTCTTCCACATCTCCTCCTACAGTAGAGTCTGTTGTTACACAGTTACTTGAATTTGACCTTTATTTGGGTTGCTAAAAATTATCCTGGTGTGGGTTGCAGGAGAAGCAGAGGAATAGGGGTCGCAGGCATATCAACCTACAGCAATTCCAGAACAATCAAAAGGAGCAGCCAGATGTAGGTGCCAAGTAGCAAGGAGGGAAGGGAAGACGTCACCTAGACTTACAACAAATTGAGATGCAAACATGACTGAGCCTTGCAAACACGAAATAAGTTCGCATATAGCATTTTTCCTCTCTCTAGGTTTTTCCATTAAAGACTCCAGTTAAATATGCCAAGCAGAGAAGGTACAAAATCTTCAGATATGCTTACATCATGCTTAGTGGGGAGCAGTGAATGAGTCATGCTCAAATCTTGAGGCAAATGAAGCTGTGTGAGTTCAGGTCTGGCACTATTTCACACCAAGACAAAAATATTTAAAATATTTAAAACATTATCTTCTGGGAAAAAAAGTGTCTACATATATATATACACAGGTTCAGAGAAAAAGCAATGATTAAGACAATGACACGACAGCAACATTCAGAGACAGCACTCAAAACTAAGTCTGGCCATGTGGAGCAGTGAGATATCAAACAAGAGCTCTTCCTCTGTTGTACTTTGGGCTTGCTATCTTGCGTGCTTTGGGCACTAAATATCTCGAATAGTCTGGAAGATCTTCCAAGCTAACAATGCAGTGTCCCACATTTCTTCTCCCTAATTCCCAGAGGCAGGGCCAGGATTATTTGGCCTTTAGTTCACCCTGCATGAAGCTAATCAAGACAGCAGCTTCAGGTAATTCCTCTGGCAGCTTCTGAGTAACTTCTGAGCAACAGGGGAACAAGTCGGCAAGAACTGGTCATCTCTTCCACACAGAGCTGCAGAGGTGGGCAGTGCCATTCGAAACTCTGGTAATACTGATACCAGAAAAAGAGAAAAGGGCCAGCCTGCATCAAGAGCAGTAATATAACAGTATTAAATGTTGTGAAAGCAACTGGCACATAGTTTTGATAACTTCTGGTAGAGTGCAGCAAAGGTAGATTGGTCCAAGATTAAGCGACTTCTCTGAAACAGTACCTGTAATGACCAGATTTCTCAATTTATTACTCCAGTTGCAGAGAAAGAGACAAGCAAAATGAATAAACTTGAATATTGAAGTGGAAAAAAAAAAAGAGAAGAAAGAAGGAAGAGAATGCTGCTTTCTGCAGAACAGTTCTGCAGAAAGCAGCATTTTATACAGTTTTCATTTGAATTTGGTTATAAACTACCCAGAGTTTTATAGATCTAGCAGATCTAACAGATTCTAAAACATAATTGATACCAGTAAATACACTCTTTTGACAGACACTTGCAAGAAAGAAGAAAAAAATGTTAAAAGTACCAACTTTTGCTCTAATTTCAAACAAATATAGCAGCTGGTCATGAAGGTGAAATATAGCAGTTTTATTTTTTTAATCTTCCTTTTTTTCGCTATCCAAAGAAAACAGAATAAATCCATTTGTTTCAATGTTTCAATGAATGAGAAAGCAGTATGTGTACTTCCCCCATTTGTAAAAGGTCATTTCTAGAGAATTTTTTTTTTTTCCCCATGCCTACATTTCTGAGAGTGGGAAAGGTTTACGAACTACACAAAAGCACAGTTATATCCTGCATTATTCGTAAAGCCTTCTCTGTACTGCTTCTCTCTTCTCTTTATTCTAAGGTAAGCATGCTTGAGAACAACATGGAATCCTTGGAGTTGGTCAATAGATTGATTAACACGCTATACCGAGCTAGACAAATAGGATCAGGGTGCTTACAGGTGTTCTTTTGTCAGACCTCAATTGCACTGACCTAACAAGGAAGGCTTCTTTCTGTTAGAGATGCTACTGTCAAACAAGAGAGACATCCAGTAATCCTGAAAGGCATGATTTCTTAAGAAAAAGAGTTAAATATATTTTTCTGATCAAGCTCAGTGACAAATTTTCAGCGCTGTAGTATATTGTCAAAGGGGTTACAAATATTAGTTAAGAGTGTAATTTGTAATATGTTTAGTGTTATTCTGCTACTTGTAGAGACCTCATTTTCAACAGTGCCCAAAACCTCCAGCTTGCCCTATGTTTCACAGCCAGGTTTGTCTTACTTTACGCATATGCATCTGCACAATTTAAGCTAGTTTCATTTCTAGAGGAGAAAATGCAGTTTCAAGTGAAGTAAAAAGACAAAAGTTCTTAGCTATATGATCTCTGCATTACAGTTCTCCTTCCTGAGCCACGTTCATTCAAAATCTGTATTAAAACAAATACTTCATGACCTTTTCTCTCTCCTCTCTCATTTATACACTTCATTAGTCTTGTGCAGAAACTCATTTGGGGTCATGCAGGTGACACAAAAGCTTTTTCCCTTCTGTGAAGGCAGAACATAAACAGCACATAACTCACCTTCCAGATCATAACAAATATGTCAGCGTTACTTGCATGAAGAAAATTAAAGCTGCATGCAAATATAGGGATGTAATTTTTATGAACATTTCTTTCAAAAGCCTCAGAGCTTTACACAAGTCTTACACCTGGCTGCATCGCCGGTTCCCATGCCATCTCATGGGCTGCACCAGCTCACCTACTCTTTTCTTACGGCTGCACAATAAACAGACCCATGCTTCACTCTTCTGGGCGTATTTTTAACCTACTCTAGTTCCCTAAGCCAATTTACTGCACAAGTATGTGCATATCTGAGCAACTGAGAGAGCAGACAATAATAAGAGTACATCACTGGAAAGGACAAGATATAGGAATGAGAAACACAAAGCCAAGGACATTCTGTCCAAAAACCACAGAAATGAAATTACTGTGAAAGCGTGGTCTTACATCACCCATCACCACACTTGTTCCTGTTTGCATTGCCTTTCCTAGCTCTTGTACTCCACTCAAAACCAACTGTGCAGTTCTGAGCTAGGGAGCCCAAGACCGCAGCCGGCACTAGAAGCTGAAGTTTTATTGCTCAGGACTGTTAGGTTGATTATTTGTTTATTTCCCACCCCCATTAACAGAAGTGAGTTTACTTTTATTCTTTAACATTGGGTAATCGACAAAAATATAAGTAATTTCTTTGAAGTCAAAATTAATTTCAGTATTCTTCACTGTCAAAAGTAAATTCTGCATTTATGAAACGTAGTCTAACATTAGGTCACATCTTTAATCTGTATTCTCCTTTATATATGCTAGACATCAGTACAAGGCGGGGACTTCCTCACTACTATTAATTTATTTTCATTGGATTGTTATAAAACTAATTCAAAAAAATAAAAATATTAAAAAAAAATTCTAGCACATAGCGTATGCTCAGCCCAGGCACATGCACCATTTGAAAGACTAAGAACAAGATGTCTATCTCAGAATGTCCCTGTTGGCCACTACAATTTAGACATTCTTCAAATTGCATTTGAATCCAGGAGGGTAATAGCCCTAACATTAAAAAACTCCTTCATTAAGTGGCTTCCCATCGCGCAGCCCATTACAGGCTCTCACGCCCTGACCTTGCATAGCCTCAGAGTAATGCTGCTTTTAAAGGGAAAACTGAACAGGGTAAATAAACTATATTCTTTATCTAAGAGTAAAAGTAACAGTAAATATACTACTAATATGGATAAAGTCACTCCTTCACATATTCCCAGTCATACTAATGAGAGCACTACTATTCATTTAGAAAGTCTTGTACAAAACAATGAAAAGTCCCCTAAAATAACAGTGGAAAAAATCCATAACCAAAACTGGATTTCACCTTAACAACATTCTCTAATTTCTGTTCTGCATTGTAAAATGTAAATCAGTTATACACCTGACAACATATGCATGTTCTAAAGGATTTGCTTCAACATGCAGAAGATGCCTCTTTTCACAGATAAATAAATATCAGGTAAATACTTGGAATTAATTTTTGTTACCATGCCTACAAAAAAGAACACTTGATCACCAACCCTGCCCCATACAGAATGCAAATTCTACATAAGGAACAACTAAATAGATTTGGAACATTCAGATTAGAACAAGCGACGATAGGAGAAGGGGGCATATTGTGTTATAAAATTTAGAAACAAAAAAGCAAAAGTGAACAGCATGGAAAAGGCGAGTAGGAATCCACTTTGCTCACTTCCCATTATGGTATCCCATTGTGGCCCAGTATGTATCCAACAGAAATAGTATGTACAGGTTCAAAGCAAGTATGAAGAGTTCTTCTTTACGTGTTTTGCAGCAAACACTTGCAGTCTTTGCTACAGGACACCCCAGATCGTAGAAGCCTTCTAGTATCTAGAATCTGCAGACAGCAAGACAAAACCAATGGGGGCAAAATATGAATTCAATGAGATTGTTAAAAGCACAGACTATTTCTGGTAGAGGAAATTCCTAAACACCAAATAGCTGGAAACTGGATAAGTATTCCAGGGAATTATTATCAATCATTCAGCCTACTTTTATGTTCTACTTTATGCAATTAGTAATGGTCAGTATTAGAAACAGTGGTCCCACAGCTTTATCTAGCACAGTCATTTTTATATTGTCATATAAACTGAAAAGTTGGACATCAAGCCTTTTTCAAAGTTTTAATAAGTAATCCAAAGGTTTTATCATGGGAGCTGTAGTTCAAACAATTTACTTAGAGCATCTGCTTTAAGTATTCCCATTTCTAAATTAATCATCATGCCCTGCATTAATTTTCCCAGACAATAAAAAAGTAGAAGATAAGGGTCTTTTACCTGCACAGGAAAACATGGTCCTTAAGAGATTTTTGACTTGTATTAACTTAAAGAAGCAGAATTTTTCTAAGTGAAAGCAGAAACATTTTAACTTTACATATACCGTCATTAGCACCTCTTATTCAACTTTGATAACTTCTTCCTGAATGGCAGACTGCTTCTTAGCCTAATTTCAGAACACTCAGCTAGACCCTTCAATGCTAGAAAAGTCCAAGGCAAATCTTGCTACACACAGTACTTCCTCCTGCTTTCATTCAAAACTCCTGCTGCTCCACTTCCTTTGACCCACTGAAGGAATTTGGCATTCATTTTTGAACAGTGGTACATTCCTAAAATTAACTTAAAATTGAGGACTGTGCTATTTCAAAGAGAAGAGTTTAAATATTTAGATAAAACATGGGATCTCCAGCATCTGAAGACTCTACACTTCTCAATGGCATCCCATCAGAAAAGACAGACTGCTCACTTCAAGTCCGGATCTCAACAACCTAATATTAAACCTTAAACAACAATTCAAAAAGCGTGATATTTCAATTATAATTAATTAATTAAAAACAGGGGGAATGCTATTTTGTATTTGCTTTGGACTATTTCCTAAACATCAGTTTGCTCTGTTCAATTTGATTAAGCAACTATCATTTTACATAGAAATGTTCAAAAAGAACTTCCTCCAGAAGAACGCACACGCTGCACTCAGGAGAGGAAAGCACACCCCAAACAAAGGGTGAGCTCCAGGAAACGGGGCTGCAGCAGAATGGAACAGAAATGAGGTGTCAGAGAGTACTGTGTCATTTCATGCTGAAAATTGCCTAAGAATGACAGGTATGTTATTTGGGAGATGCAATAAGGAGCTATCTTGTCATTTAGATTCATTCAAAACACAGTTCCTCAAATTGCTATTCCTCTATACAAGGTGTACCTGAGGTCTGAGAATACCAAATTTTGAAAAAATTGTGCTTTCACCGTAATTAAAAAACTCACACCATTTTAATAAACATGTAGACTCTGAAAAATGCGACCTGAAAAGTAACCATTTTCTGCCTTCCTTGGGGAGAGCTTATTTTGAATTCTTTAATACAAGACCATCAGCATCATGAAATGCAGCTGCTTCAGGGCTCAGATTTACTCTTCCATATGCAAACTTGAATCACAAAGCAACCCATTAAATAAACCAATTAAATGGACCTTGCGAAACATGGGGCATGGTAACAGTTGCTCATATCAGTGACACCAAAGTAGGGAAGAACTAGCTAATTAGTAGTCAAAAAGTAAAATTATACACACTAACAGCCATTAATAATGCACAACAGCATATAAAAAGCAGAGAAAGAAATGACGAAGAGGTTAGGTTGCTTCTGTGTGGCAACATTTCCTACTACTTCTCCACACATAACGCATTCCACAAACCCTTTTGGACACAAAAAAAAATAACCGTGACCTTTTTTCCTCCTCTGCATGATTAATTACTTAATGTACTATTAATTGGAAAATGTAGTTGAATTTCAAATGCTTTCATTTTCTCAGCATATCATGCTGTCTGGGAAGCACCGATTAAGCTGTTCATCAAAGGTGAGCAGACAAGGTCATGTAGGCCGTACCTCTTCAGTTATTCATTACTTGTCCTAAATAGTAATTAACAATGGTGATATTTCCATAAATCAAACATTTTTTGATTACCTTCAGATGATGAGATCTTGGGGTGGAGGGGTGTTTCAGTATAGGTTTTTTTCTGGATAACCTTTTCTATTCCCATTTGTTTTATAAATACCTTGATAATCCAAACACTACATCAGTTGTCATTTTGGATGTAAAATTTCATTATGAGTCAAATAGGAATTCTGCACACAATAAAAAAATAGATTACTACTACTTTTCTCCCTTCCCAATCCTGCCACGTTTAAGAGGCAATTTTTCCTAAGAACATTTTGCAGTTACCAAAATTTGCTATTATATTTATTGTTTTCTATTTAATTTTATTATCTCTATTATCAAGCTGCAAATGAAAACCAGAAAGCATGGCTTTGACACCATACACAACAAGGCTTTACAAAAGAGAAACACTTCCCTTCAGCATTGGTGCGGTGTCTCACCTTGAGGCATCTCGGGCGGCAGATAGTGAGGCTCTTGAGCACTGACATGTACCCAGTCAAAGTCATCATACAGGTCCTGGTGGTAGTCACAGGGTCCTGGACCATCATCAAATGTGCACCCCCCTAGGAAAGAAACTTGTTGTTAGTTGCAAATTCTGTATTTATTCAAAAGCAAAAGTCCAAGACTCAAACAAATGTGGTTGCCCCGAGCACTATGACCAATATGGGGCCAATATTGAAAACTTGCTTAAACAAAGCTGAAATCCTCCAGCACCTCATCCATCCACATTCTTCTCTTAAAACCTCTCTGCTTCATGCAGCTGAGTTCCCTCAACAGTACCTTCTCTCAGAGCACAAAAATCACAGCTTGAGTCACTGAGGCCTATGTGAAACCTGGTCCAAGAAAAGCTACAGTCACCTAAGCCAAGAGGGGAAAAAATACAGACAAACAAATAGGCTAGACTAGAAAACACGTAAATCAACAACCATGATACAGGGAAAGCATAAGTAATTTAAACACCTACTATGAGAATAAAGACTGCATAGTAGAAGAAAAGCACTCAGATAATATAATTAAAATTACTCAGAAATGAAATAATTACTGCAGAATGAATCTGATGATCCTAGTTTATTAAATCAATCCAGCATCATAGAACTCCAATTAAAAGGTCTTTTTCAGATTCACATAAACAACATATAAAAATATCTCCACAAAAGCTGTGAGAAATGACAGGGACAAAGAGGAAGGTTAAAGAGTTAAACAAAACAAAACAAGCAAACAAAAAGAAATCCTTTGTAACACAGTGATATCTAGTGTGCCTCAGTAAGTGAATTACATTTTTCACTCAAGATACAAAGAGTAGTGTGGGAAAAAAGAGAGAAGAAAATAGGATGATCAGAGGATCTGACAAGATCAATATAGAAGAAACAAAGGAATGGAGAGAGTCTGGTGGAAGAAATAGTACAGTGTAAACACAAGAAAATAAAGATGCCTTGTGTACAACTTATCTCCCCTCATGGTTAACTGTCCTTGGGTTTGCTCCTTCTATTCAGAAATAAAAGACCAGACTAATACTGAAAGAGAAAACACAGTGTGTTCATCTTTATTTAGGCAGTATCTTGTAATCCAGAAAAGAAGTTAAAGGAGAACTCAAGAATTAGAATATCAGTAGCTCTCAGAAATAGCGGGGGAGCTTGCACCCTCTTCTTCTCTGTTCTCAGTAGTTTGGGCCAATCAATCCAATGGACTAATGCTACTGTTACAACCAAGTTCCCTACAGTTAAGAAGAAAGATAGACAGCTTTTCAGAAGAACAAGAGTATTTGCTTCAGCTTCTTTGCCCATCTGATTTTGGTAGATACAGAATATGGGACAAGTATTTCAGATAAAAAGACAAAAAAAAAAAAGAAAAAACACAACCAAAGAAAACACCCTTATTATAGTAAATTCAGGTCTAACTGTAGAATGAGTCACCTCCATTGCAGTAACAGAATAGTCTCATGTGCCTGAGAGGGTCTCATCGGCCCACACTTCTCACCAGCCCACACTATACCTGAGGGAGATATGTGGTGGAGGTGGGAAAGGCAGGGGATAACGACAAGGAAAAGCTACAGTCTGTGCTCAGAGAATAAAGAAAGGACTGGATACATATTTCAAATATCAAGTTGTTTTCAAATTATTCAAAAAGTTAAAATCATTTCTAAAATTTGAATATCAAAAAAGCGTTATTTGGGAAAAATATATATATACTTGCCCAAAATGAGTATGCAAATTTTATGTAAGGTGCAGATTGTCCACAAAATTAAAATATTCAGATTTGGGGAAAGGACAGTTTTTTTACTAAAAAAATTCAGCAGAAAATTTAGACTCTGCTCCAAATTGAGATTATATGCCATATTCAGAAAGAAATCATTTAAATCCTAACAGTTCTGAGAACATCATTTTGAATAAATGAAAAAACAACCTAAGTTTTACCTAATTCTGCTTCTCCAAAACTATGGCCAGACATTCATCCTAGGATAGTGCTAGGACCAAGAATTAACTAGTGGTTTTAGCTGATAAGGACAACACTAAGAAGGAAAAACAAACAAAAAACCCTCTAAACTTTCCCATTAACTTCTTGTATCAAAAAAAAAAACAAAAAACAAAATCAAAAAAGTCTAGGAACTTCACTTGTGGCTCCATTTCCACTTCAGTAAAACCCTCTCATACATTACTCTGTGACAGCAGAGGCACAACAAGAAAACCACTGAACCCACATTTCATGTTCTGTACCAAGTTGATTGCTGCTTCAGTGCCACTGTCAAAGATCACAGAGCACAAAAGGAGAAATCTTTGTGCACTGGAGATTCGTTTATGCCTTTAAAGGTTCCAACGCAGATGCCCTATTACCACCTAGAGACTTTTCTAATTAACATCCATCATGATAAAGCCAGAAAGGCTTCGAACATAAATCTTGTTCTTTGATTTAACTTGCAATACACTGCTATGATCATTCTAGAGCAAAAATGTACATTTCCTTAGACATTTAATTGATAAATGAATTGTAGTTTCCCTTAAAGGGAAGCTATCACTGTCTGCTGTCACTGCACCAAAATGACATATGGCTTTGAAACACATGCCTGCAGGGCACCCATTACCCTTTTTAATGGTTTAAGTGCCCTCAGTATATAAATTTAAACTACCAATGGATCTTGTAGACTCATTTGGAAGATGAATGTTCTTAATTGCTCATCTTTGTGCCCACTATTAATTTTAGTTATCATGGCTCTGATTAGTAATAACAATGAGTCTGTTAATCCACCTCACGTTCTCGGTAGTGCATCCCCACCGCATCAACAAACCAAGCAAGGGTCGCGTATTACATACATGTAAACTCCATTTATCGAGGTGGACTACCAATCTGCTGCAAATCCAACACATATGGGAACTGCTTAAACCAACATGCTTCACCTCACCAGTTTCACCTCCCCTTCTTGGCAGCAAGCACAGGACACTGCAAGGTAAGTGAAGAAAAAGCCACTGCTGTAGCCCTTTATCCAGTGTAACACCATGAGACAGACTAAGCATTTGTAGATCTTTTGCAGATTATTTCCTATGACTTAAAGCATGAACAAATTGGTATCTCCTCTTCTCTGTTTTAACAGGCAACTGCCTGCAAGCTATTTGGTAATGAAGGGTACCAAGCAATAAGCCTCACGCAGTACTCTGTGTGAAACACACAAGGACAGGAAATGACGCTGTCGGAAACCTGCAGTAGCGGTATATTTTTCCCAGTTACTTATTCAAAACTATATATATATATATGTATACACACTATATACACCATCTATATTACACTTATGGATTACCATATGCATTGTATATACATTAATCTTTAACCATTCAAATATAAAACTAAAATTAATAAAAAATACACAGTAGGAAAGGACTGAGTTTAAGTACCTGAGGGATGAATAGAGGGAGTGTAGGAATATAGAGAGGATGTGGCAAAACTCTTCTCCGTGGTGGCCAGTGACATGACGAGGGGTAATGGGTACAAGCTGAAACACAGGAAGTTCCACCTCTATGTGAGGAAGAACTCTTTTACTGTGAGGGTGACGGAGCCCTGGAACAGGCTGCCCAGAGAGGCTGTGGAGTCTCCTTCTCTGGAGACCTTCCAAACCCGCCTGGATGCCACCCTGTGCCATGTGCTCTATGGGTCCCTCCTGGAGCAGGGAGGTTGGACTGGATGATCTCTAGAGGTCCCTTCCAACCTCAACCATTCTGTAATTCAGTGATTTTTAAATCCAGGTGCTTATTTTGCCAAATGGCCAAATGCATTCTGAGTGACTCAAATTTATTCTGTTTTCAAGAAAGCATTTGGGAAACATTTGTATTGCACAGAAACCCATCAAATCAACAGTATCAAGTTTATAATATCTTTTTCTTTAGCTTCACAGTATCACTAGCTTCAGCTTAAAAACCACCTGGGACAATCTCACATCCCTTTCCAACATCCTTCTAAAAGCGATGTGGTAAATCATGCTAGCCTCATAAAATTTTCCTGAGTACATGTCCATTTTCATTTATAAAAGAAAGAATCTTAAATGTTCATTATAAGAAGGGAGAGATGAATATCCTACACTGAACTCTACAGAAAGAAATTAAGGCCTCCACTAAATGGCAAGGTCATTAAGATTAATGTAAATTTAATCTTATAAGTTGATTTTAAGGATTTTAAGATTAATTTAATTTAATACAGATCATATACTCAGGTTTACACATCAGCTATAAAAAGCTATTTAAAGGTTCTTGAATTTAAAGACAAATTACTTTTTTTAAACCGTAACTGTGGTATTTCTTCAGCAGCAATACTCAGTCTTGACACTACTCTGCAATTTTGATTTCTTCTACATCCTTGCATACCAGCCCAGGAAAGGGAAGCTGAACCAGTCTTTCATCAGTTAAATCTTTCATCATTTTAAAGTGTCCTTTAAAATGTACTCAGAGAAGCAACAGCACTAAAGTAACTAGAGAAACAGAAAGAGAATAAAAGAAAAAGAAATTCCAAAGTATGTTGCCAACAAAATCAGGCACCAAGTTTCAGAAACTAATTACAGAGAACCAATAAAGAAAACTACACCTTCTGGTGTTGGAGTAGGGAAATAGGAGGACATGATTTTGGGGTTTTTTTTTGTTTGTTTGTTGTTTTAAATAATGAGGCTATAGAATGAAGGACATTTCTAAATTCAGTCTGCAGTGTAAAGCATTTTTTCTGCCATAAAATGGCACATATAGAATGGCAGTAGAAATAAGATATCTTTTTATTTTATTTTTGAGAGGTATTATTGCATCTGACCACTTCTGATACTGTGTAAAAAAAAAAATACACTGGTAAGAGTCTTAAATTCCATTCATGCTCCTGAATTTGAGACACTGGCTATGAACCCAGAAATTCATCCAATAAAAATAAGCAGATCATTGAGTTGGGAGAAAATTTAAGTATGGAAAAAACAATTGCACTAGGGTCACACAACAAACTTTCTCCACCATAACTTTTCCCTTATAAAGGGATCAGTTCTTCATTGCTTCCTGGGGGCTCGTATGTCTGAAGGTGTCACACCACAAATGAAATACTCTCTTCTCATCCAGTTCAAATGACTAGTTGGAACAATCTGCTCTTTTTATTCAACAGCATGCTTTTATTTTTCTCCACCACCTGCTGTAAAAGCATAATGACTAGCTCTAAATCTATCAAAGTAGATAGCTCCATGGTAAGAATCCAGTACAAAATTATGTTTATCTGGCATGTCAGATAAAAGTCCTGAGAAAATTTTTCTCCTCATACTGATTGGCGAATTTGAGGCTTGAAGAGAATAAAAGTGGAATATCAGGTCTTCTGTCAGACATACATCCAGGAAAAGGGTCTGCTTTTAAAATTACCCACATTAATCTACCTGCATCTATCACAGTATGCCTCATAGCACAAGGTGTCTTTATCTTCCAAAGCCAATGCATTATTTCTTTCCATTATAACTATTTTAAAGCATCTTAATTACAGAGCATTCGATACTTAATAAGAATATACTATGAATTGCCATTATTTTTACCAGAGAATAAGATATAATGACTTATCTTGAAGTATTTATGTTCAATACCACCTACTAAAACATAACAGTGAAACAATCTAAATTAACCTAGGGCATCTAAAAAGACAGAAGTTCAGAGGTACTATTTTAATTAAAATGTCACCATGAAAACAGCAGTACTTAAGGAAAATTACAGGTTATCCTTCAATAGAGAGAAATCATGCTAGATACTAACAGTATTTTTCTTCGTTATAAAATTATCTTATTTCATAGTTCTAGAATTCATTACCCGAAACATAACTGATTACACTTAAGACCAGTAAACACCAAGTAAACTCAGTTATCAACAGTTTGATTTTGTTTTTCAAATTTTCTAGCTTGGTTCACGTTATCAGTAGGTTTTGAACATTGTCTTAACCTATAAGTTTGAATAAGGAACTCCAGGTCATCACTAAAATAAGCAATAGAAACGACCAAAAAAAGTCATCAACCAAGTCCCCATCTATACATGCATTTTTCATATAAAATCTCTAATCCATACTTAACTTCTAATTAATAAAATATAGTGGCTTATTTCATAAAGGAAAGAAGACATGGACTTGAAACCCAGTAAGCACAAATTACAGAGAACAGAGAATGCAGGATGCCTCATTAAGACAGCCTTTTCTGCCATCTTAGGTCAAGATCTCATTATTACTGCTGGCATTTATCCTAACCCCAAATTTGGGGAGATACTGCAGATTCACAACTGGATGTGGTCTGTCTGGTCATGCCATTTATGAGATTTATCCCCTTAAGTCACAATCCTTCCCTGCATGGTAGGACTAGGAAAAGCTTCTTTGCCTCTAATATCTTTTCATTGATAGGTATCAGGACAATATTCAATGCTTTACCAGCAGAGAACAGGATGGAAAAAGGGAAAATCTGGAGAGGACAAGATCAGTCTCTCTCTATCAAACTATCTGTCTTTCAGTTAAAAGTTACACAAAAACTCATCTGAACAGAAATGTCTTAAATTTCCTCCAAGTCTCAAGGGAAAGGGAGGTTTTCCTCTCGTTAGTGGTTACCCCTTTAGGTTTTCTCTTCTTTAGTGGAAAGAAAAAAACAGTTAGTTTACAGCTGCTCAATGACTTTTTCAAGTTTATTTCATCCTTACCTAGCATGGGCAAGACAACAAACAGCAACTAGCCATGCATATGTAGATCACTTTATTTAAGTAAAGTTATCAAGCCAAGTTCTGTTTCAGTTCAAAAGATATTCCTAAAACTATGAAGAAACTCAATAGAAATTGTTATTTCATGGAAGAATGAAAAAGCATTAACATGTGCAAAATACTAAAGACATTTGATATTTTGGCTCAAAGACTACAAATTTTAGCATTCCTGCTGTGCACTGAGCAGACTTCTGACCAGTTGCACTACTGACAAGAAGTCACATCACATGAATACAAATAAGTGGGGAAAAAAATCATGTACTTTATGTTAATAAACATTCTCATGACTATACATATAGTCATTAAAATGCCAACAAGCAAATCCTCTAACTTCAAGGAGGACACAACTGAGAAGTCCAAAATGAAATTAATCATTTTGATTATATATGGATAAGTGGTGTTATGTTGCTACTTCTGGGAAGAAAGAAAAAAAAACTTTCTTCAAGACCCTATTAGTGCTTGTTTATAGAAAATCTTATGTAGATATCGCAGTCTTCAGCATTTCTCCTAAATCTTCTCACAATACTGTTAAAAGTTAATGGATAAGAATGCGATTAAACTCAGTAGGAGTGCTGAGTGAAGACAGCCCTACATCCATTACATTAAAATCACAAAAATTTCTTCAGATTCAGAGCACAGGGTTACTGTGTATTCTGCTCTCCAAGACAAAAGCTGAAAGAAGGACTTGAGAGACAAAAAGACTTTACAGACAAAATTTTAGCTCTACTATTCATGTTAGCTATTCAACAGGAAAAGCAAGCCTAACTGCAATAGCCACTCCATTAAAACTTGGTGAGAGTAACCTTAAAATAAGATGTCAGGGAAAAATACATTCTTTAAAAATTCTTCTAAAAATAGCATGTATCAAGAGTTGATAGTGTAAAAAAATTTTCTCAGCAGATGAAAAAGACTTTCCAGCTGGACAGTAGGAGCAGCCTCTCAAACATAGGAAAGTGTCTTATCTGAAGAAAGCAGAAACTATCCTAAGTTATCTGCAGTATCACTGCAGAAGTAAAACAAACCAATGAGCAAAAGGGGCAGAGTGTGCAAGTTGCACAGATGATAGAAAAAACACAAGAGCAAAGACCTCACACTGGTTTACAAAAAAAGCAGAGGATTTCACAGAAGGAGGTGAAAATCACTATCCATGAAGGAGGGCTGGACAGATAGACAACACATGACAGGATTGCACAGAGAGATGCTTACAATCCTTACACTAGCCTTTCTCAGTGAAAAGGTAAAAGAGGACTTTTGGAGATATAACCACAAAAAGCAGGAGGCTGCTCTTTGGATAGAGAATAATAACTGTTAAAAAAACAATACCTGAAAAACATATTATGCATAAGAGTTTTATTATTATTTATTATTATTAAAAAGAAAAAAATCTGTTTTAATAAATTTAGGCATAAAATTGTAAATAGTCGTACAAAAGGAGAGGAAAAATTAAGCACAAAGAAACGGAACAACTATGATATTGAAAACAATATCAGCTATTACAGATTTCTGAAGCTGCAGAAGAAGGCAGGCCCCAGAAGGAGGAGAGATGATTGAAGAGTTCAGCCATGGAATAAATCCAGAGTCATAGGATGAGGATGACAAGGACCTATCAGAAGAAATCTTTCAAGAAATGACATCAAGGTACATGAAGAATTATGCAAGCAGTGAATCAAAAAACTCAGGCAAATGAATGAGAGAGAAGGTAATATGTGATATTGAGATCAAAAGATTTTCTTCACACACACAATCACTGCTAAACTAAAAGTCAAATCTTTCGACATCAGAAGTACACAGCACCTTTACAGTTAATGCTCTAATTAAATTGAGAAACATCCTCAATGGAGTGGCTTTGTGAATAAATATGTCTAAAGGTTGTCCAAATCCTACTCTAGAGTGTGCAAGGAAGTAGCAACATTTCGGAACCAATAATTTGTCCATGTCGTGGATGCCATAATGCCCAAAGCACAATAAAGAGTGCAGGAAAACCTGAGCTCCACACTCGTACACTTTCAGCCCATAAATAAAACGTGTCCCTTTACGTTATATATTTCACTGAAGTCATAAAGACTATAGCTGAAAACTGTCTTGGAAGGCACCAACAGGCTACCAATAACAAGATATGAGTGCCCATGCCAAACTTACCTTTCAGTCATAAGATTTTAAGCCTAAAATACGTTCTTTTTTCATGAAAGCATCTGTTCAGTGCTAAATAGTAAATCAAAAATACAATCCAAAATTTAGGAATTATACAGAAGAAATAAGATTAAAAACATTTATTTTCAGTAATACAAACTTGTGGAGAGAACACAGATCAACCACCTTTTTCTGAACAAAACATGGACTACAAATTAAGTTGCTGGGGATCAAGACCAAATGCTGCAGTTTTAAGCTGTGGGACTCCCTGCTACAGGATCATTTAACTGCTTGAAGATAAGAGAAAGCCTCAAGGAGAGGCTGGTATAATCTGAGAGTTACTAAATACAGAGAGAGCATTTTTGGTTCAGAAAAATAACATAACCTGTATTAGAGTTTAGACAGTATTTTGGGAAAGCAGATTTTCAGATTTGTCCTGTTCTTATCCTTTTTCTTTAATTTTATTATTATTATTTTACTATTCCTTAAGTCACTGACATTTGGAGAAATATACTGGGCTAAATCAATTTTTGGTCCAACACATGCTATTGTATATTACCCTTCTTCAAAAAAAAAATTAACAATTAACATAACAATTTGATTTTATTATAAGGATTAATTATCTCAGAAGGAAAATGCAACAACTAATTCAGGAGACAGGGAGAAAATGATATTATGTTGAGTAGGAGAGAATGAAATTTGTGTCCTGAATACACACTTTTCTAAACAGCGAAATACCAAAAAATTTCTGCTAGTGCCTCTCTACCACACTCTTCTCACGTGCAATCCTTGACAGCCATCAGTCAGAGTATTGCCCAGGGCAGGGGAGGACGTGAATGGGTGGCTAGAGATGGTTCTGAGAATGAATTAATGACAGTGATGCAGTCCTGACTCCGTAAAATACAGCTAAAAGGTACACACATCTTTTGCTCAGTAATTATCAACTGTGTAGATATATATATCATCCCTTAGTGACTTTCTTTTTCACTGGCAACTCAGTAACTGAGGCTGCAATCTTAACACCAGCTAGACTCTGAAAAGGACACTGCATTTTAAGTCTTCCATATGATTCACTCTTAAGAAAACAAAAGAACCTTCTGTACTCTCCATTCCTACATTAAAAGTGTCAGAAATGACTCTTCATACCAGCTTCACTTTTCAAACTAGAGAAAATATTCACACATCTAACCAGAATTTGTGCAATATTATATATCCATGTATTCACAACATCTTTTCAGCCATCTTTTGCCAGTGTATTCACAAGAAAGGGTATATGAAAGTGTTCACTTTTTGGCATGCCTGTACTTAAAAAGAGGCAACCTGCTAGGGAAATAAAGGAGGTGAGGTTGCTGGATAAATTTCCAAATGTATTTGAAGACAAAGAAGGAATTAGAAGTCATATTACTTCTCAACAGACAATGAGGACCCCTTGGAGGGAGGAAACAAAAACGTCTGAAGAGAGAATAAATGTATATTATTTCAGTGGACAATAAATTTCTTATTTTTCAGCACTATAGCTTAAAGAAATCTAAAAATTGTCTAAAAATTAAATACTATAGCTTAAAAAGAACTCGGATTATCGAGCTATCATTTTAAGGTTAAAATACAAAACACAATGTAGACCAACACAAACAGAAGAAACATAAGAAACAGCAACACAGTCAGAAGAAAATGTTTTGTAAGGAGCACAGAAAAAGAAAAGCATTAAAATGTTTAATACAATATAAAAATCAATATTTAATAACCAACATATAATATGGATGCAATGAATAAAGCAACAAGTATAATAAAATTTTGCTGGCTTTAAATTGAAACACTTCACTACCAGAGGGAAATGCATAATTTGTAATAAAACAATGGTCTCCAGATGGGACCAGAATCACAGAATCATAGAATCATTAAAGTTAGAAGGGATCTCTAGAGGGCATCTAGTCCAACCCCTCTACACACGCAGTGTCACCTAGAGCATGTGGCACAGGACTGCGTCCAAGGAGGTTTTGAAGATCTCCAGAGCCTTCTCTTAGACTCCACAACCTCTCTGAGGAGCCTGTTCCAGTGCTCTGTCACCCTCATTGTTAAGAAATTCTTCCTTAAAGTTCCTGGGAAACTTTTGATGTTTCCATTTGTGGCTGTTTCCTCTTGTCGTATCGCTGGCCACCACTGAAAAGAGAGTGTAACCATCCTCCTCACTCCCTCCCTTAAGGCATTTATAGACACTGACCAGGTCCCTTCTCCGCCTGCTCTTCTCCAGGCTGAACAGACCCAGTTCTCCCAACCTTTCCTCACAGGGCCCCTTTCTCATGTTCCAGGCCCCTGACCATCCTTGTGGCCCTGCGCTGGACTCTCTCCAGCAGCTCCACATCCCTCTTGTACTGTGGGGCCCAGAACTGGACACAGTACTCCAGATGTGGCCTCACCAGGGCTGAGTAGAGGGGCAGGATCACCTCCCTCGACCTGCTGGAGATACTCCTTTTAATGCACTCCAGGATCCCATTGGCCTTCTTGTCCACGAGGGTACACTGCTGCCTCATGGTCACCTTGTCATTCACCATGACACCAAGGTCCTTCTCTGCAGAGCTGCTCTCCAGAAGGTCAGTCCCCAGTGCGTACTGGAGTTGTTTCTCCCCAGGTGCAGGACCATGCACTTGCCCCTGTTGAACTTTATGAGGTTTCTCACCACCCAGTTGTCTAGTCTGTCCAGGTCCCTCTGGATGGCAGCACAGTCCTCTGGGGTGTCAGCTACTCCTCCCCATTTGGTATCATCAGCAAACTTGCTGAGCAGTGGGGAGTGTTTTATTCATATAACCCCCACCAGCAGATCAACCACACTTTCATGAGGAATAAGTGGTATAGATGATTGAAAATTACTATTTTAATTTGAAGTACAAATTCTCCTCACCCACTGACACTAAAAGATTGTGTCTTCTTCTGATTTTCATCCTGTAATTCTGAATGTCCATGAAACCTTAAAAGGGACAAAGATAGACTGAAGATTAACTCAGTTATAGCTCATCTTTGGGAATCTTCACCAATAAAAAGACACATTTGCAAACATTACTCCATACAACTCATTTCAACCAATGCCTGTTCCAAGTGCTCTCCATCCACCTAAACTACCTTTCAACCTGCCCTTCTGACAACATCATGAGCAGCCCAATATAGTTAAGACAATCCTTTTACGCTGCCAATCCTGATCTCAGAGCAGGCCTTTTTTTCTCAAGCATTGCAGACATCACCATCCATCATTCACGTCTACATTTATGCCTCTTTCTGTGCCCGGCCCTGCAGGTATGTCTGATTTTTTGAAAAGTAATAAGCATCTCTGAAATATACATTTTCTGCAGCTCTCTTCCAGATTTCATCTCTGCTTAACCCAATCACTTCAGCATCCCCTCTAGGTCCTTGACAAATGCATCTCTCCCACACTTATCTACTCATAGTACTATTAAAAAGACTCCTTTTACAGCCCATAACTTTGGCTGCATTCCACTTTCACTTCCTCTCTCCATTTTAACATAAGTAACATTTTTGCAAACATTCACTGTTTATGCCCACTTACCTAAAGCCAGCCAATTCAACTCAACAAAACTAGCAGCAACAACTGTAAGAAAACTATTCAGTTCTGTTGTCCCTGGATCTATTTTGCTCAGTTTTAGCCAGTTAAAGCAACCAAGCAGCCAGCATGAGACTGAGGGGTCAAACAAGTACCAAGTAATGGAGCATTATAAGTTTGTTTTTGGGAATAAGACAGACAGACACGCATACAGCGAGGTGCTGGAGCATTGAGGGCCAAGTATCAGCAAGCACGCCATTTGGTTGGCCAAGTACACCACGTTCAGCTGCCCAGGTCTCCAATGAAAAAATTAGTCTCACTGCTCTAAATTGCCAACAAGATCTGCTTGAAGTCAGGGTAACTCACTTGCCAAAGGTGCAATAGTGGTAGTCAGTTAGCAAGCTGTAATGCCTCCTTACAAAGGAAGTTCAGCTACAGCTGCCCTGATACTGCCACTGCAACTGAAAATGAAATGACGCTACCTTAGCTGAAGATTAGTATGGGCAAATCAATAGTCAATAGTCTTGTCGTACCATCTTACACTGCTTGTAGCCTTCATTAGGTGAAGAAACAATAGATTTAAAAAAAAAAAAAAAAAAAAGACCAACTTGGCTGGTGCCTTTGTTTTCAATGAGTCTACAAATATGCCATGATCTAGCAGGAGATGCACATGCAGTACAGTATTCACTGGGGCACTGAGCCACATCAATATCTTCTTGGTCCTACACACGCAGTTTTTTGCTTGTCCACAACCTTTTCACAAAGGTAAACAATCATCTTCTGGTGACAGAAATAACATCCTTTAAAACAGGATAAAAAATAGTTACATTGTGTAGAACTAAATCAAAACTCAAAATTTGTTGTAAGATGCTCAAATAATCAATCTCCTACAGTAGCCAACAAGACAGTTTTTAGCACTGACTTTTTGTTGAACTTCTCAATTTGACATGTCATTTCACAACTACTTACTGGCAAATGTTCACCACTGATGCACTGCTGTTCTACTTAGGAAGTATATCAAGCCAGTCTACTAATAGACCTATATACAATAATCACTAAGTAATTTGTTCCAACTGTGAAACATGCCTATAACAAGCTACAGTTTGCAGTGCCTTCAGAACAGCTCAACTGAATAGACTTTGAGAGTCTATATGAGGTCCAATGCTCCAACTTTTTAAACCACTAAGCAATGTTATCTTTAACTATGTAAATTACAGTTATCTATGCTGATGACATCTGCTTGGGTATCTAATCTTAATCTTTTTTAACCCATAGGGTACCAGGAAATCCAGACTGGTAATTATTGCTGACTTGTACTGCAGTTGGCACGTTTTCCGTCTCTAGCAATGCTTTTGGGCCTTGTTTGCTGAGTGGTTCCAAAAAACTCCTCTACCAAAACAACCCACATCTGCTCTCTCTCAGCAGGTCTCCCATTTACCACAGTTATCAGCTGAAATTGGATGCAACCCCCCCACACCGCCCAACTCAAAACGCACCATAATTGACTACACAGCAGGAACATTGGATCTACCTAGAGATCACTCGTGCTATCTGGACATCTGTTCTTTATCTGTGCTACTCAGCAGCTAAACATTGCCCATTCTGGGCCCACCTACCCTACTCATAGTTAGCTATCACACTACTCCCCACTACGATGAGTGTCATTTCAGAGTACAGATGGCATCTCTACCCCAGCTGCCACTGCTGAGTCATACTGTTCTGCCATGTGCTCACTTTGAAAATACATTAGCTAAAATAGTTGCAAAGATTGAAAGCTCATATGACTTATCGCACCCAGATTTCTTACTCTCGGCTTTGTCATGTTGCTGCTTGTCAGAGGCAACTAACTAAACTGGGAGGAATAACAGGATGGGCTGCTAGAAGCCAAGATGGCCTTCATCAACCAATTCTTATTTGCTGGTCATTTCAGGATCCTCGTGGGCCATTTCTGCAAAGGTTTCAGGCAGCCACTCTGGTGCAGAGGGGCCGTGCTGGGCCCAGCTGCAAAGCAGGGATGGCAGCTCCCTACCCTGGCACAGCAAGCACAACTACAGCTACAACTTCAGAAAGCAAGCCTCACATAACCCAGAGAGGCCAAGTGCTGGTCCAAGGCATTTCTTTTCCAAAGTGGCTGTGACTTGATTTCTGTACATACATCGATATTTCTAGTAATGAAATTTTAACCTTGATTACCAGAATTTTTACCTCCCTTCTCATAATCCATCTACCTTAGAAATCTGAAACTATAATTGCTTTTCCCAAATTCAATCCATAAACTGGAGGACTATAAAATACTGAAGAAGAAGTGTTGCAAATGAAAAGTATTAGATTGCTAGATAATAGGGAATGCACAAAATGAAGTTTGCTGACTGCCAGAGGACACTTTAAAAAAAATAAATAAAAGGAAATCTGCTTTCGTCCACCATTATGCTTCATAAACAAAACATTAGGATAGATAAGTGCTCTTGACTCATTTAAAAAACTTGCAACTTTCTGATCATATTACAATTATGCCAGGCAATAGTGATAAAACAAACAAACAAAAAAAAGAAAATAGTCCTCATTGACTCTGATTCTTAAAGCAACAACAATTCTACCAAAGCTATTTTGCAACAGCAGATATAGGATAGTAGGATAGGAAAGGCAGCTAGGACACTCTAGGCTTTAATACACATCACCTTTCATGAGGCTGGGGAAGCAGGTCTGATTGTGGGCCTTCCTGCCCCCCGCTTAGTCATCTTTATCTTTGAAAATAGTATGGGGGAAATGCTAACGAATAGACTCGTCTAACACCACCAGAAACAAGCATGCATTTATGAAGTATTGAAAGACATTTTGAAACAGTTAAGACGGCAGGAGAGAAGAGAGAGAGGACTATTTTTCACTAGAATAAATATATATTATTTAAAATGTTAGTCCAATGAGTGTTCAGGAAGTTGCGCATTTTCCTCCCCTCAGGAAAATGTTAACATCTTCATCCTTTGGTACACTTGCTCATTTCTTTCAAGCTTTTAGCTGTAGCAAGACAAAGAACTACAACTACAATTTCAGAAAGTAAGCAAAGCAGGATCTAATTTTAGTTGTTTCCAAATTGCACAGCTGTAAAGGAATTAAGAGTGTGTTTATTCAATCAACATTTTCAGGTCACCTTTAGATCTCCTGGTACCAATTCATATTCCAAACTAATTGCTTGAGGTTTCATTTCTTTGCCTTTAAAGAGATGATTCATATTTGTAGCTATAGACCTTAAGGAGTAGGAGAAAAAAGAACTTTTTTTTTGAAAGTTCAGTTTGTGCTGTTCAGAAAAAGTGGCTTCCACTTAAAAAAATAAACAAGCACAACTTAATATCTTAGGTTTTCTAATTTTTCCACCTGTTCATCCCACAAATTGCAATTAAAAAAATTATGGTCAATCACACTTCTAAGTACTTCTATGCAAGACAAATATCATGGGTGAGAGAAAAGAAAAAAAAATCCATTAAAGTACATGTCATTAAGGAATTGCAAATGGCATTATCATCCAGCTCTATATAGTGCGCAGTAGAAGATAAATTATAAATTATGCAGCCTAAACAAGTGCCACCTCACTGAGGACCAAAACTCATCAGTTAACTGTCACAAAGTAGCCACGATTTGGGGTAAGCACGGAAATACTTTTGATGTAGACCTTTTACAAATATGCTTTCACAATGTTATTTCACTGTGAAAATTAAATTCTTTTACGTTTCTACAAAATGCAGACACCGAGACTCTAATATTTAAGCAGTCTTCATCATTTTGGACAAATATACTATTCAGCCTATGGCAAGGAACCTTGAACACTACTGCTGATGTAAAAAATTCTGAGAAAGAGAGGATGTCAGCTGAAGAGGAATAAAAAGTGAAGGAAAACCACACAAATAATACTGTTGTAACACCTTAGGACAGATGTCTGCCTCAGAGTTCTCCTACCACCTGGGGCTGAAATATGTAAAAGCAACATGCAGCAAGCTTTAGATGTTACTCAGGATTAAATACTCACAGTAGGAATAGGTAAGTGTAAATTAATGCTACATTTACAAGAACTTCTTAACACAGGTTTTTGCTGACGCAATGAGGTTGTACACACAGAGCTGTTCACACACGTCGGGCTTTTAAAGCAGCAGCCTTTCTCAACTCAGGCTCTGAAAATACAAATGGAAGTAGCAAAGGAGGTGCTCTGGTTTATCAGTAGCATCCTTTTTCAAATTAATAACATGTAAAGAAGGCAAGAACTGAAGAATAAATATTCAAATGCTA
This sequence comes from Crypturellus undulatus, assembly GCA_013389825.1. Lineage (NCBI taxonomy): Eukaryota > Metazoa > Chordata > Aves > Tinamiformes > Tinamidae > Crypturellus > Crypturellus undulatus. Next base: position 486,721 of record VWPW01020728.1, read on the forward strand.
ATATGCAGCATACTAGTGAATACGCCTTAGATGTTACACCTTAAAAAAAAAAACTATCAAAAAATATCCAAAGCAATCCTGAATTGTCATTCTCTAAGCCATCAATATATATTAAAGAGAATGCACATTCAAACATAAAAATCAATAAAGAATATTTTGTATTTGGAATCACCATTGTTAATGACTCAGTGACAAATTACCAAAGATACCCTATCAAACTTTCAATTCAGGGAGCAAGTTTTCAGACATTCAGCACAAATACACTGTCTAGTGTACCAATTCCTTATGTACCAATTACGTAAGGAATATAAAATTTTAGTCAACTTGAGGCTGATTCATTTACACAGAGAAACCTTTAAGTACTGTTCTGCAGAAAAAAAAAATCCATCATGCTAATATAAATAGAGGATCGAATAACAGGAAAATTTCTGCATCAGTTTTGTTAATTAAATGTATAATATTGGGATTAATCAAAACATTAGCAAATACATTTACAGCTAATGTACTCAGCAAAACATGAAACACCCAGGGGCACTGAGTGTGACTTTCTGTAACTCTGACACATGCTACTGCTCAGTCTTTCTCTTGTTCTCCTTGTTACAGTCAGTGATGAGGCAGAAGCAGATACTGCTTTGGTGCTATATGGAAGTTCTCTCATTTCAGCTTTGTTTTAATAGTAAAAGGTTTGAAACTTTTCATCTATTCTCCTTAAAGAACTCAAGGCACCTCCTTGTGCTCCACTGTATTTTCATGAGCACTAAAAACTAGAACAGTTCCAGTCTTCATAGGCTCTTCCCGTACCACAGATTGTCATTCTTCAATATTATAGCACCGTGCTTATAAAAAAAAAAAAAAATCCTTATAGGTTCATTTGTTTTCAAAATCTCTCCTGAGAAATAGGTGGCACACAGTGCCTGCTTTCCGAGAAGCGATAGCATCAGCTGGATTAACAATTCATAAACAATCAATCCGAGCCTTGTCTCCGCTCATCTCTGAACCCGCGATACATCATCGGCTTCGCCGTCTTCAACAACCGCTGCAGCTACTTGCGGGGTCGCTGCTGTTACTAATCAGCTTTTCGGATGGGTCAGAACATTAAACTTCCAGAGATGATGGTCACTGCCACGCTTTTGCTTGTTGTGCCTCAGTGATTTATTACAGCTGCACAGTTTGCTAGCTGAGAAAAACGCAGCACATGGCCAGCTTTAAGATGGTACAAAAACCGAGCCAAAAATATTTTTAAGTTTTCTACTTTTCTAGAATTACATAAAACTACTCTGTATTCTGGAGATGCTTATTGTGCTTGGATATCACACAGAAAGTATAAAAACTTTCTGGAACAAGCTGGGAACATGCAACTTCCCCTATGTACGTAAGCATCAATACAATCCCCTACTTTATCACCCATGCTTTTATAACTTGGTAAGTCAAAGCAATAATAGTTAAATAGATAAATAAATAAATAATCAAAATGGCCATCATATTATAGACTGCTCAATAGGGGTTCAAAGCAAATTTATTCTACACTTAATATTTCTGTTTCCTTTACTAAACAGAGACAGGAAACAATTAAAATAGGAAAGAAAGTGGCTACTGATTCCACCGAATCTCTGAATCTCTCTTCCATAACATGCACAGTCATAGTAGACCACAAAACTTTGATTGTAAACCCGTAGAAAATGTCTCCAATTTCATTTCCTTCTTCCAAATGTAGCCTTTGTGCTTGCCTTTCATCTTATGAGTCTACATGCTAATCATTATCGTTTTCCATTGACAAGGTACTCTACAATTAGCACATAAATCCAAAACAGAGAGCTCTAGTCCCTGAGGCTTATTATGGCCTACAAACTAAATGTGCATGTTTGGAGCAGCATTTTGGAGAAACCTTTCTCCAACAGGCACAAACATAAAACATTCCCTTTTCTAATATGCAGACATGTGCTGCCATCATCATGCAACTGTCCCAGTTAATGAATCCTGGGCAGCAAACACAAGCACAGTCCTGGTTTCTCCAAGTAGGCTCCTTATTAACTACTTCTCAGAGGGACAAAGCTCCAGCTGGCGCTGAAGCCACATGTATGGAGGGTGAGCCCTCTGGGCTCTTCTCCAGGGTAGGCTGCTTGATGCCACCACAAAACACCAGATTAAGCCTGTTGTCAGGCCCATCACACAGCATACCTAAAAGTGTATCTACATCTAGCAGAAAAAGGACATTTGTTGCTTAGAGTTCAAAGCAGACTTGGAGCCCCAGCAATGCTGTGAGCTAGAGAAAAGTTTTGTAATGATATTAATGTGGTGGCAAGCCCCAGTTAATAAGTCAATCCCAACCAATCTCTTCTCTCTAAGAACATTAAAGAAAAATGCCAACAAAACACTGACACTTCCTCGGTACCAGGACTTGAACGTCTTTATCCTTTTCCTTTCAGCAGGAGATCCAAAGAGCAGCTTGGACCACTTGGAGTGTGACTGGTCCGAGTCACAAAACATTCCTCTGCAGTTTATCGCTTCAAGGACGAAAGAAAGCTATTTTCATCTAAGCAAAAGGCCATCATAATACAGAAAACAAAATACCCACAGATTTAAACTGGAAAAAACAACAGTGGGAAGAACTAAACCCTGATATCCCATATTCCGAGTATTCTAAGTTAAATACAGGCAGATTTATGAATAAATCTCTTGCCTGAACAGTTTTTGCCATCTGACCTAAAATTAATATACAATTTAAGACAACTAAGACTAAATTTAGGAGTAGCTAAATGCATCAAATAGACTTCATCATCTACATTCCTCAATGTTCCTCAAATTATCACTCTCAAATTTGTGGGAAAGATCTTTTTCACACCTACAAATCATCCTGACCTTTAAGAAGGCGTTGCTTGACAATAACATGCTGTACCGAAACAAGAAAAAAAAAATATATGCAAATCTGTTTTAAATGTACAGTTGCATGTGAAAGGCTCCAAGTAAAACAAGAAATTTTCTAATGAATTGATAAGTAGTAGGCAGTGCAACAGCAGGACTGTTCGTGGGCATTTTTACTTAATTATTTCTGCAGTAAATTGGTTAGATAAAGCAGTATTATTTGGGGGAAAAAAAAGAAAAAGGAAAAGAAAAAAGGAGAGAAAGAGAGAGAGCATGATGTACAATACTACCCCAACCAGTTTTAAAACCGGTTAAAAATTCTCAATGTATACACCCCCAAAGGCAAAATAATCCATTTTGAATGCCTTGGGAACAAATGGAAAAAGTGACATACAAGCTGCTGCTTCACCTGGCATCAGCCAGAGATTACAAAACAAAGCCCTGGCTGTAGCTTCATGAAAAGGAAGAGACAAGAGACTCTAATGGCCATCAACAAAAAAATCCAGTGAAGTTGTAAAGAACCAAAAGACAAAAATCACCTGAACACTTGAGCAGAAATAAATAAACCGAGAAAGGAAGGCGGGAGAGACAGGATATGAGCAACAACTCTTTCCACAAAAGAATTCAATTAAAAGATTAATAACGCCTCGTTGGCAACAGAACAAGTATGAAGCATATAATTTCTGGACTTCACCACGACTTTGAGAGCTGCCTTCCCATGTTGTTTCTAGTATTTCTTAAATAACATATCTAAAACTGCAGCACCTAAGAAAGATTGACTAAAGTAGAGCCCGCACAGCTGACAGTGTCCAGTCTGAAGCGCTGTCAAATACAAGTCTCACAGCAGATTTTTTCAGAGCAAAGCAAAGGCCGCTCTTTCTAAGCGAAGAGAAAGCTGCTTTTCCAGCACCTCCTCAAATTTCAAAGTGGTGTAGGATAGGATAGCCAAGACATGGCCAAAAATTTGCAGAAAGGACATGGAAAAAGAGTTTTAGTTTATTCAAAATTTTTCTTCTGTCAAAACACTCTGAAAATAATTATTACATCAATTCATAATCAAGGTCTGCCATCTCCACCTCTGTAATTACATTATGTGTTTGAAGCTTTCCACTACATTCCATTGCAAATCCTTCTATTAGGTAATTCTGATCTTCCTGGATGAAGGAGCCCTCCCTTGCCATTTTCATTTGTAAGTAAACTGAGCATTCTTCCTATAAGCGCAGGGATCCAACAAAAGAAATTCGGATAAAGGCAAGAATACTAACACAATTTACCTATGGAAATTATATACCATTCTAAAATGATAACTGCCTTTGCATGTCAAATCTCTGCATTGTAACTGGGCACACTGAGTTTTCCACATCTGACATATCATTGCATCCAGAGAAGACAGAGTCAAATCATTATACGACAGCATGACCCATAAGAAAGCATAAATTCTAGACATGTCCTTTGCAGCAGAAGCCATCACCCATGCTCACAAATGCAAACGCCGAACTGGAACCACAGCAGAATTTTTTTTTATTTTCTGCCAAACTCTGATTCCAGAATAAAGCATGCACACAGTATTTAGCATCACAAGTTAAGCTCCTCCCATAAGATTCTTCTGCAATTAATCTCCTTGTTACACATATGCATATAAATCAACTTTATATCAGTTTCATATTATGTTAATTTTATTTTTTACTTATGAAACACAAAAATCTGACTTTTTAGTTATTTTAATAAAGCTTCAAACCAAGCTTTTAGAACAGTTTCAATTCTTTATTACAATTCTGCTTGTTTCACATACATACATATTCTTCATTTTGAGATGACAAAAAACTTAGTGAACGTAGCTAATTACTGGAATAGTGAATTTTCTCTCTTATATAGTTTTAGGGTAGATAGCTATATGCCTCATGTTTTTATTGCATTAAGACACGTGTATTTTTTATTTACTATCCAATCCAAGCTACTGAAACTGGTTTTCATGTATTCATTTGCAGATACAGAGATATAATCTCTTAATAATATTAACAGGTATCACCTACTGTCTCCAGTGCTATAGGTAGAAACTGCTGTTCTAAAAACCCAAAACTTTATATGACTTGAAAACTTAAACATCAACCTTAATATCTTTCTTTAGAAAGTCATGCTTTTGCTGATCGATACATCTGACCTGCCTATAGCTGGCCGTGGCAGATGCAATCACGTTAGAGCAGAATCATTCCCACTTGTGAAACAAATGCTCAGGTAAAAAGTCAAATACAAAAAGATAACTTTAGTTAAAAAAAAAAAATAGTTAAATTTCAAGGGTCATTTTTCTCCATCCTGTTCAGAGCAGATTGCAATGGTTCAAGGAAACATGTTGCCTGAAGGGGTACAAATGCACTCCTATCTATCAATAACATTTTTTGCAAAGCCAACCAGCCTTCTTACCAGGATCTCTTGGTACTGGCTTTCTCCAAGGCTTCAAAATAACTGACTAGAAGCTATGTTGAAAGAGTCACGTTGTCAGCTCTGTGATAAACTAGTCAAAGGGAGAGGTAGGGTTACACACACAGCACAGCCTGGGTTATAACCTATGGCTCATTAAAGGGTTATTGAGCACATTTAGATCAATTCACAGGAAAGGGATGAAAATGGATGTCTTTTGCAGGTATTATATTGCCTTACTGAACTATTTTAAATTCAGTCTTGCCAGTCTCAGACAGTACAAGTCTAAGTCAAGCCTATTTGGCCTGGATTTTTTTTTTTTTTTGAAAAACTTTTCAGCAATGATTCCTAACAACTTTAGCAATGACATAAAGGAACAAGAAAAGAAAGGAAGTGTTCAGTGACTTAGCACATAGCACTGCTTCAGTAATGAAGACCCAGACAAAACCAACGTTCTACCAGTTCTTACTACTCACAATTGGTGTTTCTTCTAGTTTGAAGTAGTAAAATAGAGCATGGACAATGTACTGAAAGACAAAAACCAGCAAGCCCAGACCCAAAAGACCATGGTTTGCCAAGAACCAACCAACACATGGCAAAGCTGGATCCCTGAAGGATGCTGAAATATTGCGGTTGTATGTGCATGTAAGGGTGTGTGTGAGCAAGATTAAGATCTGTATTATATATACCCAAACTCTCTCATTAGCATCAAAAGAGTAATTAAAGGTAACAACTGAATAACAATACTGAGCTCACTGGCAGAAGACTTACAGCTGATGCAGCTACATGGCGTTACAGGTATGACTGTAACATCCAGAGGACAGATGTGTAGGGAGCTGCATTCTGCACAACGGAGGGAATTCAGCAAAAGGGACGGAAGAGAGTTCCAGATCTGCCATGCTCATTCATTCATTGATTGACTACTGCATTTGTGAGGCACTAATTTCAGTAATTAGGGTGTGAAGTCCATTAATACACCATCCATTAAATAACGATTTGTTACTCTAATGGCTAAGTGGGAAAAAAGGAAAGATTTATTGTGGAAGGCATTCAAATTCAAGTCAGCATCAATACAGAGTGACAATACTAGTGTGCTGCTTATTCAAGGTATAGTTTATTGCATACGCTTACTATATAATGATTGCCACACACTTTTCTCTCGCCTTTCATGCCAACTAGTATTTCAAACCGGTATTCGTTTTTCCATGCTAACTGGTAATAGATGTGCACTAACACCTGATACAGCTACTTTGCAAAGCCCAGCACTGTCTTCAAGCATTTAGGACCTTTTTTATAAAACATCTTAAGATGACAAAATTCCTTTGCGGGGATTTTAAGTAGTCAAACAACATTTAAAAAAGTCTTATCAAAAAGTGCTCAAAAGCAGTCTGTACAGATGTTCAGTGATCATGACAGATCTTTGTGTCATGTCTTCGTGCATGCTATATTATAGATAAGAATTGGTGTGAACAAACCAAGTAAAGCCAAAGCCAATCATAGAATCACAGAATGCCTAAGGTTGGAAGGGACCTCTAGAGGTCATCTAGTCCAACCCCCCCCGCACACGCAGGGCCATCTAGAGCACGGGCACAGGACTGCATCCAAGCGGGTCTTGAAGATCTCCAGAGAAAGAGACTCCACAACCTCTCTGGGCAGCCTGTCCCAGGGCTCTGTCACCCCCACTGTCAAAATGTTCTTCCTTAAGTTCCCGTGGAACTTTTTATGCTTCAATTTATGGCCATTTCCTCTGGTTCTGTCAGTGACCACCAGTGAAAAGAGGCCAGCCCCATCCTCCTCATTGCCTCCCTTGAGGCACTTATAGACACTGATGAGGTCCCCTCTCAGCCTTCTCTACTCCAGGCTGAACAGGCCCAGCTCCCTCAGCCTCTCCTCATAGGGCAGATGTTCCAGGCCCCTGATCATCCTAGTCGCCCTGCGCTGGACTCTCTCCAGCAGCTCCACATCCCTCTTGTACTGAGGGGCCCAGAACTGGACACAGTACTCCAGATGTGGCCTCACCAGGGCTGAGTAGAGGGGCAGGATCACCTCCCTCGACCTGCTGGAGACGCTCCTCTTAATGCACCCCAGGATGCCATTGGCCAATAAACATTAACATTTTAGCTAAGTCTGTTTCTTGCACTAAGCATGATTAGCTACTGATATCACAACACCAGCATGATTCAGGATCTATACGGTGTCTAAACCATCCAAGGATCTGTTGCCCAGCCTCCCTGGAGCAGCTCCCCTGGATCTCTTCCGCGCAGCCCCATGTTTCACTACGTCCAGGGCCTTGGTACAAGGCAGGGAATGGGCCACAGAAAGGGGCTGTTTTTATGGATGAATTATCAACATTCAGCTTTTAAAATTTTACTCTAAAGAGTAATTAGGAAAAAAAAAAACAAAGGAGCAGGTAAGTCAGCCAGCTGTCTCTAAACAATTTAACGGCCATCAAGTAAAATCTACCTTGTGTTCCCATAGAATGAATGAAAATCAAATTTAATACACAATCATGCCCTCACAGACTGTATGTTTTCTTTTCAATAGACTAGCAAAGAAAACCCTGACAAAGGAAATCCTCCAGCATACATCTACAGCAAAGAAATCCTAACAAAAAGAAAAATATGAGGGGAAAGTATTATATAAAAAAAAAAAAAGGCAGACAAGAATAATTGCTCCACAATTCTAAAAGTAAAAAAAAAGAAAAAATCATTATATCATGATCTTTTTAACTATCATGGAAAAAAAAAAAAGCAAATCTCAGGATGATCCCCTGCTGCTAAAAGCAAAGTTGAACTAGAAGTATGCCTAGAAAAATATCACCCTTAATTTGTCTAGTAAAGCAGATCAGACTGATATCTAGTAAAGGATATCTGCAAAATGCAAGAAGCTTCAAGATCGCCTTTTCCAGTTAGTTCAGTCCTCACGAATGACGCACAAAAAAGAACAACAGTAAAACTATCGTTACAGCTCAGAATGAAATTAAGATAAATATTACCAACTCCAGATCAGACTAGGCCAACTCTATGCACCTGCTTTCCCTATCCCAATAAGGAGAATACAGAAGGGCAAAGTGAGCTAGTGTCATATACTCTCATCTTGTGTAATTATGATTAATTGATTTCTCAAAGGTATGTATAAGCGTTTTGTAAGCTAAAATAGGAACAACAGGCTCATTTCACCATGTATGCCCTTCATCTTTGGCCTGTACAAGATTAACATAACCCACCTTTATATATACACACCCCAGGTTTCTCTTCTAAGGGCCTGAATATATGCTCACCTTTAATTCAAGGCTGTGAAATCACATAGCCATAAGCGAAGATGCATTCTATTGTGTACTACATTGTACACAACTGTGACCTGACCTGAATATATCTTGATATCCTACATCTCAGTACTCCCTGCTGGGAGCTCAGTACATCTACCCTGCTGGTCACAGAACCACAGAACGGTTGAGAGTGGAAAGGACCTCTAGAGATCATCTAGTCCAACCCCCTGCTCTGGCAGAGACACCTAAAACACGTGGCACAGGGTGAAACCAGGTGGATTTGGAAGATCTCCAGAGGAGATTTCACAACCTCTCTGAGCAGCCTGTTCCAGTGCTCTATCATCCTCACAGGAAAGAACTCCTTTCCTTGGGCTTTATATTTCAAAAATGTACAAAGAAAAAAAAATGTGGAGGTGGGGAAGAGCAGGCAGCCACTTAACTGCATCTTCACAACTTAATACTCTTACCTTCCCAGTGTGACAACACACACTGCTTCATCGGCTGCTGGGCAACCCCAGGACTGAGCTGAACAGACAGTAATTCAGAATACAATGAAGACACCCAAAATGAATTAGATAAAGATCAAAGAGCAATACAAAAACTGGTAGTGCCATGACTTTATCACAAGAAAACCCAGAGTGCTCTGGCAGCTCCTGCACAGCCAGCCTCGTTAGGGGACGGCCTCATTACAGCACCAGAACAGCTGCTGTTTGAACCAACATGACTGGTTCAAACAGAAGCATAACTCAGTTCATACTGGACAATGACAGAGAGGCAGGAGAAAATGGAAGAAACCCTACCCTAGGAAACAGTTTCCAAGGCATCACAGAAGCTGCTCCCCATTATCACAGTAAGGACTCTAGATCTCAGACAAGAGACTCTTCCATTGTCACTGCTTTTACAAAGAATCCTGCAAAATGGTTTCCAGGAGAGAGTTCTTGCAGCTCCTGCCTCAGATGCGAACTGATGTGACCCAATCACCTGTCCTCTTTGTCCTCATTTGTCCTTTTCCCACTTATCTCCCAGCTGTGCTATTCAGAAGAGGTGGACAGAACTAGAGAATAAAACTACAAGTCACCTTTTGGTAGCAACATGCATAAAAAAAGTTTCCTCGCTGGTTTGGAGAGAGCCGTGTAATTTTAAACTCAGTGCTTCTCTGAAATATTTTGACTAAATGCAAATTGCTGGAAGAAAACATACAATTGCATGCACTACAACATTAACCACCTGCATGTGGAGGTTCACAGACATTAAAATTGAAATTCTCAACAGTGATAAGACAAAAATCACTAAAATTTTTAAGTGTCCTCAAGAATTCTATGGAAAAACAGGTCATTTTCTGTTACCAGTCATTTTTAAACATGATCCAATCATTATCATTTTTTAATCCCAAGATACATAACTGTTTTCACGCCTTAATTTAAGGATTTCATTCCAAACTCTTGACATAACTTCTGTATAACTACCTGAAGCAATAAAATATTGACAGCTATCAGTCCACAACGTCCGTGCTCACCACTGATGCTATATTTTTCAGTGGGCGGCCTTGCTGACTTGCCCACTTTCTTCCACTAAAATAGAACCATTTTATATAGTTAAGTGGTAAAATAACTACTTATTGTTCTTCAAGAAGTCCTCAGAAAGAAAAGGCATATTTTGCACATGCAGATATGCAGGTTCACATATGGAAGGCCTCTCTAAAATTCTCCATCTCCTAAAGCGCCCCATTAATCCTCTCTTCACACACCATTCTTAGGCAGTGACACAGAGGTGAATGACAAGACTCCACATTTCTAGCAGACTGAATGTGTTTATTCAGAACAGAGGTATCACCCTGTATATGGTAAAGACTTCTTGGTTCAGGAAGGGAAATGGATGTTGCCTTTTCATGTCTTCACTGGAAGTAGCCACAGGTGGAGCTGCACAGCACACAGAGGGTCAACTCCTTGGTCAACTCATTACCTGTCCGAGAGCCAGCAGCAGTAGAAATCTAGTTTGACAGTTGCCACGAATACCATCCTTCACAAGTCTACCTGACCTGAATCAAAATTAGACAGCAAAACAAGGCGAAGCACTGCAAGCAAAGAGTTGCTGCAGTTTATGAGGAAATAGTTCTAGAATATTCCTCTTAGTCTACAACTGAGCTGAAAGATGTACCCCAAACCCTTTTTGCAGTTGCTCAGTTCAGCCACTGCTTGACTTGAATATCAATAAAAGGTTCCACATATAAGACCATAAATGAGCTTAAAATCACAGCTGTCACAGATACTGTCACCCCACTGACAACACCTGAGGAGATTTTTGGAGAGAGGAAAGAAAAAAGTGAAAAGAAAAAGAAAAAAAAAAAAAGGCTTCTGGGGTGTTGTGGCATTGACCTCTCTTTAGTGCACACAGAGAGGACACTAACTCTAGACATAAAACCTTGCTAGGGTGACTCATTCTTTTTATTTTGAAAGTCTCATATGCAACAGATAGCTTACAATGAGTATGAATGTATACCTCAAGAGACCAAGATAAGGAGAAGTATTCAGTCAAAGACTCTGGTTGTCTCAGGGGTTTTTGTTTTTGTTTGGGGGGTATTTTTTTTTGCTTTTTTTTTTCTCCTTTTGGAAAATATTTGTGGGCAACCTAATATCATTTGCTTTTCAAATTTCAATTCCAAATTTCAGCCAGCTCTAAAATGTTCATGCCTCAAACAATGATTAACATAAATACAGCAGCCAGGGGTTTTCAGTTTCAGCAAGCTTTTAGAGCAGTATTGATATGGTGAAGAGATGTGAAAAAATTATCTACCTCCAAATTATAATATTAATTCTCCTATAATATGTACATCTCCTGGGTGGACTACTACTGATCAGCAGTGAGATCTAGAGTAAGAGATCCACCTAAGAAAATATCAGGGCAATGCTCAAGAGGACTCAAACAAAAGCAAATCAAATTTGAGAATATGTTAGAAAGGAAATGAAGATCAAGAGAGAGAACATCTCTCCTACAAACCCCAAATCTGCCCACATCTAAAATATCATGTACAGTTTCAGCCCTTCATCTACAAAAAACAAGGTCAACATAAAAGTGCATACCATTTATTATACAAGAGCTACAAGACAACAGCTAAAGCCAATGGTGTCAGGCCCTAAAAACAAAGGAGATTCTCTAAACCACAGGAAGTAACCTATAAAACTCCTAAGTATACCACGACCATTAAATGACTGTTACACATGCACCATGGAAATTAAACAAGTTCCCCGAGAAGAAATTCACAGAAGCTTACATAGATATAAATACACAGAATACATAGAAACCAAATATAATTCCAGACAGCCATGAGCTGAAAATAACTAGAATCCAAGAAAATATTGGGGCAAGAGGGGAGGAGGAAGAATAGCTCTTCTCACCCCTGACTAGCTCTTACTCTTTGCTGAGCAACAGCTTTCAGTAAATGTTAAAGATAACCTTTGGGTGAACCAGGCCTTTGGCTTGACATATTGCAGTCAGTGCCCCATTCCTTGCATATACAACTCTGCTCTTTGGTTTTCCTGCTTGTAAGAAACATTCTTTGCTTGTCCAGGCTATCAAGTTCTTGCCAATAAACTCCAGGAGCAGAGATAAGCTACTACCATCATAATCGGAAGGAGGCAGCCACATCCCCTTAGTTGCTCTCAAGGAAACCAACTTTCCGGGACAATCACAAACGCCCCAGGCAAATGTCATGCTCCAGCTCTTAAAGTGACCAGAGAGCTCAGATGACCATATTGCTTCACCAAACCAAGAAAACCCAACACATCAACATCAGTGAGAGGCACTTAGAGCACTGAAGAAATATCCTTACCTTGGCCAGTAGGAAATTACATTTTCTATTGTTAAATCAAATTTAAAACAAGGTTGAGGTGGTTGAGTGTTGCACAAGTCACTGAAATTATGGTCACACAAAGAAGTCCATCCCTATACTACAAATATTGCTTCTCTCTTGCAATCATATGTGTAGTGGTTTAAGATTCAGAGCAATCAGTACGAGCCAATTTTAGCTAGAAATATTTAGCTACATTTTTCCCCCGCTTCTACAAAGTGTTCTGAAAACGTGCCAGAAAATAACTACATAGAGAACTTCTAGCATGCTAAACTCAGTTTAAATTGTAGCAAAATATTATTTGAAAAGACCTTTAAGAAATTCTGAATAATTAGGAACATTTATTTCCATTTTGCCAGAATAAGGAGAGGAAGAATCTCCAATAGGGTACTCTGACCTCTTATTCTAACAGCTACTAATATACTTCAAGACAGCACTGATGTGCTTGGACAATTCTAGGAGTTTCAAAAATTAAGGGATGCTTTTGTTTGTTTTAAGTCTCAAGAATTGTCAATGAAGTAGCTATGTATTTATAATTAAAAATTCTCTTATTTGTTGAGCTGACTTAAATACGAGCTTGCATTGCTGTTATGTCTTGCCACTTCATTCACTGTCTCATTTCTGTTAATAAGATAAATCAACAGATGGAATAAAAGCCTTAAAAATATTTTTTGTACAGTGAAAAAGAGAGAATGCATTTAATTTTGAAAATAGAAGATGATATAAAAGTCAATATGAACAGTGCAAACTGCATTCACAATGTGAGCGTATACAATGTTGTGCTTTGAAGCCAATTTCACAGAAATCTGTCTCTAGCTAAGAACAGCAAAATCATCATTGTAAACTAAGCAGCCATTCAAACAGAGCTTACTATCTTACTCTATCTACCTGTCAGACTTACCTAAGTCAAAATATTTGGAAAGAGAGAAAGACAGCTTATTGAATAATGAGTAACTAAAGGTTAACTAATAGTGAGAATTGCTAGAAAGCACCTGGTCAGATGAGACCTCCTACAGACAGTTGGAATTAGTCTCATCTTCACAGGTCCTGGTCCCCATAGGGGTCTTCTCTGCTGGCGAACACCACAGTAGGTCACGAGCTGTCGGGAAGGTTCCTGTAGAGCACTGATGGCAGCTTCTGGATACAAATGATAAAGGAGCCAAAAGGAGAGCTGCGTTGTTGGACCTTGTAGTGACAAACAAGGAAGGCTCTTGGGAAATATAAAGGTTGGGGGGCAGCACTGGCTGCAGCAACTGCCAAATGATAAAGTTCAGGATCCAGTGAGGAGAAAGTAGAGCAAGAAGTGGGATAGTAACCCTTCATTTCAGGAGAGCAAATTTTGGCCTCTTCTGGGATCTGCTTGGACGAATCCCCTGGAATAGGATCCCAGAAGGAAGAGGGGGTCCAAGAAAGCTGGTTGATACTCAAGGATGACCTCCTCCAAGCTCAAGTGGCCCATGCCAGTGAGCAAGAAGTCCAACAAAGAAAGCAGGAGACTTGCATGGATGAAGAAGGAGATGGGACTGTTCAGCCTGGAGAAAACTAAGGTGGCAGAGGGTGGTTCTTATCAATGTATGTAGATAAGTACCTGAAGGGAGGATGTGAAGAAGATGGTGCCAGCCTCTTCTCAGTGGTTCGCAGCAGTAGGATGAGAGGCAATGGGTGCAAACTGAAGCCCTAGAAGTTCCATCTGAACATGAGGAAATGTTTTTACTCCAAGGGTGACAACATGGAACAGACTGCCCAGAGAGATTGTGGAGTCTCCTTCTCTGGTGATATCCAAAACCTGTCTAGACACAATTCTGGGCCAACCACTCCAGGGTGGCTCTGCTTGAGCAGAGTGGGTTGGAGCCTCCACGGGTCCATTCCAGATTCAATAGCTTCAGCTTTCAGTGGAAAATGGAGTGGACTGTCACAAGCACAAATCTTGATTAAATCTGTACAGACACTTCCACAAGTTGAACATTAAACACTTGTCTAAATTAAGTTCATGTAAGCTTTTTATTACCAGATAAGAACATGCAAGGTTAAAGCACTTTATTGTTTATTCAGTCTGATGCTAACATACATTCACTTAAATGACGAACTTCTCTTTGTCAAGACCTAAGAACGTTTTAAGATTTCCATAAATAGGTATATCCATTTACAAGACACTGTGAATTCACTGTTAAAAGTTTCTAAGGAAATACTGACCTTCTGCCAGTCACTAGAGATGACTGAAAGCTGAATGCAGAATTAGCAAAGACAACAGAAGTTGAACAGATGTTCATTTTTCTATGTCATAAAGATAGGATGATACTCCACCCAAGTGCTTACAAATGTAGAGCCTTCTTTCATAATTTCTGCTGGTTAAACCAACGCTATACACATGCTCTGTTATACACATGTTCCTTCTCCCTCTCAGGCCAAACATCCTAGTAATTCCTTTCATACTCACTCTTAAACTAAATTATCTGGAAATCTCATTGCTTTTCTTTTTCCTCCTGATTCATCCTTTTCATTCTCTTTTCCAGACATCCTCAGCTACAAGTCACCCTCTTTTTCATCATCTCAGGAAATATGTTCCCTCAGCAATCTGCATTCCCAATGTTTTGGCCAAAAGATCATTGTCTTTATACTCTTTCTTCAAAGCTTCCAAAAGAACCTGTCTCATGAAGGACTCTCTCAGTTGCTTTCAATGTGTCAGGAGTCCCAGAGATAAACCACATTATTTTCACCATCATTTCAAGCAAATTGTTTAGAAACTGTGAAGAGTAGATAAGCTCTTTACCCCACAGCTGGTTCATCATCTATTTTTAAAATGGGCCAGATGCTGCACTGAAAAGTTATATTATACCTAAATGCCAGAAAAAGTGTCTGCATCAAGAATGGTAGACTGGCATTAACATTTTTTGTTTGTTTGTTTGTTTGTTTCTGTTTCAGAGAACTGAAACTTCAGATCTGGCTATGGGAGAGGAGTAGTAGATGGGAAGATTTTTTTTCCTTTGGAAAACATGAATAGAGTTTTAGACAGAAAACATTTTAAAGTGAATTAACTGTTTTAAAATCAGGGTTATTCTAATGGCTCATACCATTTGGCCCTTGGAAAAATTTTCAAACCTCCATCCAAGATTACATCAGCTGGTGTTTTCCAGCTTTTTAGGCAAACATATGATGGGCACTGTTATTGCATTTCCCTCCTGTACCAGCAAGTATCTTTAACTGTAAAAATGGCACTCTGATTATATATTATCACCATGTTTAAAAGGAAAGGGAAAAAAGTTGGAAAACTAAGCAGCTGTAGCTATACCAAAACAGTAACTAGTAACTAGCTTGCACACATAGTTTAAAGTGGAAACATGAGGTACTAAAAGCATACATGGTCTTTAACCATGGTATATGAAATTTTCCCAGGGAGACTTTCCAAGGTAGAGCTCTTGCCACTAACAGTCTATTTATTTTCATAATACAATTTATTTATTTAAAGATAAAAAATAAATTTGACTGGCTTGAGGATTGCCCTTCAGTATCTCAAAACCCAGGTTACAAGGTATTATCCATAAAGCAACTTGTCTTTTTCAAATAACAGCCTCAGAAAGCAGAACAGGTGAAGCTGTGGACAGTGCTTCAACCTTGAAAATTTGCCTGAAATTTTTTTTTTAGGTTCATCAAAGCTTTTATGCTAAATAAAATTAAATAATAATAAAATGGAAAATAAAATATAATAAAAATAAATAAAATGCTATTTCAAAGTATATACTCTGATCTGCAAAACATTTACTCTGAGTAATGAGACAAGAAGTGAAGCCAGATCCCATATTGTGCCCAGAGAGCTGGAAATTAAAACACACATTTCTGATAATGGTAGATCTATTTGGTATGAAACCAAATAGAAATGCAATCCAGTAAACATTATAGTTACTAGAGAAAGATAAATATTAAATTTAGCCTTTGGTGCAGCTTCAGCCTTCTAGAGGAATAATCTTTATATTCCCTCATAAAACATGACTGCAATTGCTCTCTGCTCTAGCTCTTATTGATAAGGAGCTAAGATACTGCATACCTTACCAGCCATAAATTCTTTGGATAGTTGAGATCTATCTATATAGATACAGATTGTTTTTTGCCTTCCTATTGCTTCCCATCCCAATCTTCAAGATTCAGATCTTCTAAATACAGTTTTGAATGTTTCATGGAAAAGAGAAAATTACAGAAAAAGTCAAGAAAAAAAATTCAGACAAGAACCTTTCATTCCAGCATTTCTAAAGGAATGGTAAAAGGTTATACAAAGAGCTTTAAGAAGATCTAAGAAGAGATGGTTTCCAGCAAATGATGAATTTGATTAGTTGCCAAATGCAACACAGACTACCTCATTTTTTGGTCTTCTTTAAGAAGTTCTTCTTAATAAACTAGTGCTAAATCTTTTGTAATTTGAGTACCAACATGCTAACATTAACTTTCCAGGCAAATAAACAAAGTGCTTATTCTAGAGCACCAGGGATACTATTTGGGACTGAAATACATATTCAGCAGAGAATTACATTCTTTAGAGACATTCAGCTAGAGAGGTAGGTTTCTTTTGCCACATATCTGTTATCCATAAACCTCAAGCGCATATACCTTCAAGCAAAAAGTTTTCCAGTAGGTTTCAATATAGGATAATGACAACTCAAAAACACTGCTTTAAAATTGCTTTTTTTTTTCCCTAAAAATAGATTCAAGGTAAGACTTTAGATGAAAAAAATGTATTCATATTGAAAAAAAAATTAATTGAATAACACATATTAAGCCAGCAGGTATATACCTAAAGCAGCGGTATAAAAATTTTTACTTAATAAATATTCATCTAGATCTCGGTTAACACAAAAACCATGCACCTACTCTGAGTTTGTCCTATGGTTACACAACTGCAGGCTTAGAGATAGGAACTAGGAACGGTGTGCTGGCAATAGCATCCTTAAGACAAGATCAGACTCCCTACCTGCCAGGAGAACTCTTGCTAGAATATCAGAACTACTAGGAAGACACTTAAGCACCTCTGTTTTTTCAATCTTTCTAATGCCACACAGACACACAAAAAGTTGTGATAAAAGTCCATTTAAATCTTCCAACATACTATCCACAAATAAATATGAATGTAATAACTATTCCCCAAAAACTTGCTGCCTAAATCCCAACCCACAGCCCCAACTATTCACCAAAAACTTGCTGCCTAAATCCCAACCGCATCATGAAAATCTCTTTCAGAAGAAGGATTTAAGCAAGTTTTCAAAAAAGCATCACTGAGATATACTACATACACATCTCTGAACGCAATAAATACTCCAAGGAAGAAGAACATTGTTCCTATTTCTTTTTCCTTCCTCCCTCTCTCTCTCTCTCTCTCCCTCTCTTTCCCTCTCCCTCTTCACAGAATCTTAGAATAGTTCTATAGACTTTCTTTGAGAAGTATGAGTCAGTATAACAATAGAGGTAAATTTTGTAATCTTCTTTGATTACCTCAAGTGTTCTTATGTATCACCCCCGAGCAGGCTTTATAGCCTGCTCTGGGCAGGTTGACAGCCTGAACTACCGTTGCCCAAAAGTTGCCTGTCTGCAGAATAGCATCAAGATAAGTAAAATAAACAGATGACATTAGCCCTACAGAAATAGGCTACAGCTCAAACCTTTCCAGTTTGCCAATACTCAGAACTAGCTGAAGATTGTGCAGTAAATTGTACCAAGAGGTTTCTTTCTTTTGTACGTGTCAACTGCATGTTTTCATGAGTCCTTTAATAAAGGTTATCTACCAAAAGAAAGCATTAAACCCTTGCATTCCTACCCATTACAAACCTCAATGATGCTCATGATGTGGGGAAAAGAGGAGGAAAAACAAAAATACAATGACATCATGAAAATTATTTTTAGTGCCATGTTTCTAAACCACTATAAATGGAAAGACTAATCTTTTTTAAAAAAAGTCTATCCCTCAAAATCTGTATTTTTTGCTACCATAATGGTGTTCATCTACATCTAAATGCCAATTAGCATAAAAAGCTTTTACATTCATTTCTTATTTTTATTCCTCCTCTTTTGATTGCTTCCACGTAAGAAAACACACATGTACAGTCTTCAGAGAGGGGGGTTTATAAACATTTTGTGGACTATCTTCTGGGGTCATTTAGGTCACAAGCTGAATAAAAAGTTATTCCAGCATACAGATCTGAAATAAAATTTTCCAGGTACAAATGCTGTGGTGGGAAAAGGATTGGGAGGAAAAAAAACTCATATTGAGATTCAAGTGAACAAAACAGGGCACAGATTCCTAAAAATAAACAGGAGAAACCAAACATAGAATCATAGAATCACAGAATCACAGAATCTTAGAATGCCTAACGTTGGAAGGGACCTCTGGAGGTCATCTAGTCCAACCCCCCTGCACACGCAGGGCCACCTAGAGCACGTGGCACAGGGCTGCATCCAAGCGGGTCTTGAAGATCTCCAGAGAAGGAGACTCCACAACCTCTCTGGGCAGCCTGTTCCAGGGCTCTGTCACCCTCACTGTCAAATGGCCCTTCCTTAAGTTTCCAGGGAACTTTTTATGCTTCAGTTTGTGGCCATTTCCTCTGGTTCTGTCAGTGACCACCAGTGAAAAGAGGCCAGCCCCATCCTCCTCACTGCCTCCCTTGAGGCACTTACAGACACTGATGAGGTCCCCTCTCAGCCTTCTCTTCTCCAGACTGAACAGGCCCAGCTCCCTCAGCCTCTCCTCATAGGGCAGATGTTCCAGGCCCCTGATCATCCTCGTGGCCCTGCGCTGGACTCTCTCCAGCAGCTCCACATCCCTCTTGTACTGGGGGGCCCAGAACTGGACACAGTACTCCAGATGTGGCCTCACCAGGGCTGAGTAGAGGGGCAGGATCACCTCCCTCGACCTGCTGGAGATGCTCCTCTTAATGCATCCCAGGACTCCATTGGCCTTCTTGGCCATCTCTGAAGACTGTCAGAAGCTACCACAGCTAGAACAGAGAAGAGCCTCTTACATGAAAAATATAAATGTGTATTCATATATTTTCATATTTATGTGTATGTGTGTGCGTGTGTGTGTATATGATAGAAATTCTTTAAAGTACTGACTTTTGTCAAACTTTCAACACAGCTTCTCTATGCTTTTTGTAAAAGTCTTTTTACCAGAACATTCTAAAATCAGAGTCAACTAGATCAGGATATCACTGATCTAGGATCAAATGAGCATCTGGCCTTGAAAAGCAATACCTTGCTTAATGCCTGTTTACTAGCGAGAAAGTGATTCTGGCAACTTAGAAGCAAAAACAAAGCTGAACCTTGATCAAGTGTGGCTTCATTTTCTCTCCATATGACCCATCTTTCCCTGTTGCCATTTTTTTTTTTTTTTTTTTTTTTAAGTTAGATGAAGTTTTCTTTCTGAAGATGTGTAAGTCATAAGTAGTAGTTTGTCAAATTTTCATCTCATTTGTTCCCATTAAGTCATCCTTGCCACATCCTTTCCTTTTTTTCTTTTTTCTTTTTTTTTTTTTTTAATATCCTACCCAAGAGGTAAGGGGGCAGAAAGGGAAATGAAAAATGAGCAATTTTAGAACTCAGAATAGGGGTCAATGTCAATTCGCCGAGAGCTGGTCACAGAGGCTGTGAAGCAGCAAAAGCAAAGCGGTATTTCCCTGCCCACCACTACTACAAGGCAATACCATCCCTGTTAGCCAAGGAGAATTCCTGGGTTTGATTCCTTCACTCTTCCAGATGTGCTTGGTAAAAATGTTGAAAAGTAGTTCAACAAAATATTTTTCCCTGAAGAGCTGCTAAATAAAGAAAAACATAAAGAGAAAAGGATTGCAATTTGAAATGAACCATTATAATCATACATTTCATACATTTGTATGAATGCATGAATTTGTGTAAATATATTCTAGGCCCTGCCAATTTCAAAAAAAAAAAAAAACCTCCTTTTCCACCACCCACAACTACTTCCTTTTATCTTAACAGCAGAACAGCTCTTCACCGCTGTAGGCTAATTACACCATCTGTTTAGCCCCAGTACAGTAACACTACGACATAGCACATTAACTCCTTAACTTTCCCACATGGAACTGCCTTGTACTGCCCTCCAACTCCTTCAGACTCCCAAAGACGGGCTGGGCAGGAGGAAGGGATATCGGCTGCACGTTACTTGTATTGCCTCTCCCCCCGCTACAGCTCCACTGCCAGGCTTCACGGGGTTTGAAGCAACCTGACAACTTCCCTCCACCTCAGCTCGGCACTACAGTGCCAGTTGTCGGGATCAGCCACAGAAAGCATCAATCACAAGCCCGTACACAGAAGGGAAGGAAGAGTCTATGCAAGTCTGCAGCGCTTGTCATATCGTGTATGCCCTCTCCAGAGCGGTCAAAGAGATCACCAAACCTAAAGCTGGAGCCTTCCCTGGAAACAAAAGATGACTGGCTTTGTGTTCAAGCTGTATTTCTCCAACCTCTGGAGTAAGAGAGTGCCTAGCCCTTTCTGCATCTCTGAAGCAAATATATGTTATCTCTCCAAACAGGTCTCTCCAAAAAGGTCTACACACAGCTCATAGCCTGCAAGTTCTCCACAGAGGAAGAGAGTCCGGGTGGGCATCACACAGGCCAGCAGACACCTTCACACAAGCTGTGACCTCCATCATCTTCCTTCCCTCAACCCATCAACTGCTACTCCTTTCTGTTTTTTCCTCTCCAATCCTTGAAATAAGCCAAAGCACTTAAAGGAAGCTGCCACTTCAAGTATCTTATTTAGCTAGCTAACTAGAAATAAGGCTGTGAAGCGCCGCAGAACTTGGGCTGTGAAGCACCGCAGGTTCAATCACAGGCCTGAGATGGACAATGCAGCACGTGCAAAGCTCTGCACTATCTTGCCCAGCTTCAGCAGGTGGGTTCAAGGACTAGCACCTTTCCACTGGAGCCCATCACTCCCCACCCCCTCCGACAGCTCGGGGATCAGCTCATACCCTCAAAGAAGAAAGGATGGGAAGAGGTGAATATTATTGGCAGAGATTCGCTATGGAAACTGCTGTCCCAGCAGATTTAAACGTATGGGACAAAGGCTGAACACAAGAACACAGTAAGGGAGAAGATGCAAGATGGTGATCATCCCCAGAAGGCAGCAGTTACAAAAGCAGACTTTAAAACCAGCAAAGTTGAAGGCGGAAGAGGTCATTTCCCTTCACCCTTGCAATTCCTGCATATTTTCTTCTACCACTCTATAAGACAGAAAACTTGTACTTAACCTTCGTATTTCTGGACTCTTGGTATTTCCCTTCCCCTTTGAGAAGCACTTTAACATTTGTAGGAAAATCAGTGCTGCAGAGGCACTTTCCAACTCAGAAATTTTGTATCTATCAGAAATTACTACTTGTTACCCATAACCTTTAAGACTACACCAAAGGAGAAAGGAAAATGCTTAGACATTTAACATCACTTTGCATTGCTCAGACACATAGTTTTACTAACAGCTATTTATGGATTCCTCTTCCTGCTATATATCACAGCTATAGAAAGAAAGTAACACAGGGAAGCTGAAAAGGGGAGAGCCAGAAATAAGAGAACACTTGATCTTACAGAGACTCCTCAAGAGAGTATTTGCATATAATCTACAGAGCAGCAAAGTCCCAGGGCACACACAACAAGCAGGAAGCAAACAGGGATGCAAAGGCAAAGGTGAAGAAATTAGAATTGTTTTCATTAACATATTTCTCCTGATGTTTTTAGTCACAAAATGACTTGAAAGGGAAATAAGAAAAAAATCTAGTGGCACACTGCTTCAATCAGGTATTTCTAAGTAAAGTTGAGGGCTTGAGGACTCAACCAGCAGTTTACAATACCTAGACTGCATCCATCTACTTGGAAGTCCTTTACAAAAGCCCTGCCTGTACAGAAAATGTGAATATTGCCAGAACTCAGGGAAACTGCTTGAGAAACAGGCTGGCTCAGGTTCAGCACTATGGGCTCCTAGTCATGAAGGTCAGGGTATACACCAGAGAAGATGCTTTAGGTGGCACAACATTTGCTTCTTTTCCTTGAACCACTTCCCAGCCATGGAGGTAAAACGTAAAATCAAGCACTTGGCACTGTGACAGCTCTATCTGTCCTATTAGCTAATAGAAAAGTACTAAACATCAACCCTAGCCTGGACAAAGGGTGATTTCACACACAACGATACTTGTCGCTAACATGTTCCCTTCCCACTCATGGTCAACAGCAAGCCAGGGTAAGCCACTAGGTACCTCTAATAACTGGTTAATCCATTACCCTAAAGTGAAAGACAGAAAGTATATTATTTGTAGTTACCAAATCTGAAGGGACATTTATTAGAATATTTTCCTTTTTCAAGGTTACTTCGACATAGCAGACTTGAAAAGTTTGCTCAATAATCCCTGAGAGATGATAAATGTTGCCAAAACAAATATGTTCAATAATGTCAGAGAAATTCTACTAATCAGCCTCCTATTTTCTCTCATCTCAATCTGTAACAAATAACATTATACTTAACATACAAATGTAAATAAAAGATTTACAATTCTCTAATAAAATAACATTCTTATATGTTTAAGAGACAGGTTCTTGCAACAATCAGTCATTCCTTTACATGCTACATACCTGTTCACAAGAACATTCAACACAGAACACTTGTATCCCAGTATACAGTTGGTATAAAACAAGTATTCCAACACTGGTAATTCTAAAGACAAAAGCACATGAACTAAGGTATTTATGTCTCAATGAGAAAGAAATTGAGAAAAACCCCACTCCAAGCTCACAATCTAATTAAATGTCATCTGTTACACATAGCGTGAAAACCACCACCGCTGCTTTTTATGCCTATAAAACCAGTCTTCCTTCTAACTGTTATTTACCTCCTGTTGACCAAGTGTTGAAAAGTGCTGGCATTTACCCTCCATGAGTCCCTATAGAGAGGAGCTCTGGTTCTGGTGTTAAGATTGGAAAGAGGTGATCCATGCCTAAAATAGAAAGGGTAGCACCACAGATCATTTTCCTCAACCCAACAAAAGTCAAAATTTGAAAAATGACTCCCTTGAAACATTTGGCAGAGTCATCCAGTCTGATTAAGCAAGTATACATGGAGGGCAAAGCACCTATTTCATATCTCATCATCTTCTTTGCAAAGAGCACTATTGTATCAGATACAGTCCTATCTGGCATATTTTAATTTTGAAAGCTAGCATCCATCAAAATCTGAAATGATTTAAAACAGAACTCCAAACTCTAAATACTTCAGCTATATGTGAAGACTGTGAAGTATCAAAGACTCACAGGGAACCAGTAAATAGAAAAGAAAAATACTCTGCAATCAAAAGAGTGCAGGTCTTACTGCTGTTTCAAGATCCTGCACAAAAAGTAAAATTCCACACAATTCAACAGCAAGTTTTTATTCAGGATCTTCCTGCTGCCACATCGCTGAGTCTTTCAGTAAGACTCCTTTCACAAATGGGTACAAAAAGTTCCTGCAGAGTTCAAGGTAGAACACTTCTGGTCAGAAAGGAGAGAGAAGAGAGGAGAGGAAAAAAAAAAAAAAAGAAAAAAAAAGAAAAAAAAAGAAAGAAAGGAAAAAAAAAGAAAAATGTGGACTTTAAAAAACTCAGAGTTTAAACTGTCAGTAGGGAAGAGAGGAAAGAAGGAGAAAAAGAAAACAACAGCAACAACACACGAAGTGTAGACTGTAGCCTTTGTTGCCTTTCCAAAGAAAAAAATCACAAAGTCATCCTCTAGTAATCTGGTGAAAAAATAATGTAACAAGTGTGACAAAAACTTGTGAATTTACACTATAGAAGTAAGGCTGGTCTAAATTACGTTCCAGGAAGCCTGCATTTACACCACAGGTGCAGCTGCATCAAGACATTACAGTTCTAAGTTTTTCCAAACACCTTACAAGTTGCTCATGAAAAAGAATTCCTTAAAGCTATACACCATGCCCTTCTGCCATCACCCTACACACCATGCCCTTCTGCTCTAACACACATCTAGCTCTTTGTACCTTGCCTTGTCTAACCTGTGAGGGAGCAGCATCGCTAGAGCTCTTGCAGAGCTTGTTCATATGTATAAACAAACTGATCAGATAAGAGAGATTACAGGCATTTAGACATAGTATATGTTAAAGATGACCCCAAATTGCAAAATATACTCCCCCCGCCCCGCAATCATTTTTTACTCTAAAATCATCCCACAACTGAATACTGGAGACAAGAAGAGACTTCCTTCACTGACACTGCTTCACCGATCCTACACGTATAATTGCTCACATATTTTTTTCTCCTCTCGTTGTCAAAACATGATAGTCAATTTCAGAGATGCATTATCCAGACTAGCTTCCTCTTACAGATCTTCTTCTCAGATCTTTTCCTTGAAGAATCACAGATGCAGGGCAGTTTTTGCTATTTGATTTTGGAAGCAGCTGTACTTACATCTATATTATCAAACATCCCCCCCATTTCACAGAAGAAGTAACAGGGATTACTGCTACTTCCCCCTGCACAGCATTAGACCATGCAAGGCAGATGCCCTGCCCTCTCCTTCCCTCTCTCAGGAATTCCTCTTCAGTCACACACTATATTACAAGGAAAAACTGTCCCTGTTGCTTTGGAACCTGCTCTTTCGACTATCCATTAAATCCCTTTCAAGAAATGTCAGTAAGAGCTATGGTCATTTCACAGCATACACTGAGTACACAGTTGCTACAGTCATTGGTGTGCTTCAAGTTCATTCCTTACGTTAACCTGTGGCAAATTGTTCAAACACCTATAAGTCTTAGTTATATAGGGAAGTTTAAAAAAAGAAGAAAAAAAAAAACAGTTAAGAAGCTACTCTATAGCTAAGGTTTTCCCTCTTTAAAAATATTTTTTTTCCCTAATTACATTCTGACTGATATTTTGACAGTATATATATCGTTAATTATTTCTTCCTCTTTAGTTGGAAAATAAGAAACTAGAGAAAAAAAACTAGATTTTAATAATTCATAATAAGTAGCTTATTTAAAAAAAAGAAAAAATATTCGATCAATACTGTTTAATCTATAACAGATGTTCACTCTAAGGTTGGACACAGCATTACCAACTAGCATCCAGTTTTGCTTATGCAAGTAGCATTTCTAATTATGATTTAATATTCCTGGTTCTGAGAGTGACAATGAGATTCATCCATTTATTCCTGAAGATGTAAAACAATGTGGGAAGAATGAGAGGAAAACTCCATGTGTGATATAGGGTTCCATGTGAAAAAAAAACAAAGAGGGTGACTCAGCCACTTTTTGTGAATTCATCCTCTTTTGTTTTTTTCCTTCTGCAAATAAACATAAAATTGGATTAATCAAACCAGCATCTTGCATCATCTTGTTTTCCACACAGCAACCAGAAGAGTCATGTGTTAATGACTTTTGGACTACTGAACCAAGAAATTGTGGTTACAAAGTGAAAAGCCTGATACCTCAATTACCTATATCACAAAAATAAGCTTTTCATAAGGAAACTTCACATAAAATAAAATTTGCAACGACTCTTTCAGCTTTGTCTTTCGTCCTTTGAAATAGTAATCTCAAATTTATACAGGGTAGCTTCTTTTTTTTTTTTTTTAGCTCCTCTCCCACAGAAACTGCAAGTTATGGGCAAGAAAAGGTAGTCTTACTAACAGACAGTTCGTAGCAATCCTGTACCAGCACATAATCAGCTGTCAAGCTAAGTATCACTACGAATTCTCCTTGGAAACTGTGTGGCAAAACTGAAACAACAGCCCATATACTTCCCAAGGAGTTTGCCTGTGCTATTCATCTTATTCCTCAAACAGCATCCAAATTCCACTGCGCATCCCATCAAGCTGAAATGTAGTACAATGATTTTGCGTAATATCTTATAAACACCTCAACAATGTGCTTACAAGCTATGAATAAATGCTGAAACCCTTACATTTCTCCACTTGCAATTTCCAGTCTGCAATAATCATTCACCTTGAGCACAAAATACCCAAATGGAAACAATACAGGTTAAACATAACAGTGACTACAGAGTTGAGTAATTTTACTATTCATTTTATCAGCAAAGTACCAATAGTTTCCTTCTTAGCTTCTGTTTGAGATCACAACTTAAATCCCTATTAATTTAAGAGCTTCAATAAAAAATCAGCAGCATTTGCACTTCTCCTATATGCTCTGTTATACAAATAGCTGATAAAAGCACCTGTCTCTTGAAGAGGTCTGCAACTTTATCAAACCTTTCTAACTAGCAGATCATAACTAGCAGATAGGTGCTCTCCCAACATATCTTCTCACATATTAGTGGCTAAATTTGAATAACCTTCACAGATGTTCAAGCCTGAGGTTGAGGTTTATATAGGTTGCTCTGCTAAAGCCAGCAAACATACAGTTACTATTATCAAAAAGGTGGTCCCTGCCCTTAAACTCTCTTCCTTCCATCAGCATCATGGAGATGATGAGTGAGCAGGACACACAAGTGCAACTTCCCCTTTTGGCAGCAACAGGCAATATGCACACAGGACAGATTCTCATTGCATAGCAAGAACAGATCCCATTATTCAGACTTTTTCCCTGAAAAAAACCCACCATTTCCTTAGCAAATTTCCCATTCTCACAAGATAACATCTGAACTGATATCTTTTTGTTGTTGCTATAGAGCAAACTAGGAAAGACCTGGTTACAGACAGCTTAAATCTCTCCTTCTATAGCCATACAGGCTCACTCCTGCACATTGGGCCCTGGTCAGTGAGAGAAAAACATAAGTCATATAGGAGTATGCAAACTAGTATTATCTTCCAGAACATAATCACTAGAAGTAGAAGCATCTTCAGTAAGCTTGAGAGAGGAAGGTGATGCATACATATTTCTATACAGTCTAGACCTAGCTATACCATCTCCGGCCCTTTCATAAGTGTTATATAGTCATTTATCCCACATTTCCCTCATTTCCTCATTTATAGAAAAGGAAGGAAAAAAAGTGACTGCTCTATTTTGTTTGTTGTTGTTTGTTTGTTTTTCTAAGAAAAAAATATTTTAACAAATCCACATAATTTCATAGACAGTACAAGATAATTCAAGTATAAGCAGAGGAGCTGCAAAGCAGAACAAACTGCTTAACAATGAACCACCTAACTATGAAACCACCTAACTATGATGAGTAGCAGCCAAATTACTTTAACTCTATCTTAATTCACTAAGAACAAGTGGACTTCAGTCCCTTTGAGGATTCCTCTAGAAATTTCTTCTAAATAACTATTGCATTGTATGTGGAATGATACATCTTCTATAGAAGTTATTAACCTTTCCCAAAAGGTTAAAATTATTGACCTACTGAAAGACTACTCTTCTTAGCTCCAAAGCTTTTAGCTTAAACAAAGAGAGCTAACAAAGGACTAAGAAAACAAAAGAGGAAACTATGTATTTGAGAGGACAAACAATATTTCACATTTATTTCTTTGCTTTGTCCTTGTTATTTTAGACACATGAATCATGGACATGGATTTTTTTTAAGCTATATCCTGATTATTTTTTCTTAGAGGAAGGTAAATATATATACATTCCTCCTTAAATGAATTCTATCAGGCAATCACCCTGGGTATTCCAATTTGACTGCTATTAAAGGGTTATGTTGCACAAGATTCAAGGAAGAAATAATGTTTTAAGCTTGTCTGAAATGTTCTAAAAACTATATCCAGAATTAAAAGACAGTTAAAAATAGTTAGAAGCATGTTTCATAAAACAAGTATATTGTTGTGAGAGTATTCTGAATAACTGTTAGGAAATGCTTTAGTCTCTTTCCGTTAGTGCCTGCACCCAGGCAGTGGGACAGACTCTGTACGTAGTCCAGGAGAAGCAAGATACACTGGGGAAAAGACAAAAATTAGATCAACAGATACAAGTTGGAAAATGATGAAACCTGTAAACTACATAGTAAGTTAACCTTTAGCTATTGACAAGGTTACTATTAGCATAGTTTCATAGTTATCTATATTTCAGCTATTTCCCTGATTAACATAATTAAGTAACATTCAAAGCAACTGTTTAAAAAGCTCGACCCAGTTTAAAACCGTCTTGAGTATGAAACCTGATTTCAAGTGTTTTCCTCAAGAACATCCACTGCTTCATCATGGGCAAATTGCTATCTGCAATCTGCGTCCAAGTCACTATTTTTATATATTAACGTAACAGCTACCAGGCAAATCTTTTTAAAAGAAAGAAATTGTAATCAGAAAGAGAAAATATGGTGTTATTCTAAATGGGTATATCACGGAAACACCATTTTTCCTGGCTGATCATGTATATATCTGAAGATTGCAAAGATGTACAATATACCGCAATAAATATAAATATACATTTCAATTTATTTTTTAAGAATTTGTTTAGAGGTGCAATTTAAAACCAACAGCAATTTGAAGCTAAAGCTTAATCAATAAATTACAGATTACTGGAGCCTGCTGTAATTCGTTTCAATGAAAACTTTGCCTGATGTATTCAAGGTAGGAAAGGATATGATAAATTAATATTATCTGCATACAATATCTGAACATAAAGCCATTTCTCAAGATTTTTGAAAGCTACATGAACATTTTAATGAGTCTCCCAATATCACTCTAAAAATCCATATCTAGATCTATCAGGTTTCTGCCCTTCAATAATGCATCTAATAATAAAATTGTTCCAAGGAAGTGACTGAATGAGGTTACAGCAGTTTTGTTTACTGGAATCAAACTGTGACACCAGTTTTATCAAAGACGATTGATTTTACTGATGAGACTTCTTCCCCCTTTTTATTTTATCTTGAAAACATAGCATGACAGAAGAGTTATATTGGTGATTTAATCACTTGTTTCCCCTCTCAGGTAACATGAGAAGCAAGTTTTGTATACTTTGTTCTAGTGCACAAGTAATAACTAGATCATGTAAGACTTCATAACATTAGTGCATTGTAATAATAATAAAAAAAACAGTATTCAATCATTCAAATTTTCTACCTAATATTCCCATGTCTTTTAAAATGGCTAACAGCCATAATTGAAAGTGTCTCCAATGAAGTACAAAAGTAACTTCTTTTTGAACTATCTAATAAGAACCTTTCAATTGCAGAGTACATACAGCTTATTGTAGAATGCCCCAAAGTTTCCAAATATCGAAGACTGAAAAAAGCAGTGCATCTCCTGTAACTCATGAGGGAAGGTTGACCACTCTGTAGCAGGTTTTGCTGTACTATTCAGCATATGATGGTTCTTATTTACTGAAAGCATATGAGTTATTTGCTTTCAGACATCTGTTATTGATAGAGCAGTAACTAAAAATAAATAAATAAATCTCCTAGACATTAAACTATTATACTATTACCTGACATGTTTCAAAAAAAAAAAACTCTCACACACACACACACATATATATATATATATATAAATACAAAATTTAATGGTCTTTAAAAAATTAAGCAATCAATTCTTCCTTTTCAAACACTAATGAGAATATCATAAACCTTTTTGTATTTCCATGGTCTGAGACACAGCTGTAAACAGCATCTCTTTCCTTTAACCAGAGGAAAGACGGGAAAGCCTTGCTGATCATTCTTAAAGCTTGTCTTTGGTGCGTACATAGTCCCTCAGAGTTGAATCTGAAAAATGGTATTTCATCTGCTATCACAATCAACTGATTAATGTAATAGACCAAAGTACAACAGGATGACAACTCTATCTTGTTTCATTACTTAACGCCGTATTTTTCCTCCCATATTTTCCTTAGCAAGAATCTTCTTCTAGTAGAAGAATCTCAAGAATTTATTCTTATAGTGACACGTTATCAGTTACTGATTAAGTTATTTTGGTAGTCTGCACTGTTCACATATGTTACTCACAACAAGCATTTATGAAATCTAAGTTTATTGAAAGAAGTGTTGCCTGTGCTGACACTGTCACGGCCACAGAAGAATGGAACACAACCAACTGCATTATGCAATAATTAATCTGACTGCATTGCAAATTTAAACGTATGACACCCTCTATATCCTGGGCCAAGAAAATAGTAGGCAACCCAAAATAAAATCCAGTTCCAGGTACTGGAGGCTCAAATCTAGAGTCACCTTAGTAGGGATTACTTTTAGATATATGGAAACTATTTATTTGAGAATATTGAACTTTACCTTCTCTACTCCAACAGCAGCTGAAATAATAAGAATCAAGGACATTTATGGGTGCAAGCTGAAACACAGGAAGTTCCATCTCAATGTGAGGAAGAACTTCTTTGCTGTGAGGGTGACAGAGCCCTGGAACAGGCTGCCCAGAGAGGCTGTGGAGTCTCCTTCTCTGGAGATCTTCCCAATCTGTCTGGATGCCACCCTGTGCCCCGTGCTCTGGGTGTCCCTGCTGGAGCAGGGGGTTTGAACTAGATGATCTCTAGAGGTCCCTCCCAACCTCAACCATTCTGTGATTCTGTGATTATATACTCAATAAACTAATGGTGACTCTTCTAGGAGTGTCCTGCACCACCCCACACCACGCCTTTGTGTCAATTTCCATTCCTATGTTGCCATCAGATGCCTCAGAGCAAACACCTCTTCTCACTATTTTTATGCAGCTGAATTCCTGCAATTAAAAGGATATAGAAACACACTGTATTTCTAAACCTAACATTTACCTCTGTTTCCCCTGAGGACCGAACAGGCATTTTCCTCAACTCCATACACCACAGGAAAACACTGTGGTCTACAACTACTGTATATTTCCTTCTCTAGTAGATGCCGATGTTATAATTTTGCCTCATTTTTGATCCCATTGAGAACACTACTGATGACTCTAGATGGACCAGGTCCAACCACTGCAAAGTCCGTGTTCAAGTCCTGCCGTAGCCTTGAAAGCCTCTCAGTGTCCCTCTGGTCTCGCTCGCTGCAAAGCTCGCTGCTTTGCTGCTGAACTGCTCTATGGATTTCAGATTCCACCAACCACTACAATTTCCCCAGGCTTGCAGGAATTCAGTTTTGCAGATAAGACTCCAGGCCTGTCTAACAGTGAAAAAAGTCTGTGGCGACTCATAATTCACATGAGGCAAGCATCATAGTGTACCATAAATCCTTCAAAAAAGTGTTATTTATCCTGTGTCATACTCAAATGCAGCTGCTGAATGCATAATCTGAGTTCCTTTAGAGAAAAATAAATAAAATACCGAAGAGGCATAATTATCAAAAAATATCATAGCATATTCCAAATCAGGTTAAACAAAAACCTGCTGAATATTTCACTCTTAGTGTTTTATGCAATATTAGCTACCTAGAAATAATTCTGCAGCCAATATACATCTAAAATCACCACTGAAGTTTGGGGTTGTTTTGTTTTGGGGACCTTTGGGGCCCCCTTTTTTTTTTTTTAGCTGGTGTGCAAATATGACTAAGACTGTTGAGCTGGGACTTCTTTGGTTTAGCACTTTTCGCTGTGCTGTGTGTGACACCAGGATGAATTTTGATAAAGTCTGAAGGAAACAAGCCCTTCGCTTCGAGGGTGATGCAAAATTCCCCTCATCCCACAGCTCAAACTCTTCATTTGCCTGTGAAATCTCTCCGCAGAAGCTGCTGCTCCTTCTTCACAGTGACTATTTCCTTTGATTAATTGCTTTGAATGCCTCTATCGAGAGGATATCTTTTTATCTCCTCGTTTCTGACAAACTTTGAAAAATCCTTTTACGGTGGACTTTACCCTCAAGGTCTGGTTTTGAGCTGCACCCTCCTTGTTAACTACATTATAATTGCTCTCAGCCAAAACCTGTTTTTCTCCTGGCAATAGAGCTTGGCTAGACAACGCTGAGGAGGCAATTTGTGGACTGAGACATTCTGGCAGGCTCACTTGAGCAGCACATTGCTTTTGAGGTATTATTATTATACATATATATATATTTATATATATTTATATGTATTTATATACACAAATACACACACGCCAGATTGAGACACACGGCAGGAGTAACTCCGATCTGTCACCCTCCAGGCACAGCAAAGGTCACAAAAACTGTCCTCCAAAGTCCGTACATGCCCTTATTAGCATCCATTCCTCTCTCAGCACAACCTAAGAGCAATTTTGCATGTGCGGGGTGACAAGAAATCCCAGTAAAAAGTTGGAAAATACCAGTCTTACAAGCATGGAGATAAAAGCTTTGCATTTTGTGTTCAGCAGACACCAATAAAATAAACTGTTGCTGCTGTAGTATCCTCCTCAACTTCCCGTTCCACACAGGGATTTTCAGAGCCTGGACCCAATACCACTATTAATTTCAAGTCGAAACTCTCCAATACCTACTTGGACAACTCTTTGATTTTGTTAATAACCCCCAGTGATAGGCCTTAACCCATCAACATCATTTTATTTACTGGTGAGACTTCTCTATTGGCATTTTTGCCCTTAAGGTCTTTGCTTCTACACTTGCTACAAACTTAAATTGATCTAAAACTACTTTGGAGACTATCTCTGACCCACAGATCTTCTTAAAGTAACTTGCACTCTGTATGCCTCCCAAACTCCCCAGAACAGGTGTTTGCCTCTAACTTTTAGCCGTTTTACTGATAATTTATTAAAAGAGTTGCCACGAGCCTCATTTAAAATATGTGTGTGTGTGTGTGTATATATATATATATAAAAAATAATAAAGCTTTAATCTTTCTCTCTATTTTGCACATTAGAAACCCCAGGCCTGGCTGCAGCAGAGCATTCCACAGCTGACTGCGCAAAGGACAAACACCAAGTGTTAAGTATTAAACCAACACAAACAACAAATCAGTTTTCCAAGCCAGCTTTCCAGAGCATTTCAAAACTTCAAAATGGAGGGAAAGAGGTAGGAGAGGGTAACTAGCAAATAACACCAGGCTGTGTTTAAAGCACCACGCTGTGCTCTTTTGCAGATAAATCATTCAACACTAGGTGAAGGTGACAGACACAAGGCATTAAAATTATTAAACAATGACTGCTGCAAATTATGAATCTGAATTGGAAATAATTTCCAAAAATCCCAAGAGCTAAGCACCAGACATGCCATTCAAAATAGAGAGCATTTCAACTGAAATTAACACTGAAGTTTCCCTGCCTACATTGGTTTCAAGTAATTTTAACCTACTGTATCATGGCGTCTGATATATACAAATTTTTAAACGAGCCTAGGTAGTCCCAACAAATAAGAATTGAGGCAGCACGTGCTCCTAACTTTGGACTCTCCCTCTAATGTTCTTCAAAACCGGAGCAGCTCGCAGTGCTGCAGGCGCCTTCCCACGCACGGGAGTCTCTCCCTTCTGCTGCGCTGCGGCCTGGAGCGGTCCATTCACAAGCCAGCCATCAAGGAGCGGCTGTTTCCAAAGTGCTGGCACTTCCCCAGGGACTTCCCAAAGCCATGAAGTGTTTGCTCCGGACATGGCCACGCTTCGCTTAGCCGGTCCTTCCGTAGAGGCGCCGCAGAATCCCGCTCCCACAAAGAGCACTTCCCTGGGAAGCTCTCTGTTGTAACAGAGGGGAAAAGAAGGGAGAATTGAGGGGACGGACTTCTGAGTTTAGCAATAGAGGTGTCCCATTCACCTTCAACTGCATCCAGCAGTTTTGGTCAGGAGATCCTTCCAGGCACCAGGCGCCTCTGCAGCTCACTGACCCAGAATGGCAATGGTTGCTGCAAAAATTGGAGGGAAAAGGAAGAGACTTGGGAGGGAGAGAGGAAAAGGCATTTGACCTTTCCCACTAGTTTTTTGTTTGGTTGGTTTTGGTTTTTAAATTGGCTGTAATTAACATGTTTTCCATAAATTTAAAATTTTCCAACTACACACCACCTCCAAATTTCATTAATTCCTACAAACCCCTGGAAAGAGAAGAGGGTTGGCAAAAGTGAATCAAAAACATTCCAGTTTTGCAGGTAACAGATATAAAATTTAGAATAGAAAAGCTTGTGTAACCTTAAATAAACTATTTGCTGTCACTGCAGCAAACTCCACCCTTAAAAGAACACCCACTTTGCTAAGTGTATTTACTCCACTTCTTTCTAGTCTGGGCTAAAAGCTTAAAGAAAAAAATAACTTTCATATACACAGTATTTCAGATAGCTAATCTCAAGAACTAAAGCAAGTGAACAGACACTCACTATTACAAACAAGCACATTTTAAACCTATAGGCCCACAGATTGTGTAAAGAGAGGGAGTATGGAATACCTAATTTCTTTAATTTATGATATTTGTATATGTTTTTTACTGCCACCTCCTGGCCACAGATAGACCTATTAAAGCATACACAAATTTAAATCTAAATTATTTTAAAGATTTTTCACTTGAGACATGGGTAAGAGAAAAATTAAAGGGTAGATATGAAAGATAAATAAATAAAAAGACAAAACAAAACCATCCCCAATTGTGAAGGATACTTTCTTAAGCTTTCTTGATTTCTTTCACAAAGGAGGAAAAAGACTTAATCCAAACAAATGGTAATACAATACTATTAAGGCTTCACAGAGCTTAAGGAACCAGAGTCTCACAAGATAAAGACAACTGGTTTCCAGAAGCACAACAAGAAGGCAAAGCACAAGACCATTAAAAAAAAATCGCTTCCAGGCACTACTCATTTCTACAGGATTGGGAAAGCATAAAGCAGGTTCTTGCATGTAACACCAACTACCTACAAAATTCCTGCTCCAAAGCAAGTGCAAGAGCTTAAGCTCTGTGAGTTTATATTGGTTACACTTATATAGAAGAGCTCCTCTTGCCACCCTCTTTCCTGGAAGCCCCAAAAATGGCCTTTGTGGGTTACATTAGCAACAGAGAGTCAATGGTCATAGCAGTGACAACTAACTAAATCATCTAAAGGTTTCAGTCAACTTTATAACAATGTGAGGTAATTTGGCATAAGGTTTAAAAATCTCTGTAGCAAGCAAAGTATCTCCCCCAACTACCATGAAAGTTAGTCAGAAGATAGCAAAAAGTTTTGGAGACAAAAAAAAACATAAATTCCTCCTTCAGACCCACAGTCAAGTGACTAGAGAAAAGAAAAAAAAAATTGCTTTTCTACCAAGCAGGAAGAAGCAAAGCATTTACTTCAAATCTTCAGTTCAAGCTCTTTCTCCACTTTGTTTTAATAGTTTCATTTCCTTGTAGTTGGTCTCTGATTATTTGCAAAGGGAATGTGCTTCTGCAAACAAGCCTGACTGATACACCTTTAAAGCAAGCTACTGCACAGATGAAGCTTTATATTTCAAGGGAAATGAGAACTCCAAGATAGAAAATTGCCACATTTTCAAAAACCAGTAAAGGGCATTTTTTTGACATGTTTCTTTTGGTTGTACCTGACCAAACTCAGAGTTACCACCTAAGACTGTATATCAACAAAAGGAAGACAGAATCCGTATGTGCAACACCTGTGAAATCCCATCATTTAAACATCTGGCAAAACATATTTATTGGGTGGTTAAATTTGAAATTAATGTTGCATTTATAATTAGTTTACAATAATTACAGGGAAGAGCTTTTTTTTTTTTTCCCCCTCTCCCTCCTTAAAAGTCAACCGCTACTCTTACAAGAAACAGTTTTGGAATTCATAAACATAGCTTAGAAGCATCTGAAACTTTATGATGTTTTCTCCTCTCCCCACCATAGACTGCTTTATATAAACAGATTTTATAATATGGCATTTCACAGAAAATGCGGCCACTTCCACTTGTTAGAGCAACTGACATGCACTTGCGTGACACCACGCTACGACCTACTCAACTCTACTTTGCTGTCCAAACAAATCTAATCTCTTCCTTACAACAAGCGTTCCAAAGCCTTGAAGTTGATTTTACTCAAGAGTATTTCTGGACTATCTTTGGAATGTTTGCTGGGGGGAGCAAGGGGGACTGCAAGGAACACAAGAAAGTACTACTCAAATAGGAATAGAAGTCAAACCCCACTTTAGGCATCCTCCAAATGATGAGACTGTTTCTTTTAAATCGACACTTCACTAGCTCTGACTTTGACTAACACCCTTACCAAATCAATGCTCTCCTGTAGAGTGAACCTCCAGGAAAAATAATGCTTTCATCTCCTCTACTAATTTATGTTATTCCATCCCTATGTGCATGCATGTCATACCTAAATTATTGATTCTTAATCTGCAGCATGTCTAGCTTCCCTATTTCTTATAAAAACTGCTACTTACAATGGACAGGTAGAGGGTTTAAACTGTTTAAAATATAATAAACAATTAAAATAAAATTAGTTTTCATGTATTAATTCAGATGCAGATTCTACCTTTTTCCCCTGCTCATACTTTTTTTTTTTTTTTAAAGCCTTCTTTATTTGAATGACTGCTCCACAGCTTGCCTGATGTCTCAGCTCATAATCCCTTAGGAGAAAGGCAGGCTGATTTTCTGTGTAGCAAAGAGCCATTCACATTTACAATACTATAGAAATGGTAAAGAGTACGCATACAATTTCCCTCACAAATTGCTTTGGTTCTCTTAAACATTCAAAAGTTTAAAGTAGTTAAAAGTTTAAATCTCTCCCAAAACTTAACACTAACAACCTTATTTAGGTTTTGCTGTCTTTTGTCTTTGCTCTATTTGCTAGGCACTGATCATAGCGCAAAGTGCAATAAACCTGAGACCTTCTCAGCTCTCCTACTGCGACTCAGAAGTTATGGATATTGATAACTTGAAAGTTTTACCCCATTATCTGAAAAAAAAAAAAAAAAAAAGGCAAATGGGTGAATTCAAAGATATGGAGTCAAGAGGAAGACAAGGAGCAAGTTCTCAAAAGTTTTCCTCCACAGATAAAGAATGGAATTAGGTAATTCAAAGCAACTACTTTTCCAGAAAGACTAATTCACAGAGTTACGGAATCGTTAAGGTTGGAAGGGACCTTTAGAGATCATCTAGGTCAATCAGAGGCATATGCAACTGCCGTTCTTCCAAATTCCAAAAGGTTGTTTGCAATCATGACTTATAAGCACCTGAAATTTTGTGTTTTTTACTAACTCCAACACAAGTATTTTGCACTGGTTACATGCAAGGTTTCACAATGTATTTGTATAAAATAAAATGTGATCAACTTTATTTCTTTTTCTCTCTGATGTGCTTTCTGTTCCTCATTTGCCCATACTGAGAGAAAGTATTAAATCCCAAAAACCTTATTGAAAACAGGAAGGTTATAACATCAAATTTCCTAGCTTTCATAAAGCATTCAGCTATTATATTGATGGCCACAGGAATACTATATTATATTTAAACAAATCCTACTGGTCTCATCTTCCCTCCAAGACTTGAACAAAGGGATCTATATAGATTTAATGAGTAACAAAAAATAATTAAACAGGAAGGGTGAGAAAACGCCAATATACATGCCAAGATGTCCCAGAAGCCTCAAAATACTGCTTTACATAACAGCGGGGAAAAAAATTAAAAAAAAAAAAAAAAAAAATCAAACATCTTATGAGACCTAGAACTAATTCCGAACTTTCAACAATAGGGAAAGACAAGGACAGTCTGGAATTTTAGCTCTAACAGCAACTTTGTAGTAAAATATTAGCTTAATGTGTCATATTTAAAATGTTTGCTGCTGTCTATGAAGACACTGACCTTGCCTGCTTCCCAACCCCTCCACAATCATCTTGCCAAAGGTTACAAAGTCTCTCGGCAGGGACACCATTTTCTTGGAAACTCTCCTGTAAAATAGCTGTACGTTCTAATTAGCACAAAGCTGACAACAACACAGCCTTTCTTGTGTGTTATAATCAATGCATAATCCTGAATCCAGGCTCTTCTTCCAAGCATAGCAACCTCCCTAAACTATACCTCTCACTTCCCGGAGAACTCCTTAATTTTCCACGACTGAAAACAGGAGGTGACTCAGCTTGGAGAATGAGTCAACACCACCCAGATTCTGGCTAACATGCACAATATAGAATGATAATATGACATCTTTTCACTGTAGCTTTAGTTATAGCCACAATACCATGCAAGGGGAAAAAAAATGTGGAGGAGGGGGAGGGAGGGATGGGAAAGAGGATCAAGTATGCACCTTACCTTGCCTTTCCCTGTTTTCAAGATCACAGGATACTTTTCTATATAAAGATTCTTTTCTCAAAGTCCTTGAATCCTGAAGTCCAATTTTGAGCTTAGACGCAGGAGCATAAAAGGCTAACATACAAGCAATTAAGTCAGAAAGAAATAAGTCCAAGATAATAAAAATAATGTTTTTTTCCAGGAGTGGCCTGTCAGAACCAAACACAAACATGTGTTTACATCCTGAAGGCCAGGGTCGAACATGAGAAAAGTTATTTCCTGAATAATCTTCCATAAAATAAAATTATAATGACCACACTGGCCATTGGTAAGTGTGTTTTTTTTTTTTTTTAATCACAACTTTACTAAATACAAATGTGGTAGCACATTAATGGATAACACTGCCACTAGTAACACCAAAAGGCAGTACAGAGCCTTCCTAACCACATATTCCTATTAGAAGGACTATCAGAATTACCTTAATTTGCATCACTTATCTGGCTGAACTTCTTCAAAAATAAACCAGTGTCACAGATAAAAATTCTACAGTTAAAGGCGTTTTTGCTGTATTACACAGTTAATAAACTCCAGGATTTTTAATCACATAACTCTACCCCTCCTTACTCTCTGCAGGAAAAATATAGGTCTGCTCAAAATGTTATAATTACAATCTGGTTTGCATCCATAGCAAAAGGTACAAAGAACCCATAAAATTAAATTGTGATTAGCAAAAGCACACTATACTCCGGCAAAGCATTGATAGGACCAAGGATTCAGAAAACAGCCATGCAACCACAATAAAAAGAATAATTTGCAGATAATAAGTGTTGATCATTTGCATCTTTAATGCCACCTAATAACACTACATATGTAATTACAGTGGAAGGATATAAGTAGAATGAGGTATCTAGAATAGGCAGCACTTTAAGCGGTTTATGAAAAAGAAAGTACTAACCAACATGTAGTAACCTACAGATGTGCTTTGATAAAAATCATGCATTAGTATCAAACTGACTAGATATCATGGTATAAACCTTCAGATGGGACTGATACCATCAAAAGGGATTTCACAGTTACCTTGAGTAAAAAATAAAATTATTTCTTTCAAACTATTTTATTAGCCTTCCCTTTCCAAGCCTTCCAGCACGAAATTAATAACATCAACAACATGCTGCCTCTCTATTTGCTTAACAAGGAAGGGCTAGCGAAGGGGGGAAAAAAAGCTGCAACAGGAAAAATGCACCCAGCATGCTGACATACTAACTATATTGTGCTCATGTTTATGAAAAGGCTTCCACATGCTGCCCAAGTCACCAACTGTCTAACTAGTACTAAATAAGTTGAGGGAGTAGAGGGATGTAGATTTGATTAGTTTAATCACCTTTAATCAAAAAGAACATCACTGCTACAAGCATGCAATATCCTTTAAGGTAATATTACAGCCTTATTGAGACACTCGAGCCGTGTATTAATAAAGTGTTAAAAAGGCCACTGAGGAGCTAACATGGGAGCTTGAGGACATTTTCACAGCAGAGGCTTATGAAGTTTCTGGCCACATTTCCTTGGCCCTTCATCCTCTCTCTTTCACCCCAGTGGGGCCTTCCTCCCTGCGCCGCACCACAGGCAACACATTCCTGCTGGATTATCAGGCTGAACAGGTGGGTTCGGGCCAGGAGAAGAGGAGAAATGTCAGGCCTTGGAAGTGCCAATTCAGGTTGGCTTAAAGCAGTCAAAGATCTGATTTCTCACCTTACCAGCTCCCCTTTCCCCACAAACAAACCAAAACAAACCCCACAGTGTGCTGGTGTAGTTTACCTACCTGGATTACCACAGCCACACAGTGGAGGGAATGGAAATGTGAGATGCAAGGGAGGAAAAAACGGGACTAACTTGCTATTAGACTGAATCAGCTGTAACATCTACTTGGGATGTGGTTTCAGATGCTGACTAAAGCTGAAGAAAAGATCTTTTCTCCTCTCCCTTCATCACTCATCCCTCAGATAGCTATTGAAAACATGGAAAACAAACTACTTTACCTTTCTAAGCCAGACGCGTTATTAAGATTTTGAAGTTATTTAGACAATAGTCAAAGTCTACTCAAGCATAAGGAAAAGCTAAAAATAACCTCTCTTCCACATTCCATTCATAGCAGTGGAGTAGGCTCAGAGACACTATTACCATAAACATCTACTTTCCAGAGCACGAAATCTATATGTAAAAGTGGAACCCAAACTAGATCCCATGACAGCCCCAAGATACCATGAGCAATATTGAGCTCTGTAGCTCAGAAGTCAGAAGCCTCCGCCTGTTTCTTCCCACTTTTTTTCCAGACCCTTAGCAGGGGAGTTGTGAGCAACCCATGGCAGGATGAGCAGGAAGGGCACAGCCAAAAGCAGCAGATTTTGCTGCCCCATATGCACAGGACTTTCTGGTTAAGGGCCACTTAAAGGGCTATAAAACTTCCTGTAAGCTGCACACAGGATCAGACAGACCGGTGTCTGCACAACCACGTACAGCCTGCAGCTCCCAGGCAGAGACACACAAAATCACAGCCCTCGAACACAGCCATTCCAGCTTTCCAGCAGGAAAACCAGCCTTTGCAGTTGACTCATGCATTGTCTCCTGGTTTCCTTTCTGTTTGCATCAGTTAGGTAGTTTAATTAAACACATTGAAAATTAGAAAAATAATCCTGTTACATATGTATCCATACATGCAAATTCACTGCTAACTTTTAGAATGGGTCTTGCCTCACCTAAACGGGAGAGGGAGTCATGTTTAATTCACAGACTTGCTATAGAAAGAAGAAAGTATGGCTCAAGTGAAAACAGGTATAACGATCTCTTGCAGCTTAAAATAGACAGTGCCTAAAAGAATTCTTGTTTAATTAAAGCGTTCCTGGAAACACAAAGGGGAAGGAAAGTATAAATCTTTTCAAATTCAAGCAGATTTTTTTTAGATTTTTTTTTTTTAGTTTTCATCCAACAATGCCAAATGCTCTTTAAAATTACCACTCTCTACATTCAGATCTAACATGACTATTGCCAGAAAACAAAGGCCTTCACACTTCTCATGCCTCCCCCTCCTCATTTGGCTAGCAGTATGCAATCCACAGAACACATGTGGCTTGCCAGTGAACTGTGACTTCAACGTACTGCTTGACAATGAAGAAAGCCCCAAGGCCCGTATTTGTAAGAATAAACCAGATCATACTAATCTGGCTCGAGGAATTTAAAGACTGGTATCATATTGCAGCTGGCTACACACTTGAATGTAATTTCTCCTCGGGTTTTTCTCGCTCCTTGTGCTGCCAGCGGTGTTAATCAACTCATTCAAGCAGCACATATTACCACTACCGAATTCAAGGAAGAGTTCCAGGATCCTCCACAGAACATTCTCAAATATATAAAACCACACAGAATTTCATTTCATTAGTTTTGACATCTTTCTAAACAAACCAGTTCCCACTAGTGAGTTGGAATCCTACACAGCGTATTCAAAATTGTTTTTACAAACACACTCTTGAATGCTTGCGAATTTTTGTTTCATTCAAAATACTAAGGCAGAAATGAGATAGTTTTCTTCAGGAATGTGAAGAAAAGTTTTAACTGTAAACCACAAAATTTATTCTGACTGCTTTGGCTAGTCCCATTGCATCTTCTGAAAAGGATTGCTTAACTTCTTTAAGCAAAGCTACTTGAAAAGGGATAAGAAACTCCCATTAAAATTAAGGTATTTTCCCAGAAATTATGTAAAAGAAGTTCTGAATATGTTCAATGAGATGCAGCATTGCCAGCATTTAAAAATGGGATTAAAATGTTTAAAACGTGTTTTTAAAAATATATTGGCATCATGAAATAAAACATCCCTCTCGTAGCACTCTGCCATATCTGATCTGAATTTGAGCACACAATCTTCTTGCTTCAGTGCTTCCATTGCTTGTGGGCTCCTCGGTCTTTCTTCATCTTCATTAGTGCTGCATTTTTCTTATTATTTAAGAAGTATTAAAAGGGTAAACTTATTCAAGTGCCATTGCTTCTGGAATTTTGAATGGCAAGGAATCATCAGCAGTGAGGTACTGGACAAAAACTTCTGAAACAAATCTGGACCAACTGTACTAGCACTTCTATGGGAGTTGCACGCCAGCAATCAGCGGGAGGCAGATTCTTCCCATATAAAACACCTAAAAAGGAGTTGAAGTTCCTGGTGTTTCTCAAGGCAGAATCTTTATATTCCTCCACAAATATTAAATACGATATTAAATGCAGTCTTAACAACACTAAATGATTTTTATATGTAATAAATATTTTGTAGCAGAAAGCACCTTCTCCGTAGAAGTCAATAACAAACCCTATTTTGTTTGCTAGTTTGCTAGGCAAAAAAGTAGTCTTCATCTGCTATTTATCTAACTATAGTACCAATTCAATAACCAATCAAATTACTTTCTCTGACATTAAATCATTACAGTGAACCAACACTAAGTTGTTTATTTACTACAAAATTTTGTAATGATCTTGTCCAAGATAATGGAGTTCTACTTGTTTTAAGAGCAGCTCATGGTTTTTGGTCAAGGATAATATTTTTGTACTGTAGAGCAGACACAGGAGGAATGCTTCTGGGGGTAAAAAAGGTAAAATGAAATAATTGGCAGTCATTGCTGCCATGTAGAAAATGATAGTGAGCCTCTGTCTGTACAAGCAACTTAACCACCAGGCAATGGAACAAGATGTCACTACCTTAAAGCACACTAAATGCATGTTGGAAGTTTACACTTACAATGAAAGGGGTTTTCTTTTAAAGCCCACACTGGGAACACAGACTGCTTCGGCTGCAAACTCTAACATCATCAAAATGATTTAATTAATGTAATAATATAACTGATAAATTATAATAAATATAAACAGATATAAACTTCCTTCCCAAATACCAAATACTCTGAATATGTTAACACAAAAACTTTTGACAATATGAATAAAGCTTGCTTTCCAGATATTAATTATATATACACATCACATCAAATGCATCACACAAAGGTGGTATTCTGTAACTTGTTTGGTTTTGAAGGTTTGGGAGATGGGGAAAATATTTTCTTTGGTAAGATGCAGCTTGTTTTTTTGTTTTGGGGGTTTTTTGCATTTCACCACAAAACTGTTTCTTGTAATAACTTCAGAGCAGGCGGATTCAAGCAGTCTTAAACTAATCCCTTTCAGAAGGTGCCTATACACTGAGCTTAACACTCCAGCTCCTGCTGGACTTGCTCAAAGCAGCTAAAGGAGTTAATTCCCTCTTGGCTGAACAAACGCCAAGCAAAACTGTGATTCAGAGCCCCGTGCCAGGTTGCTGGCAGCCCAGCACCTTATCTTTGACCATTATCAGTTTGGGCAGGAGCAAGGCTGCAAGGGAACAAAGAGTGGACACACTTCCAGTCCTGCCATCCTTGCTTATTTACAGTCTCTATCATAGCTTACTGGAGCAAGGAGCTAAGGATAACTTTTACCTAAATTGCCCCAAAAGAAATCATCTGAGCCCTCAGAGACCCTAACTATCTGCCTGAGCTGGTTTATAGGCAGAAGATAAAGCTCATCAAGTTTTCTGGAAAAAAAAATAAAAATACACAAATCAATAATGTGCTTA
The DNA here is from genome assembly GCA_013389825.1 of Crypturellus undulatus. Lineage (NCBI taxonomy): Eukaryota > Metazoa > Chordata > Aves > Tinamiformes > Tinamidae > Crypturellus > Crypturellus undulatus. Next base: position 530,753 of record VWPW01020728.1, read on the forward strand.
TACTCTTGCATCTAAATAAGCAAGCTACCAACCCATTCCTTCTGCTGATGTAACCTATTCAGAGAATATTAAAACTGTACCTCCCAATTCACCAGGGCAGAAGGCTCAGTGAGGCCTTCAGAGAAGCATAAAAAGCAGAAAAGCATAAAACAGAGGCACAACATTTTTTTTTTCTAAAAAAAAAAAAAAANAAAGGACTTGAGACTTCAAGGGACTTCTCTCTGTGAATAGAAGATCCTGCTCTTCCTTGTCCCTTTGGATATAAGAGATACTCTTGCACTAAGATTAAAATCTTCTCAGTGCCCTAAGACGCACGTGCCCTAGGTTGACACACTGGGCACAATGAAAATGAGTCTGAAAAGACTCTGAAGTCATTTATTTCACTTTAGAAAACTTGTGTAGCCACTCTTACACAATTAAGACTACTTTAATCCAGTTTACCCTAATTCACTCCTGAAACAAATTAAACTAAACTGAATTAAAGTCATTTTAATACTGGATGGGAGCAGCCCTCACAGAAGTTAAACATGATTTAACTAAACTATTTTAAATTTATTTTTAATTTGAATTAGTTACCTTTATTGTCACTAGGCAGACAAGTCACCTTCACCTGTGCTTTGAAAAAAAGGTCATGTGAAATACTGAGCCTGGAAATGACAGCATCCACTGTATCTAATGTCATCGGCTTCACTGGTGGGAAAACTTCACATAAGAAACCCTCACTGTTGGAAAGGCATCCTCTCACTCAGTTATCTCTCTAAATGTGATGGGTTTCACCTGAAAACATGCCACTGGATACAACCTGTCTGTGCAACAGTGGAGATTTTATGGAAAAAATGTGCAAAGGATAAAGCAAATAGATAACTAAAGAGCAGAAGGAGGCAGTTCAATTGCAATGTCTAGCTGTCTTCATACTAAACTTCCAGTATAACTTGAATTTGTGGATGAGAGCAATACTTAAAATTAAAAAAAAAAAAAAAAAAAAGCAGAAATTTTGCTCAGTTCACAGTTTTTGGAAAAAAATGGAAAGAGTGTGGGTATTTCTGGAAACCCAAGTCTTCTGATACCAGCCTAGCAGGGAAAATGCACCATTTCATTTGAGGGGAAAAAAAAAAAAAAAAAGAGAGAAAGACTGTTCAAAGAAACAGTAAAGGACATTAAGAACACAGTCTCCCTGATAAGAACAGAAATGAACCAGTCATTCTGCCAGGCCAAACAATTTTGAGCCTGCCTTCGTACCCCAAGTATGGGGTAGTCTTCACCTCTATTCCTAGAATCAAATAAATGTTTTTTTGCAAAGCATGTGTGGAGCTCACCTAAGCCAAACACCCACCCAGAGCCAGGTTATCACCAACAAGAATCACCGAATCACTGGCGGCTGTGGCTTTGTCTGACTGTGGTTTGGAAACCTCAGAGGAAGGCAGCCCATTTCCTGCTCCACAATCCTCCACACAAGGCAACCTGAGCCTCCCAAGCTGCAATTTGTGGCCATTTCCCCAGGCGATATTATTTACTTTTATCAAAAGAGATGGGCTTGGTCATCTTTGTAATTGCCCTTCAGGTCATGGTAAAGTCCCATTAGATTATCTCCTCTCTCTTCATTCTGAGAAGAATAAATCAACCCAGCTCCCTTAAGCTCCTTCCAGTATGTCACATCAGCCAGGTCCCTGCCCGGGAGCAGCTCCCTCCTCTCCAACTCCTCCTCCTATTCACACTCTCCAGGTTTGTTCACTTCCCTCATGAACTTGGGCAGGGGAGGAGAAGAGCCTCAAGAACAGACCCAATACTCCAGACCTATCTCTTCAGAGCTCAGTAGGAAGAGATAATATCGTCTCCTGATATGCTGATCCCACTTCTTCCAGTGTGGCCCAGTACGCAGCCTGCTTTATTCAAAACAAAACCTGGCTCATGTTCAGCCAGGTGTCCATCCCAGGTCTTCTTCAGCAGGGCTGCCGTTCGGCCTCTGCCAGGCGTTGGTTACTCCTCCTGCCAAGACCGATCTACGCACTCACGTTCTTGTGCAGATGCCCTTCATGACACCATTCAAAACAACACGACCCACCCCAAACTGTTCTGGCTTGCAATAAGATACCACACGCCGCAGCTACCATGGAATAAAGGGATGCTGCAGTTTGCTGTGTGAAATTGTGCCATTTCGAAAACAGACAGCACCTGTCAGAATCAGTTAGGGGCATTGGTCAGCCTATATTACAAAATCGGCACTGAAATTGAAAAGGCAGCAGCAGGCAGTAAAGTAGATATTGTTACTGTAATATGAACTACAATTATGCTCTTGTATTGAGAGTCCGGGATAATGATAAAATGCGTGCCTTGGAGAGTTGAGATACTTTAATAACGAAAGCAGCATGATTTCTAGCAAAAACAAAGCTACGAATCTGACAGCTTTGCAGTTTAAATATTGGAAGTGGGGGCGGGAGGAGCGAGATTTGATTTTTGTTTTCCATCTTCAAATTTCCCCAATGTGCGACTGGCTGTATCTCGTCTGGAATTTTACTTTGAAATCACTAGCTTGATATACTAACTTCTGTGAAAATGTACGCTGGGAGAATTCCAAGATGCCACTATTCTTTGGAGTTTGGGACTACAAGAGAAGAAAGACAAAAAAAAAAAAAAAAAGAGAGAAAAGAAAAAAAAGGCTTCTACCTGAGATGTATTTCTCATGTATTTCTCATCAGACTTATGCATAATAATATGAATGAGTACTCAAGTTGAGATGACTCTAATTCAGTTTCTGCAGACATTTAAGGAGAAGTGTCAAAGGAACACATTCATACTACTCAGAATCAGAATAAAGCTGAAGCAGAACTAAGCATACTCGCATACCTACCTAACTTTTAAAGTGTATTTATATTACACTGTTGTCTAACAGATAAACAAAGACTGTGGGAAGTTTTCACTGCTAGCCTCCCCAAGAGAGATCTAACTTCTGAAATGCTCCGTGCTTTCAGGAGCTGTCAAAATGACATAGGCACAAAGAACTGTTTGATATGTCAATAATGACATCGATCTTCTATTGCTTAAGCAGAAACCTGATCTGTTTATTACTTACTCTATACAAAAGAGGATTAAATATAAGAAGACTAAAGCTGCTGTGGTTTGCTTTGCAACATTCATAAAATACTCAAGAGCAGTTTTTGTTGCTAAGTCTGCCTAAGTTCCCAATGGCCTTAGAAGAATCTACTTGGCAACAAAACATTAGTCTCTGAGATGAAGTTAGGACTATTTGCAATGCAGGTGCTATAAGATCTCCCCCTCAATACAGAGAATGCATGTTTATCCTCTTTCCAAATCACATTTTCCTTATTCTGGGTGATATTAATCTCCGTGGGGGTGGACACCTCCATGAAGGTGCAATGGTTCATCTCCTGGCTCTGGTCAATTCTTGTTTTAATCTCATTTCCAGATCAGTCTCCATACATAGTGAGATATTAATCTCTATAGAGGCAGACATCTCAGCTGGCCCTATTGCACAGTTCCCCCTCTCCTGGTCAATTCTAATTTCCTGTGATTTATATTCCACTTTCAAGTTTAATGTATTCTACTTCATTCATCTCCACTCTCTCTCCTCCTCTTTACAGATGTTTTTGCAAGAGGGGAGAAAAAAAAAAAAAGAACAAACAAAAATATTGGCTTTGCCCCTTTTACCAAACATTTCTTTCAAAAAACATAGTTGTACAGATAGGCATCAGTGCCATCAACACTGTTTGCAGACATACTGATAACACTCGCCTTTTAAGGACTGATTTCTCAATTGGACTTAATTTTGTGCAGCTCTGCTTTATATTAACTTTCTTTGCGTATTTCAGTACATGATAGCACCTCTAACTAGGTAATGAATGAGCACATACATTAGAATATATGCCAGAATGTAAGTAATTCAGATATAATGCCTTACTATAAACTTTCTGATAGACAGTCAACACTGTCTCTGGGAGCACAACTCTTCTGCAAAACAAGGGTTATGGTACTAACATGCCTCAGAGGAACATCCAGGGGCTAAAGTTAAGATTTCAAGTCTCTCAAATATAACCATCATAGAGGACAATAGAATCACAGAGAAGGAAGCCGATTCCTTCAGCCTGTGTTATGCGTAGCCTCAAACTTTTAAGACCTCATCTTGCCCTTCCCACTCAATACAGAGCCCTGTGCAAATAACAGTATTTAATTTCACTATCTAAACAAGCTTCCAATTTCCCCTGTGAGGTTTGCTTCTCAGCCCTGAAAACATAATCACATTCTCACAACCAAATTAATGATACCCATAATATATACCACACATACCAGACTTCATATTGACCTACCATCTTCATCTCCCCTTTATTCACTGCTGGAAAAATCCTGTCTACACTTCTCTAGTCGAATAGTTCAAACCAAAATACACTCCTCCTACAAACATGCACCTATGCAAGAGCTATATTATTTCAGAATACTACTACTCCATAAGAGCATATTCTAGTGTCTTTCCTAATTGTTATTAGTAGCTAGAGCTACGTCAGTAACTTAGTTCAAAACAGCAGTGAAAATTGCATCCCCTCCACCACCACATCTTGCCTCCCTTTACCAAGCCTTAGTTTGCTCTCAGCACAGGGTTTGCACACAGGAGGAAACACACTAGGAGGAAATCTAGTCAGGAGTTCCACTTCTGAAGCGCACCTACACAGGGATTTGCACAAACGCCACTGCTTCTCCTTTGGAAAACTTCAAATTTAAGTGTGCAGTACAGACAGGTAACCCACAGAAAAAGACTAAATATAACCTGAACTCATTTTAGCTAAACCACATAAAATGGTTCTCTCATCTTGCGTCTCAAACAACTTTAATTTAGTGACTAGCATCTATAGCACCAAATTACTTGCCAGTATAGATATAGCCACTCTTCCCCTATGGCACAGCAACACCAAATTGCCCTGACAGTTACTAGTTTCACAGCTAAAACTGCTAAAACACTTCTGTCCTCTCAACATAACAGGTTGTAAGGCTCTCGGGCCAAAAAGCCAGAGCAGGTAAGTGTGCAAACAACTCAAAATTAACCTTATTTTGTCCTAGGATTTTTTTTGTTTGTTTGTTTCTGTTCACAGCTATTGAAATTAAAACCTTAAATTAAAAAGGAAATCTTTCTACTTATCCAAGTGTATGCTTTCTCCAAATATTCCGTACAACACTTCCTGAAAAATAAATTTTACTACACTTTACAGAATTTGTCCTAGCTTTGACTTACATTTAATTATAGTATGCAATTGCATTTTCATACACGGTTCTTATGGCCGTCTATCTGCTAAGCCACTATCTTCTGTAATGCATTAAGCAGTTTTTAAACACCGATTACAGCTCTCCATTAAGAATATCTTATTCTTCTCCTACACACTTTATCATCTCCTGCACATGCAAGATTTCTTCATGCCTGTGAACTGTGTCTGAGAACAAACTACTTCATTTCTTACATGATCGGATCGGTCTTAGATAAAAGCAAGTAAAAATTCCCGGGGAAACCTAAAATATAGCATTTATATATTTTACCAGGTATAAACACTTTTTCTACACAGCAGTTGGGTCCATTTATGAACTACACATCTATGACTAAATATTTACATGGAAGATTTAATCACTTGTACTTTATCTTACAGATTGCTAAAGGCAAATCTTCCTAATTATAACTTAGAAGCTTTCAGTACGCACAATCCCAGTTTTCTTAAAGTCATTATACTTTCTCCACTTTTCCCTTCCACCAAGATAGTCAAAACTCTGAGGTCTTGTGTTTTTGTTTTTTTTTTTGTTTTTATTTCTGTTTTTTTTTTTAAATCTTTTTCATACATCTCCATTCGGTTTAAATGCTTAGGCCAGAGAGTACTTTCTCTTTGTTCACTCTTGCATTTACATACAGAAAAATGTAAATTTAATCAGATGTCTGATTACTACAGTAGGAATACTGTAAACAAATAGTTAGGGAAGAGAGGATGCGAAAGAAGGGCATGAATGAGAGCGCCACGAGGGAGACAAGCCCTCCTCCATGAAGAATTTCTCAGAGAAGAATTAGAAAGTAAACAAAACCAGTTCTACCTGGATTCCTCCTTGACAAGGACATTTTAATACAGCAAGCCAGAGGCTAAAAATATTTTAATTTGAAAGCAAAAAGTACCAGTAAAACAAAGGCTGAGCACAAGCAAGGAAGAAACCCAAGAACTCTCAGGGAAGTTGCTGCACCACCCCTGACTTGCCTCTGGAACCTGGAAAATGAGGTCTGAAGTGAGAAGCTATTCATCCCATATGCAAGTGCACTGGTTTGTTTTTCAGTTCTGTTTAATCTGTCAATAAAATCAACATATAGCATGACTGGAATAGCTTGGAATTTTACTTGTTACTGCCCACACACCTACTATTGTCGGTGTAACAAGAGGACCGATAAAACACGAGCTTCTCCTGAAGTGCTTAAAAGAGCAGTAACAAACAGGGAATTAATTCTTTCAACCCTCAGCCCACCTTTGGCATCTTAGAGAATAAACCTATCCTGCCCATTGACCACTGGCATTTTATTGAAGGAACTCAACTTCATGGCTTTCATAACAGATTTACAGCTCCTTCTGCCACTCCAATGCCATATTACATTTTCCTCTCTAAGCCCTTTGCTTTATTCACATAGCTGCAAGACAGACATTGTCTCAGGACTGAATCTTCAGCTAAACCGTTGAAAAGAGATTACTGGTGCAACTTGGAAGAACATGGAAGAGGATTTGGGATCTTTAAAGCTTAAGTATGATCCCAAGACTTAATTTCTCCTCCACCAAACACGCGCTGTTGCTCTTCCTATGAAAGGACTGCATTGAAAGGAGTTCATTAAAAAATAATTATACATATTTTGGCAGCATAGCAAGAAAAGATGAAAAAAAAAAAAAAAAAAAAGCCTTTCTGACTCACCTATACTTCATAAATCAAAGCCAGGTCCTGCTATGTTTTCTGTATTGTCAAAGTTGCATTTGGGCTAAGAACTCGTCAAAAATCTATTTCGTGCTGCACATTTGCTATTTTGCTAAGAGCACTACAAATACAGCACCAAGAGAACAGTGTTTAGCAAGAACTGATTAAAGTACCTATTATGTAATCAACATCAGTACAACAGTAGCACCTCAGAAGCAAATCAGACATTTATTTTATTTTGAAACAGCTAAGCATTTACCAACTTCGTTCACTTCTTCCTGTATCCTCTAAGGACTATCTAATATATAAACTAATTAAATGTGAGCATTTTCTTCGGCATTTGTTTCAGTTCCTGGTTGCCTAATGTTCCTTGGGTCTAGCTTCACAAAGCATACGCTTCACATCCAAATGTGGGGTTTGTTTTTTGACCCCCCCCCCTTTTTTTTAAATCAAGTGGTATGCTCTATTAAACTTTTTTTTTTTTCTAATTCTCTTAAATTTAACAACATACAATAAGGCTAACCTAAAAGTTATTTAAGACCACTTTTATATGGCAAGTGAAAAATATGAGTTTAAACAGACGGATGACCACAACACTTTCCCTGAAACACAAACTATCTAATACTTGTTTTCATTTCCATTTCCATGCTCAAGCAAACAGCAAAAAGAAGTTTATAGTTAACATCTGGATATTATCACCATGCAAAGCCATCCTTCAAATTATTTCAGTATTTCCAGGGTCTGCAAATGTCGTTAATAATCACAAATGCTACTCTTTCTGATTCACAGTCTCATTCTGTAGCCCATAAACTTGGGACCAAAAGATTTTCAAATACATGGTTTCTGTCAATTTGAAAGTAATGTATAGCCTCCCTTCTTCCAAATGCTCATAAAGCACATCTGTGCAGTCTCTCTAAATGAGAAAATAATCTTGCCCTTTCCAAATGTTGGTCACTTAACACAATTCTTTGCCTAACAGTTGACAGAAATGCCAATAAATCACCAGAAGAAACGCACATTTGAAGTCTAAACTCAAAGAAAGAGGGATAAGCGAGTCAGAGGGAACAAACACCACCCCCAAAAAAGCTGTTTAGAATATCTACTTGAATATGTTTAAAACAACCTATAAACTGAGCCTGGTAGTTTAACTGCTGCCGTGCAGACATGGGATATACAAACCAGTGAGGAAGGGACTGGACTACAGGCAGGGAAGCGCTTAGTGCTTTCGCTGTGACTCCAGCAGAGCTCTTAACCTTGCCCTGAGTGTTTAACCGTATCATCTTGCAAGGATTTCAAGGCAGGGTTTCAAGATCAGAAAATACCGAGAGATGCAGCACCTAAGACTGCAACACCTTCCCACTTACGCAAGATGTACCAGCAAATTAAACTCACTTTGTCAAAGAAAGCATAAAAACTGAACAGCTTGGCTATCAGAAGCATCTGAACTCAGTAGTTACCAACATAATCGTTAAAAACAAAAAAAAAATAAAAAAGGAAAAATAATTGAAGAAATAAGTTGACTGACAGCTTCTCTCTTCTCAATCAACCCCTAGAAAGTTCAGATGATTTTTCTGGTTATTAAATTACATGACACCCATCTATTTAGCCTGTGATTATCAGGGAAATCATATTCCTCTTCATTACTCAGTTTTGTCTCAACTGACTCAAAAACCTGATAGTTTTGCACTAAATATTTTGCTTTCACCAGGAACTAGTCTCTCATTATTTTACAGCTAGACATGTACATTATAGGTTTATGGATGTATGTGACAGGGGGATGAAGATATTTCTTTGGGGGAGGGGAGGAGATTGTTGATAATTTGTTTTATTATTTGAAAGGAAAGGCGCAAAGAAAGAGGAAAGCCAATTCCATAGAGATTTACAAATGTAATAGACTTAATATAAATAGACCTTTTGCACTACACAAGACCACACACACAAAGTATTCACATGCTGAGCGTTGGCAGGACTGTGGAATTAGTTTGCAATTTTTAGTATTTTCACAAGTTAGTTTTTACTAGTAATCCATCCAGACCTAACTGCAAAAAAAAAAAAAAAAAAAAAGATTTGTTGTTTGCTGTTTTTAAATAAGGAAAGACTGAAAAGACCATTTCATTGGATTTCTGCTTCAGCAAGAGGAAAGCTTCTTTCACTGGAAGTTTTCTAGTCTGAAAAAAATGGAAAATGAATGCAACAAACACCGTCAAGAGAACAAAGACTGATACAGCTGAGTAGCTAAGAGGAAGAGAAGCATGTAATAGTTCTGCTGAGAAGTCCTGTGATACTTATATTCATCAAACATTTGGAGCAAGGACTCATACACACCTTACCTCCCTTCAGTTATGACATGAAAGCCACTAGCATTGCCATAGAGCTCTTCGAACACAAACCCAAAAAAATTAGTTTTCTTCTGCATTCAGTACTTAGGATTAGCAGTTTTTAACAGGTTTTCCTTTAAAGCATTTTAAGTGGTGTGACAGCAGTCAGTGCTCATCTCTGCTTTATGAACTCGTGAACTCTCCAAATTTCTCTGGTGTTCTCATACCTGATAAGTGGTCTCAAATTTACAAAGAACAAGTCAGCAGTAATTCTAAAAGAAGCTACGCAATATATTCCCCATTTTGATCTTACTCTTGTCTAACCCCATACAAAGATGATATAGATCAAATATCAAATCAGAGTATATCATTTAAAGCAGAAAATAGCTACAAAGTAGATTTCAGCCAGGTCTTACAATTGTCTTTTATCACTGTATTAAAGACAACAAAAGCAGCCTAAAATTTTGAAGTTTTCTAGATACTTTTAATTTTTGCTTAAAAGCTTAAATAATTTTAAAACACCAACAAGTATACTAAGCCACACTATAGAATTCACAGTAAGTATGAAAGCTATATTTGGAAATCACCAAAAAAACCCCATGTGTATATATACATATATATATATACACACACACACACACACACACACATATATCATATTTATAATCAACTAAAGTATATGTATATCCACTTCAAATTGTTTGTTATAAGCTGTTTTGAGCTCATCTGAATTACAACCATGCTCTTTTTTTATAGTTTTTCATGACTTTTCTCTTCTGGTTCACATATACTAGTCATTTATTGTTACTGAATAAGTATACAAACACACAAAGTAAAGCATACAACTCAATCTCAATATAAATATAGTAATCAGTGTGTAATAATTACAATGAACATACCATAATTTAATTGCAACACAACTTGGTTTTAAAGTATACAATGGTGCCTCATAAATCAGTAGAATTAAGTTCATGACATGGTAGTTGAAAAACGGCTTCTTTTCCTAATCAATTAATCTTTATAATCAGATTTTTTTTCAGTAAATTGTAGCTGAAGCAAATGGCACTCTGGCAAATTGAAGGATCCTATCCTTCACACATTGGCTAACAAAAATAATTTCATATTCTCTGTAGTACTGAGCATAAAACTTAATCTTTTCACAAAACTGATCCTGAGCAAATTAAATCATTCAAATCTTACTGAGGCATATCCTTGATAAGCATCAACCACCTCCATATACATGTGATCTTAAAGAGAACAAAATTCTGAAAACTCTATACACAGTACCTTCCCATTCAAGAGATGTTTTTATGCATTAAATCTAATTGCTGTTTCTGGAAAATACATATATATATACACACACATATATGTATATATATATATATAAATTTTCAAACAACTAGACAAACACATCTCAGCCTTCATCTACACTTAAAAAGGGTGTGTGAGAGGTATTGAAAAAAAAACATACAGACATATTAACAGATACAGCTATATCAGCAAAATTCCTTATGTATACCCATTTATAGAAGAATAAGTTTACCATTATGGCTCATTCTCCTCGAGCAAGTAGCTCACAGTGCAAGGTCCTGCACTGCAGAAGGAATAACCCCCAGACACCAGTACAGGCTGGGGAGCGTTCTACTGGAGAGCAGCTCTGCAGAGAAGTTCCTGGGCGTCATGGTGGACGACAGGTTGACCACGAGGCAGCAGTGTGCCCTCGTGGCCAAGAAGGCCAATGGCATCCTGGGCTGCATTAAGAGGAGCGTCTCCAGCAGGTCGAGGGAGGTGATCCTGCCCCTCTACTCAGCCCTGGTGAGGCCACATCTGGAGCATTGTGTCCAGCTCTGGGTCCCCCAGTACAAGAGGGATGTGGAGCTGCTGGACAGAGTCCAGCGCAGGGCCACAAGGATGATCAGGGGCCTGGAATATCTGTTCTATGAGGAGACGCTGAGGGAGCTGGGCCTGTTCAGCCTGGAGAAGAGAAGGCTGAGAGGGGATCTGATCAGTGTGTACAAGTACCTCAAGGGAGGCAGTGAGGAGGATGGGGCTGGCCTCTTTTCACTGGTGGCCACTGACAGGACTAGAGGAAATGGCCACAAACTGAAGCATCAAAAGTTCCACAGGAACTTAAGAAAAAAATTCCTGACGGTGAGGGCGACAGCCCTGGAACAGGCTGCCCAGGGAGGTTGTGGAGATCTTCAAAATGCGCTTGGACACAGTCCTGTGCCACGTGCTCTAGGTGACCCTGTGTGTGCAGTGGGGTTGGACTAGATGATCTCTAGAGGTCCCTTCCAAACTTAAGGATTCTATGATACTGGTACAAGGTTGCCTCCCTGCTGTTAAATTCTGCTCTAATTTTGGNAGGTTGTGGAGATCTTCAAAATGCGCTTGGACACAGTCCTGTGCCACGTGCTCTAGGTGACCCTGTGTGTGCAGTGGGGTTGGACTAGATGATCTCTAGAGGTCCCTTCCAAACTTAAGGATTCTATGCTACTGGTACAAGGTTGCCTCCCTGCTGTTAAATTCTGCTCTAATTTTGGGGTGCCTGTCTTCCTTTTGATACTGCTTACCACTATACTCTTATACAAGGAGACCCAACTGTTTGTTAAGCAGGACCTGCAGTATCATTTATACATCGTGTTATTACTGTATAGGTCTTACTCCAGAACACGGTTAAATATTATAGGTTGATTCAAATTCCTGACTATGCTCCCAACCAAGACTTTAAGGACACATTCTCTCTGCTAAGATTCAATTAACCAGCCTCAAGTCTACAGGTATATTATATATGAATAATAGAAAACATCTTACCATCTTTACAAAACCCTTCCTCTACTGTCCTTTGGATAAAACATATAACAGTATGAGCCACTGGGGCCATTGGTTCATTGTTTTCCTATTATGCAGCATATTAGATTATATTCAATATTTTAAAACTGTTCAAAATAAGACACTGGTGACTCAGACAAAGATTTGGCTGTGAAAGCAAGAACAGAAAAATAGATCTGATTGGATTAACAAATAAACAGTTCTTAAATAAAATCCCTGTAGAAATTTATTAATACAAATTCCAAATTTTATAGAAATTAAATTTCAGGAAGAAAATGTTGTTTCAAATGAAGAGATTAACATTTAGCTTTTATCCAGTGATTACCCAGTCTTTGAGCAGCTAAATGAAGTTCATTTACTCAGAAATGCAACAGAGTCTAAATCAACTGAAAGGAGCGCCTTAATTGTGTAAACATTCTTCACAATGACTAAATATAACCTTATTTCCACAATTTTAGTGGCTACTGCAGCTGCAAGTCCCCTGCGTCAAGTAGGAAGCAGCCCGAAGCAACAGTCACACACGCAAGAGCAGCAAGGCCTTGGGGAGGCTCTGCAGGACCCTTAGGAGATGCTGCACAAACACTCACCTGCACCTCAGCTTCCACTTCCACTGGTTCAACTGACTGGAGCTATTTTCCTCTTTGACCAACATCCACACTCCTCGTGGACAGTCACATTTAAACCCCACAGGCTTCCAAAGAGAGCTACCGGTCTGCACAGGAGCAGACCCCATGCATTTAGCACAGACTGTCCAAGTAGCCACCACCACAGAACCTTTCCATAGGAACAGGTGAGTGGGAAGGGGCAAGGGCAGGTCTCATGGGAGAAAGAAGGCGGCACAGGACTGGCCCTTAAGTAAGACTCAGCAGCCACCAAGCTGCCCACTAAGTGGGCTAATCCAGCTAACTGCAGCCTGGCACCCAGCCACCATCATATCCAAGGCTTCTGGGCTCCTGATCGTGCCTGCTCTGCTCTGCATGCCAAGAAATCACTTTTTGCCTATACATTTATGTAATAAACTGCCTAGTCATCTGTTATTATGAAAGAACATATGTAAGGTCAGTTTACCTAAAGTATTAAGGTTTCTTTTCCTGACACAGCTCTGTGTCATCAGCCTGCATGGAGTGAGCCAGGAGGCAGCTCCAAAGGCTCTCACCCAACCTAACCCCTGCTGCCTCTGAGGCAGCGTCAGCCCTCGCTTCCCGTCCCTCTCTGGGCCCTCTTTGCATGCATCCCAAAGGAGGCACCAGGCAGCAAGCCGAGGGGGGCACCACCCCAGGGGAAAAGGGAACAGTTCATTTTCCACCAGCTGTGCTGTGGCTATGGCTGTCACACAGAGGGGGCCCACCATCAACCCTCACCCTGCTGTGCACCAAATTTACATCACACCATATCCAAAAGCCAGCTAAACCCACAGATCCATAGGAAACTATTCCTAAGTATTGTCTTTGCTGCAGGAAGTTTCACAGAAAGGCAAGTCTACTGATGCAACCCAAGAAAAGGTGCAAGACCCATCCTAGTGAGGGAAATGTCTCTGCAGCAGCAGTGAGATCAGTTGGCTTCAGGGAGTCACAAGATTGCACCTGAAACTCTTAATCCAAGATTGCACCTGAAACTCTTAATCCAAGTGCACACCTTCATGAGCAGTGCTGCAAAGGTGTCTTCCCATGATAGTACTACATAGAAACTACAGCCTAAGGGATCCTCTCAGCACACGAAACTATGAGGCGCCTCCTGACTGACACAGTTATTGGGACTGAAGCAATGGTTTTTGGAACTTCATTGAAAAGAAAGGGGAGGAATTTCCCCAAAGAGATGCCATTGTAAAAGAAAGCTAAAATTTAGCAATGCACTCAGTTCCTGAGAGCTGGGTGACCTAAAGGTCTTCCAGCCAAAGAGGACACGCAAAGACTTCATAAGGACTCCTGAGCAAGAAGTAGCACTGATCCAGACTTCTGTTTTACTCCAGATATTGCCATCTCCTTGCATTTAAAGGGGATAAACTCTTTTTACCTTGCTAGTACCAAGTTTGTTCAGAAGGAACAAACAAACCACACTGGTAAGCATTAAACAGATTAACTCTCCCAAACACTCAATACAAGTTTACAGCCCTTCAAGAGCCTTCTTTAGAAGTTATATCCCTCAGAGGGACTAGCTAAAGACTTTGCCTTCACAGAGCTCTTGCTACCCACAACACAGTTATCTCATCATTTAACCCTAAGATCTCAACTCTTCAGCAGTGACATAGGTAGTTTCATTAAAATGTCAGCTTACAACTAAGAATGGCTCAAAATGATCCAAAACAAACAAACAAGCAAAACAAATGCCAGAAATGATCACAACATGTATTAGAAAAAGCACAGAAATCATCACTATGCATTATATAAACCTATGAGGCAGCTGTCTCTTGGGATACTCTGTGCAATATTGTAGAGCTGGAAAAGAAAGAGAGGATGATATAAGATAAAGAAAAGATATGGCACATTTATAACAAACGGCTATAACTGGACTTTTCATTCTAGAAAATGAATAGTACAGAAAGAAGGAAAAGGAACGGTTGATTAAAAAAAAAAAAAAAAACCTGAGTGGCATGAAGAAGGTAAATTTGGAACAATTATTAGCTTTCAGTAGAAGAGCCAGGAAACATTGATTAAAACTACCAAATAAAACAACAACAGCACAAAGGACCACATCTTTTTCACACAACACAAATTCCTTTTCACAAAAGGATGTGAATGTTAAAAGCTACACAGGCTCAAAACATTATTAGGCAAAATCATGATAAAACCAACCCACTGACTGCATTAAATACTGACATGTTGTCTCTGGAGGGAGATGATATTCAAAGGAAGTCATTGTCAACTTGCCCAAATCTGTACTCTCCGCTCAGAGCTGGATATTGAACGAGGTACATCTCTGACCTGACCACTGCAGGGTTTAGGGTTTTTTTTGGTTTTAAATGATCTAAAGCAGATCTTAAGTAGGTGGAAAAAAGTCTGCCTGCCTTAATATGCACTGCTCATACTGCTGACAAACTGCTCAAGCACTACCACAATTTTCTCAGATGTCTAGGACTGAACACGACTTCCGAGGTCCCCGCGTTCTGGGTTCTTACAACCCCATTTTCCTAATTAAATTCTGTGTGATAACTTTCAAAATCGAATTGTGACAGCATTATTTCTGGAACTGTAGGTAGATAAGTGAGCTCTGAACTAGCAGTGCTGTGAAAGAGAGTTGAAACAGGAAGGAAAGTAAAACATTCGGGGAGGAGGGTGTGAGAGTGAGAATCTAACTTCATTTTTAATTCCACTCATCCATATGATTTGTCAATATATTTTAACAGCTTGGGCTGGGGGTGAAGCTACTGAAAATCTCTTTTACATATACACCTACCTGCACCAGAATCTCTTGTATAACACAAACAAATTGTGGCATATTCAGGAATAAAACATGACTGAAGTAACTTCTGTTGTTCTGGCAGTAATGGGTTAATTTGAGTCTAATGACTTAACTTTTTAAAAAATGTTTTCCTAATTGCCTCAATCTCTTCTATTAAATGATTTTTCTTAATCTGTAGATATGCTTATTAGGATTTTGGTATATTTCTCTATTTAAGAGTGTTAGATTACAAAATCCTTATAAAAACAAACAATATTTTCTGTTTCATAGCATCAAATTTCTGAGTTAGACTCTCTTTCCCCCAAAGTCAGAGAGTAACTCTGCCCTTATCATGAGGGAAGGAGGGTTTAATCCAAAAATATTTACACCTGTCTGTACATTTGTGACACTGCAAGTTGTAAGCACTACTTTGCACAAGAAAGTGGTGTACAATAAGATAAGGGTTTTAAGGCCCAAATCATACGGTCCTCTTTTCTATGCTTGTTTATCTAACCCTATATTCTGAAATATCACACAACAAACTTCAGGCACCCTGGGTGATTTTTAAGACTTTTTTACCATCATACTCTTTCTTTAATATATTAAACACGCACATATACTTGCCTAAATACCACATGAGACTGAAGAGTGCATAATATTTCTATCAGCATTAGTTGACAAGCAGGTAGTATTTTTCAAAAAAAAGGGCTTATTTTGAAGAGCTTTTAATTCTTTTCACATTTGAAAACACATAAATTGCTATAAACAATACTTTTTAAAAAAAGTTGGAAGTTTGTAATGATCAAGTTGTGAAAACAAGCTGGACTTGTTCTTTATCAAACTGCAGGAGTTACAGATGAAAGGAGGTGCTATATAAGGAATAGCGAGACTTGGACGAGGCAGGCTCTGCCAAAACATTTTGGCCTAGATTCTGACAAGCTCACACCCGAGTCGAAGGGTCACGGAAAGAAGCAGGGTAAAGAAACAACACAGCGAGACCAGAAAGCATCAGGCTTTGGGTTCTGGATGGGGATTGGTTTTATTTATTCGGGGGAAGTGCTGGGCTGGGGGGGATGTTTGCTTTTTGAAGGCCTCGAGGGAAAAACAAAAGATAGAGTGTTTCAACTGTTTGCCAGGCAGAGTGGAGATGATACATAATATTTAAAGATTGCAACAAATTGCAAGATCTTGCTCCTTTTGCTGTCTTGCTGTAGCATTCGCTTTCATGGAACATGTTACGAGAAAGGAGAGGCAACAACCAGCACATCCACACACTTGGAAGAAAGCCAACTTTTAAAGACACTTAAGACTCAAAATTGATTGGACCCTTAATAAAAAGCTTCAAAAAAAAAAATATATGGACAAGCTTAGATCGACCAAGATTCACAGAGTGCTATAAGGAAAAGGAAATAAAATTATAATTAAAAAACACAAAACAAGAAAAGCAAATTCAAATTGCCGTGTTGCAGCAAGAAAAGTTCACACAGAATGTGAACTGTTTGTTAATGAACAAGAAAAAAATACAGTTTTAAATTCCTATGATTCAAACTGAGAGAAAACAAAGGAAGCAGAAAATGTATTTTATTAAGTTTAGTGTGAAAACATACAGGCTTCTGTATTAAGAGGAGAGGGAAGGCTGTCAAAGGAGGATGCTTGGAAAACAGTAGCCTTGTTAAAAGCAGAGGAGCTTTCTCTGAAGAAAATAAAACGCTTCTATGTGTGGTATCGACAGAAACATCTCATGGAAGGCTACAGAGGGGCCCCCAAGGTAGCGAGCAAATAGACCCAACCTTCACATCATGCGTCCACTAATATTAGGTGATGTTACCTAATTCTAATCAACAGGTATTAAAGGAGAAAACACACACACACACACATATATATACACACACACTTGAGCATCAGGAACTGGTTTAGAAACAACAAAATTCATATAACCTATTAAATGCAGAGCATTGAAGTCTAGTCATAAGTAAGTGTTCAGTAGGACACTGCCCTTAACACATAGATAGAGAACAGATTTAAAAGGTCAAAGATCTAAGCATCATACAATAAACTGAGTATACCGACAGCATCAGCTACCAACACATGTATTTCTCCAAAGCTCCAAGAAAATCTGAGAAAGTCTGCAATTAGGGAAGCTCTTACCAGTACAAGGTTTATAGGCTTTTTGCTGGTGTTGTTTGTTTGTTTGTTTTTAAATAATGCTTGACAATGGAAAGTAGAGACTTTAGCTGCTGACATGCAGGAAAAAAAAAAACTCCTTTCCCAGTTACTACTGTTTGGCTCATTCACAAGCTTCACCTGCTCCAGGAGTGGAGCTGATCTTGAGCATTCTTTTTAATTTAGCACATACTGGAAGGTACAAACCTTACTTTTTGTACTTCCTTTTCCAAGAAGGGCTGCATTCCACCTTCAGAGCATGAAATATCATGGACTGTGTAAGTTAGCACTGTGTAAGTTAGGACTGTGTAAGTTCCTATCCTTTTTATGCCAGTGAACAAGCTTGTGGAAATCGACATGGAATAGTTACCTTTGCCATCAGCATTAGTCTGACAAGTTCCAGTGACACAGAGTCAATGGTCTGATTTCTATTTTGTTTGTTCGTTTATTTTTAAATGAAGAGATGAACTATGCTTTGGCATATTTTATTTCACCTGTTCTGGCATATTTTATTGTATCAGCTTTTACAACATATTAGCTGCATATATGGTGTGCTTCTCTCCCCTGGTAAAAGGCTTGTAGACGCTTACGTAATCTCGCAGTTCCGATACGCAGATATTAAATTATACGCACTGAAGTCAACCACACAGGAGGGATGCAATCTGTTTGGACCGGCACAATTTCTCTTATTGCTTCAGCACATTTCTTAATTGCCAGCGACACATTTCGAACTTCTCAATTAGAAAATAATTTACAGGAGGGCCGGAAAGAAAAAATAAAAAATAAAAGTAGTCTCCTGAGCGCACACGAGCCCTTTAGGAAGCGGCACTGCCAAGTCTCACGAGCGCACGTAGCTTCATTAGCGGCAGTTTCCTCGCTCAAGTTTTCCTAGCAGCGGGCTAAGGTAAGGGGAGGAAACCCGTGCCCCACCCGAGCGCCCGGCGCCATCCCAAGCGCTGGGAAGGAGCCGGGGGCAGAGCCCGAAGCCTCCCGCGCTGCCCCTCCGTGCGGCGCCTCGCACCGCCGCCCACGCAAGCCCCTCAGCTCCGAGCGGAGCGCCAAGAAGAACGGGGGCAGCAGCGCCCAGGTGCGTCCCAAGTCACCGCCGCGGCCTGGCTCAGTCCGACCCGGCACCGACCCGGCCCCCGGCAGATCCCCCCCGCTTCACCGCGACCCCCAGGGCCCGCGAGCACCTCCGGAGAGCGAAGGCGGGAAGGGCGACGAAAGTGGCGGCTTTCGAACAAAACGGGCACCCGCCCCGTGCGCTCCCCTCACACACACACACACACTTTGGGGAGAGGATTTCAGAGACGACCGATCCCCACTCGGGGCTGCTCCCCGGCGCCGGGCAGCAAAAAGTTCCGCAGGAGAGAGGCCAGAGGGGAAAAGCGGCGGCAGCAGCTCCGGCCGCACCGCGAGCCCCGACGCTGCCTGGCAGGGCGGCCGCGGGAGGAGGAGGAAGAGGAGGGAGGGAGGAAGGACGAAGAGTTTGCGAGGCGCCTGCAGCCCGCGAGCGGCGGAACCCCCAGCCCCTCGGCGGGGCGAACCTGCCCGCGGGGCGCCCGTCGAGTCGGGCGGGAGCGCGCCCCGCGCGG
>VWPW01020728.1:550366-576837 GCA_013389825.1 Crypturellus undulatus
CTCCGGCCCGCAGCCCCGGCGCGGGCGGAGCGAGCCCAGCAGCGCCTCCTGCTGCAGGCGCGGCACGCGGCACCGCCTGGCTCGGCTCGGCTCGGCTCAGCACGGCTCGGCACCACCTGGCTCGGCTCGGCTCAGCACGGCTCGACTCGCCTCGGCACTGCCCGGCTCGTTTCGGCTCAGCTTGGCTCGGCTCGGCCGGGCCGGTTCACCAGCTTCCCTGCTCCTAGCGCCGCCGCCGCCAAGGAGGGGAGGGGAGGAAAGAGAGAAGCCCCGAGGCGCGGGCGGGTCGGGGTCGTCCCGGGCACTCTTTGCAAGGGGAAAGTCCGCCCGCTTCGACTTGCCTTTCCCCCGCCCCCCCCCCCCCTTTTTTTTTTTTTGTTTTTGGTTGGTTGGGTTGGGTTTGTGTCTTTTTTATTATTCTTGTCTTTTTTTTCCCTTTTTTTTTTGAAGGGGGGGAATGTCTTTTTTTTTTCTCTCTCCTTGCCGTTGCTGCCTTTAAAAGCACGTTTTAGCTCAGCTCGTAGGCTTTGCCTTATCACAGTGCATCGAGCAGGCTGGCTGCATCTCCTAGCCAGGATTTCTCTTTTCCCCCCTCCCCTCCCTTTGCCAACACTTGCCTGGCTTGTAGGGCCAGTGGAGTCTCCTTGATTGGAACTGGAATGGGAATAAACAGTATCACCATTTTCGCTGTTACTTCCACATGTAATAAACGCCTGAGCTTTCCAGCTGGTCTGCATGCAGACACACAACTTGCACAGACGGGTGTCACGAGGCAGGATCTTCTCGCCTGCTCCAGGCTTAAGGTATGTGACACAATAAAGGCTTCATTCAGTATGTGCAAATGTACATTCATTTATAGAGATTTAGAACCCTGAAAAGCATTTTTTTGGAATAAATAAGGATTTTTTGTTTAAATAATTGTAATTCCTTCCAATTTTTTAGACTATTTTTGAATTTCTTTTTCTGTTCGCACGGCAGCTCATAATTAGAGATGTTATGTAATGATTGCAACAGAACCTGAAACCACTGGAAACTCACGGGTTTTATTGCAAACTTGAAATTGAATCCAGGTTCAACAAAGGTTTGCTGTGATTCCAAATCCTTTCCAGCCAACATGTGGCAGTTGATAGGTGTGTCTGTAGTCCCCACAAGCCCTCATGTTTCGCGGCAGCGAATACTGGCTCCTTGGTTGGCCTCGGAGGAGGAGGGGAGCAGCGCATGGTGGATCTCGACGCCTGGTGCTGCANATAGGTGTGCCTGTAGCCCCCGCAAGCCCTCATGTTTCGCTCCTTGGTTGGCCTCGGAGGAGGAGGGGAGCAGCGCATGGTGGATCTCGACGCCTGGTGCTGCAGGAAGGCTGGGCCACGTACTGATCCCAAGCAAACACGGGAAATGCTACCGAGCGAGGTGAGCAACAGCAGTGCCACAGTCCCACTGTGCATGCATTAGGTTGCATGGTCATTTCTGTTGTTTGGTGGATGCTTTTCATGAGAAAACAGCGAAGAACAGGAGTAGTGCCTTGATCTTCATGGTGGTCCCACAGACAGCTGCGGTGACCAGCACAACAGATGTCCATGTCCAGCCTGTGCAGAGGGTGTTGGGCAAGAGTGGATGTGCAGCACCAGGTTACTGTGCAGTGATGGGTCCCACCAATGTGTTTTCACCTATGGATAAGCAGACTAATTTCAATGTCTTCCAGGTAGATCTCTCCTCACATTCCCATTAAATAGCAACAAATAGGATTTGATTGCTCTTTCTTCCCTGAATGGAGAGTTCAAACTTGAGAAGCACAAGAGAAAAGTGTGCAACCCCACTTGTTCCTCCACGTATGTATCTGTTGAGCTATCACATGTATTTCATTCCATGTCTCGTTCTAAACTATCTGGCACCTAGACAAACACTTTAACTGGCGTATCAGGTTGGAGATCATTTTTATGTCATATGACATGAATGGATTTATTTTTGTTCCAGCTTTTACATTTTTAGAGCTCTTAAATGTTTTACTGCCTTTTGCATTTTCAATTAAGAGCAGAGCATATTTATATTACCTCTTGCACATCTTTTTAAAACTGTCTGAGCTAACAGCCTATGCCAAATGTAAGCTAAATGTAACAGCAGAAGATAGAAAGACCCTACAGTAGTATCTTTACTCCAGTCTGAGGGATATCTGCAGCTTGAGGACTGTACTGCCTTTACCTTATAATTACAATCTCTAAATAAAGTGCAAAATAAATCTGTGAGTTGTCAAAGGTTTAATGATTCTGAAGCTACTACATGCCCTTGCTTTCTTGTATTCCATACTAAAACTTCCCCATTACAGTTATGCATGTTGCTAAGGCCATCACAACATACTTTTTAAAACAGGCCCTCATTTAATTTTGTTCATAATGTTAATACATTTTGTTCATAGATGTGCTCTCATAGCAAAAGTAAAATATAGCTATGTTACAGTAAAAATATGTAAAATGCATAGCCCTAACCAACAAAAATATTTCCTTCATTTTTTTTTCCTTTCTTTCTTTCTTTTAACAGGAACTGTTAACTGATCTCCTAGGGTGTGAAAGGTGTGAAAGAGTTTCAAGAAAATAATTTTTTTCCAGACAAATGATCCGATACTCAGCAATACTCATCATCTTGCAGCTCCCACCCAACTTTCTTCTGCTCTCTACTTCTGCTTCCTTCGTAAAAATCTGCTCACATATTTTATGAGCCTAAACAAGATCTGAGACCTTATGAAATTTTGTCTTTTCAAGGCTAGTGATCCTAGAGAAAATCGAGCATTGTATTGATCCATGTTTTCTTGATGATATCCAATATACCCAAGTCAGGGTCTTCATTGTATTTGAACTCCTGAAAAAAAAATCTGGGTGAAATATACTGCAAATTTCAACTAAATGTATTAGTTTATTCTGTGGTATTCGTGGGGTATTTTTTTAGAGCATACTAATTCCACGGAGAACCAGCATAACAAGCTGTCTGATGGACTGGGGAGAATGAGATGCTAAGTGCTTTTCAACGATCTCCTTTCATAGCGTTGCTTTTGGGATGCAAATCTGAGGCAGGTAGAGGGTCTGAAAAGGCTGGAAGTTCACTGCTGCCTATAAGTATGCATAGGTGGAGTAACATGATAACCTCTATGGGAGTTCCCCTATATGCCCCCAGCTAACTGCTGGGAACAAGGTGTAAAGTCGTGCACCTGGGGACTTCTCTGGTGACAAAGTGTCTGCAATGCAGCTTTGGCCATTCCTGTGCCTGTCCTCCAGCCCCTCTGTCTCATAGTTAATGAAATGTTTGTGTCGTTACAAAGGTGACATTCCCCATCCAAGTGAGAGCCTTCTGCTCTCACTTGACCGCAGTTCTCAGTAGTATTCATCTTTAAGGCTAGGACTTCCTGTACTTTACCCAAACACACCCATTGTTTTGGCCTGCTTGTCTTTTCTTCTGTTTTGATAAAATGACATTTTTTTTTCCCAAAGAGCATATGTCCCGTTATTGACCAAGTCCTATCTTTTAAGTTCTATCTTTTTTTTTTTTTTTTTGGCCTAGGAAAAGACAAAGTAGTTGACAACTGAAATATAGTATGGCAATAACCTTCACAAAGGAGTAAAGCATGGCCTTGTTCCGAATTGTTTTACTGATTTCCGTTTCTTAAAAAATATATCAGAAACTGCTCTGTGCATTTCTTATGTCAGGTAGGATATAGACCAGGAAGAAGTTGGTCCCAAAATTTTTCTAAACTTCAAAGAAGACACTGTGCCCAAGACTGTGGAGTCTTGGGTAAGATGCTATCAGCTATAGCAAAGGATATCTATCAGGAGCTGGTCTTTGTGAAGTAGCTTGTAGGTGGAGCACAGTAAAGCTAGCAGTGACTATGAATGCATTAAACTCCCTAGAACTCCGTAGAGACTTGTCTTTGTCCAACCTCAGGCCATTCATCACAGTTTCATGGTGGTATTCCACACTAGAAGCAGAGGAGGAAAGGACATCTTATTCTGTGCCACTGGGGAAGACACCAGTAAGGCATATGAAGCTTCTGAGGGCTTACTGAGGTACACTGCATTCATCACTGATTAATCAATTATTTGTAAGCTATTATATCTATAAAAGCTACTTGCAATTATTTGAAATCTCATAGAGCTTTGAACTCCACAAAAATAACACTGAGTTTCAGCTCACTTGAAGGCATTCATCCAGCCCCTGGAACAGTACCAGGAGGGCACTCAGTAGGCCCTTCAAAGAGTCATAGCAACTTGGGCAAAAACAGACAGATGGCCTTAGGGCATGTGTTACCGCTGAAGTACAAAGGACAAAGAAATCCGAGATCAGAACAGCAGAAAATGGTTGAGTTGTATGAAGTCTTGCAGGTGTTAATCTGATGCAATGAAAACCAGAAGTTGACAGAGAAATGAAAATTCAAGTATAGCGTGTAGCTGGATCATCCAGGAAGATCCTTGTAGTAGCGGCTTTGGGGTAAGTAGTTGGTATGATCAGCAGGATAAATCTCACAGCATTGTTTCTGTTCCCTTATTAGGTACATCTATATATATTTGTGGCTTAATTAAACATGTACATTTAAAATTGAGTGAGTGGAATGCTTGTAAAAAGTAAATGGATGAAAGAAAATGAAATAAATATGGTCCAAATCAAGCTGATTTTATCCAGTCTTATCATGTTGTGATTGACACCAGCAGCATGGCTATATTTCATACTTCTATACACTAAAAAAAAAAAAAGAAAAAGAAGACTAATTTCCTCTTGAGAACCTTTAAAGAGCACACAGTTTGTGAACATTGTCGAGTGTTAGGCCTGGAAACACTTAAGTATCTTTTACAGACAATTTTTTTAATGAAGTTTAACTGATTTGGAGGTCACAGAGGAGACATCTCAGACAAAACAGATATCAGAAATGCATTTGTAAATGTCAAATCCTGGCCCTGTTACCAACAAAATATTCAACAACTTCATTTGAAAGGTGTGATTCATCTAGGGAGAGTAATGACATGCCAGTTGTCCATAGCCTCAAGACCTATCACAATGCTGTTACGTCCAGTTGTGCTACATCCAGTGATCAGTTTATTAAGGGGCCTTGAAGGCAAATTAATTATTTAAAAGTACAATAAACTGAGAATTCAGTCTTCTTTTCCTTAATGCAAATAGCGTTCTTGCAATTACAATGACGTGCTCAGTACCAGACACTGTAGAAGTTTTCTCTAAAAGACCAGTTTAAGAAAACCTTGAAGGGAAATAAATAAAGGTTATAAACCAGAAATTACTTTTAAGTAAGATAGAGTATTTAACATGTCTGCTGGGATTGGTAGTGACTTTGTTTGGCTTATCGAGGCATAAATGTCCAATATAGATCATTTCAAAACCTGCTACTTGAAGGAAAAAAAGCTAGACTTAGCTTGGAGGAGAGCAATTACTCTCTCTGTATTAATTGTCAGTGTTCCAGTGGCGGATTCAAAACTCTTTTATGAGATCCAAATTCTTATATATTTCCCCCTCTTTTTGTTTAATTGGAAACTGATACATCCGAGGGTAGCTGTGGAGTCTCCCTGAATATAAAGTGATCTAAAGAAAACAACCCTGAGCATAAACAAGCAGGAGTTAGTGACAATATAAAATACATTATCCATTCCTCTGGCACATTTATCTATTAAAAAGGAATATATTCAAGTTCTTGCTGTTAACCAAGAAGTGGCTATGATTTGAATAAGAAAGAGGTTCAAGAAGCCCAGTATATCATTCAGCCTTACCTTTTGCAAATTTTAATGATAGCCAAGAATGAAAATTGGAATCTGCAATCAGTCTCTACTCTAGGGAACAGAAACATGATTAAAGACATTTCAAGCCCAGAACTGTATTCACATCTATTTTTGAAACCTCCCTGACTACAAACAGTAAAAGTGGGCCCACATATGTATCCTTGATATCTGTAGCTATTCTGCATATTGGTTACTGCCCACCTGAAAAGGCAAGGTCACATGTGGTAGTAATTTCCTGGCATTACCTGACCAGTATAGAGTCAGTATAGGGAATCTAAGTAAATATAGCCCCTTTTCCTTCAGTTGATGATGTAAATTTGTTTCCTGGAGTTGGGATATATGATCTCGCAAGGAATGGAAAACCAGGTATTATCTACCCTATTCTTTATCTCATATGAAACTCAGAAAATTTTAATGTTCCAGAGAGATTTTTGTGGAGACAATTGCTAAATATTCATGGGTGCCATCTTGTCTAGAGTTTTAGGCAGATTTTAACCCTGAGGGAAATTAATCAAGTCACATTAATACATACTCAGCAGGTTCACAAGTCATAACTGCCTGCTCATGTAGTGATTGCTCATGTCATTCCACAAAATCTTTCTCTATTAGAACAGTCTTTCATAAGACACCGCTAAACTTCCCTTCCAAAGTGGAAAGGCTCATCAGATAGATCTCACAAACTCATAAAGATTCTGTCTCTGGGGTCCAACAGATATTTTCTGGCTGTTCTTAGAAAATTACTGCCTCAGTGCTCTATGCTTTAACTACAAGATCTCAGTGTGACTTGCTGATATCTACCATAATGCCCTCAGTTTCCACTTTCACTTTCTGTCATTACAGAGCTAAAGTTTTTTCTTCAATTGCCCAGTTTTTAAAACAACATACTAAAAAAATAAAAAGACTAAATACTCCAAGAATAAATGTTTATATATCTTATCCAAACCAGGTTAACTTCTGCCCGGAGGGTTTACTGGCAGTTGAATTCCCATACTTCGTCTTTCCTGGATGGCAGGTGACTCAGGATGTTGTAACCATGTATAAAGTTATTCTATTCTTTTCATTCCCTTTCTTCTTTAGTTATGAATTCAAGACTTAAATTATTAAAATGAAGTTTAAATTGTGTATTAGCCAAAATATTCACTTTTTTCTCTAGATTAAGTTTCCTCCTATTACAGAAGACAAATGAGAAAAGTTGGAGAAAACAGCATTGTTAAAGTTAGTGTTGTCAGAGACATGATACTGTAATGAATTTAATAACAGTTTTATATTTTTTCAGGATGGTGCTGTAAAGTGAAAACTATATAGAGTAGAAGTGATGGAGTTTACTTGGATATTTGTTACAGAATTTACTGTTTCCTGAAAAAAGGATTCACACGTAGAAATCTACATTAGAAAAAACATTGTAGTTCACTTTAGTTTAAAATATGTATCTATCTCCAGTGGGTTCTGGAATTCTTTTCATTATAATGTCAGGTCTAAAGAAAACATCTTTACATTTTATGTAGAATTATCTGGCTGATATTGTAAAGAATGTGGCCGTTTTGTTTGTATCTATAGTAGACTGTTTTTATTTATTTATTTATTTTTGGCATGGCTATCAGTTACTCATAGGTATTACTGTTTTAACTCAGCTGTGGTGGACTAAGGGAGAGAAGAGCTGTTCAAGAACACTTATGGCAAATGTGAGTCAAACCTCCATCAGCTTCACACTTCTGTTGCTTTTCTTAACTACTTCCCATCAATTTTTCTTTTGTTGTAGCTGCCCTTCTTGTGGGCAAGTGGGGTATGGTTTTAATCTAGGACAAGATACCTGAAGAGGTATTTAAACCTTTAACATACCCTTAACCTTTAACCCTTAATTTAAACCACCTCCCAAGTGTGTCATACAACTCCTTGTAGATATGATCTTTAAACTTTCTGATTCAGGAAGAGGCCGCTCTCCCAGAAATTCCCAAGCATTAAGGTGGTATTCTCCTTTATTTGGAAAGATTCTGCTGGCACTTCTTATCATGTAGCTTTTGGTCTCCCAGTGAAAGGCAATCGTTGTTTACACCATTTACAATATGCACTTGAGCACCAGTGCTTAAGGACTGCTGACTATGTGGCACCACTATAATGACAGCGCAAGTGATAGCACCACTAAAACAACAATATCATTAAATCATTTTCCCAGAGGAGATTATAGACAATGATAGAGCAAAAGAAGAGAACTATAAATATAAATCATGTTAGTCTTGGAGCAAATCACTAGTTTATTCTGCAGGAAGAAGTAGACAACAATTATCAGAAACCCTGCTGTTCCTATAAATGAAGGGTTAAGATTTCTAAGAACTCCACTTAACTACAGGTTTTATTTGGACAAAATACAGATTCAGAGAAAAACCTGTCCTTGCACAACTGAAATGCCCTTTCTCTGTTTCCTTTCCCACTGGAGTAATTAGCTATGGTAGCAGATCAGAAGTGTTTTCCTGGCATTTATGATTAGAATTGTTAATTGTGAATTACTAAATATTTCATCTAATGAGAAGAACAGTCGACTTACAATCTCACCTCTGTCTATTTTTTTTTTTTTTTTTTTTACATTTTAGATTGCAATAACAACTACATACTATTGTGTCTGTAAGACTATAAAGTATGCTTCCCCTGTTTTTCAATTTGCTCATACAATGCATTTTTAGGTCTAGTATTTTGCTGCTTTCTTTATATAATCAGGGAGAGCCCCACTAGCCTGGGCTTTCCACCTAGTCCTGTGAATAGGCCCACTGAAATCAGGGTCTTTTTCATTAGTACCTGATGATAATGGTTTGCTAGTTTGGACCATGTCTTATTTCCCATTTCACCCTCCTTTCTGAGAGCTTTTGACAGCAGCAGGAAAATAAGATTTTTTTTTTTTTATAAAATCCCTAACCCATAAAAATACAAATATGCCAGAAGGACTCAAAGACAGCACATGAAAGGAGTTTTCACACTCTTAAAAAACTGACAAGATTTAAGATTTAGATTCTAAGGCCACTGGATAGGATTATTTGTTGGGTTTCTGTGTAACACAGGCCATACAATGTCACCAACAACACGTCATATTAAGTGAACACATTAATGCTTGACTAAATCAATGGTCTAAAAAGACCATAAACATCCAGTCTATATTTTTGAAGACTTTAAGTACTTAACCAACACTTCACCTTATGATGGAATTCTATAACTAGTCAATTTAATTTTGAAATGTCATGACTCTGAATTAGTCTATGCTTTTGCCTACACTAATTATTGTTTTAGCTCTATGTTTTAGATCTTAGGGTGGGCTTGTCTGTAATAACTGATTTAAAAAACATAGTGTTAGCAAGCATTTAAGTTAAAAATATTTTTATTTATTTTTTAAATCATAAATTAACCAGGGCTTGAGTCATGCACAATCTGGAATGAAATTTGCATTTCTGTCACCTGGAGGAGATAGGTGATTGGCCTGGTTCATGCCAAGAAAGAGTGCTCCAACAAGTCTTTGGCATCACTTTGTGGAAGCTTACCTTTCCAGTCATAAATTACAAGCAATGTCATTAATTTGTTTCAGGTCAGTACATGAAGGGGTTTTGAAGACAGTTGCTGTAAGGCAGGTAGGTAGAGTGCCTAACAGCACGCATGGATTCCAGAGAGGTTTGTGATCCTCTAATCCTGCTGTGTTCAAAGTTTGAGGATTGTCTTGAAGCGAGTGTTTGACGGATAGCACACCGTGCTCTTCCATGCGGCACCATGAGTCATAGCATTGTATATTGTACTGGTTTATTCAGCTTGCAAAGACCATCATATCTCACACAGAGACCTAAGTTCTTCTTTTTCCCCTTCTCTAAGGACAAACTTTCTGATTCTACTTTATATTCTTTATCCACAGCTTGTGAAGTGCAACAGAGTTCCAAATGTGGAAATGGTGACTTTTTTCTTTTCTTTTTTTTTTTTTTTTTTTTTTATGGAGAAATAAGCCTCGATTAATGATGAGTGTCTGTTCGCAGTGTTCTTTCTTTTATAAGGCAAAACCTGTTCTCGGTGTGTGTATGTGAAAGATGACAGACTGACAGTCCCGGGAGCCACGAAGCCTTGTTTATGCACAGAACAGATACAACATGACTAGCAAAAATGCTACCTTCCACAAACCAGCTCACCAAAGTATCTGAGCCTCGATCTAGGTGGCTAGGGAAACCTTCAGGAGGCTAGAGTTTATTTTAGTATCTGAACCTACACAGTCCTTTGTCCCTGTAGACAAAGCCATTACTGTGACACCAGTTTCGGTGATGCCTGGCTGAGAACATCAGCTTTCACTGAGCTCATCGTCTTTTAGTGCCTTTCATAACTGTGGGTTAGTGACTGACCCAGTCAGAATTATGATTCTGAATACTGACCTGAATTGTGATTTATATGTAAAGGCCTTCATGTCTTATCAATCACCTAAGCCATCCAGCAGCTCCAAGTGTCCCTCAAGAGTATTCCTTGTTTGAAAACAGCAGAAGAAGCGGTTATATTTTATATTTGTTGGACTGGGGAATGGGCCATTACTTCATGATACATGAGATTGACTACATTCATTTCAGGACCTTCATGTCTATCTGAATTTGTTGGTGATATGCCTTGATCTTTTTTTGTCACACTTCTTGCATAGCTATAAAATTCAGTGAGTAATCACACCGGAGTTCAGAGAGAATAACTGAGGGAGCAAACTGAGCATGTGACAATGAATAACTGAATATTGCTTTGCATTGTTGTTTATTTGCACTATTATTTATTCGTATATGTTATTCGTATATGTTATTCACTATATATTATTCATATTATTCCTTTGTACTGTGTTATTCACATATTATATATTTACACATGGCTTATCACAGGATTTTCACAGATGCAAATTAGGAGGATTTTAGATCATCAAATGTTTAGTATCATTTTAGGAAGTACTGCAGTGGAGATAGATATAAATTATGGGCTGCTGCTATTTGTTCATTCCTTAGTCCCTTCCTGTTTAAAGGCAGTCAAAACTGAATAGAGATCCAGGACTGGAGCTAGGAAGAGAAATGTGTGAGCTGTCTCAGGACAACAGGCATTGCTGAGGGAGAGCAAGAGATCAAGGCTTATTCCTGTGGTCCAAGAGAAACAGAAGGCAGGAAAAACAGGCAGACGAAAGATGATCAGAAAAACTCATCAGATCTTCCTTTGTCTTCTGTGCATCGTATTTAGTTTTAGTCACATTCAGAGTGTGAGTTTCAGATTATGTAGCCTTGGCAAATTTTGATCATGGATCTGCTCAGGCAGCCTGCGTGAGTGAGATGATACATTTTTTCCCCCTCTAAAAGTAAGTGTCTATATAGCCTGGGCACAAGGAATCTGGCAGTTCCAGAAATTACTGAGGGGACATTTAGTCTCTGTGAACCTGCTGTGTAGTGCTACCTTGTGCTACTGCAGTGGCAGTATATGATTAATATTGCAATTAATAGCTCATGTTTCTCCACTGTGAGCCCAGATACTGAGCTGTCTGAAACCTGACTCAGGAGATCTTGCTGCATCTACAGTGTTCTGGTACAACTCCCCTGAGCTTTTATAACAAACACAGTGAGTATTATTTCAGTGCTGGTCCAGCCCTGAAGTCTTATTTCATTAGGTTTGAGGCTGTTTCTCCCACACCTCCCCATGTTCTAGAAACAATATCTGCTGTGGGGATTCAAATATTCGCTCCATGTAGGTGGAGGTCTACCTGAGCTGGTGATGTCCGTGTTTCCACATAGATTTTTGGAGCATGCCCTCAGAGACAGGGAAGAGACTAATACCATGTAATCCCGAAAGAGTTTGGACTGTTGAAGAGCCTGTCCAAAATCTTTTCATCCTGCTCGAGAACCTGTGTGTGCCTGGCAGAGCATTTTGATGCTGCTTTTACATGCTATAGGATTTGCAGAACATTAAGGAGCCTTCTGAGATAGCTAATCACATAGTGCAAATACAGTAGATTTGTGGGATTTTATTTATTTGTAAATTTGCTTATGTTTTACCTTAAAAAATAATACAGAGGGTAAAGCTATGAGTTTGCTCTGCAACCACATTTTTTTTTTTCCGGAATGCCCAGGACAGTATTCTTCATGACTCATTTGTTAACATTATGTCCTCTGTCTAAAGAAATGGTGAAAACACGGAGATGAAAAACTGTTTTCTCAGTAACTGAGAAAAAATATTTGCTCTTCCTTTGTTTGCAATTTCATGTGGTATCATGTGAAAAATTACTACTATTTGGAAAAATTGTGTTGATTTTTATTCTTATAATTGCACTGCTTACTTAGCTGTCTTTTTGTTGAAATGTTCTTTGGTCCTCAAGGCCATTTTTATAAAAAGCCACCTCTGTCATAAGTATTTTATGCCTCAGTTGAACTGTTTTTAGCATATGAAGTTTTTTGATATTGGTAAACTTTTCTATCAGTTCAGTGAAAATTTTAAACATAAATTTAGTTCAACTAGCATCATCTGAAGTGTAAGTACTTCATTTTTACATTCATTTTGTCAGTTATGCGTCCCCCATACCATATGGTATGATACTCTCAAAGAGAAGCTAAGTATTTTCTGCACAGTAATTGTTTTCATTTCTATTAAAAGGGAAAGGCACAAATAATAGGTAGAGTGAAGGCACGCAATCTTTGGCATGTCAGTAAATCCTTGATGTCTATTAAAACCCCACCTAAACTTGCAATTCCCTTGACAGAGCACGTAGGAAGGCCTTTCTCCATCTGCTGTTTTTGCTGATGAGATGCCAAATGTCTTTACAGATACTCTCATAGAAAAGGAAGGAAATGTAATTACAAGAATCCTGCTCTTAAAAGCAGCATTTAAAAAAAAGGTGAGGTGAGTGAGGTGATTTGATGTATACTAGATCACCTCAGAGAATGATTACAGATGATATTCATTTACAATAGAAAAGAATGTTAACCTATTTTTGTAGACTGCTGTATATAAAAGATGATGTTCGAAATGTCCATCATCCTCTGCTAATTCAGCTGTCTTCTTACTTCTAAACTTGCAGTTCAGCACAGAAGATGGAAAAGTTCCTATAACTTTTATCAAATTTATAGGAATATATTGCAGCTGATTAATCTAGTCATTTCATTATTTCAGTGGCAGAACCAGTGCTTTAAGTACTCTGAAAATGTTAACTCTTAAAATAATCTAAAAAAATTGCCTAAACTCATACAGAATAATTTTATACAATGGCTTTGTGTTGTTTGATGTATGCATGCAGATGTGCTTGCAAAACAACAGCAAATTATTATAAAAGACACATTTCTTGTTTTGCTCATTTGTACTTCACTAGTATGGAATGAGTGTATTTCCTCAGAGAGGCTGAAATGATAATTGTAACTTTTTTTTTGGTAACACATCTAAATTAAAATCTACAGAGCCAATCGGCTGCCACTTTTTGACATTTGTGTTGACTTATTTTTCCTGAACAGAAGTAAACATGCCAAATGAAGTTCAGCAGTTTTACACTAGCATTTCTTTCATATTCACAACAATTTCCTTGAATTAAAGTGCAGATCCTTTCTTAAAAGCATTAAGTTACTGAAAGAGAGTCTATGGAAATAAAACTGTCTTTGTGTCCATAGGTGATACATTTTCTGTGTTCTCAAATATAGGTGTAAATTGAAACCCAGTAAAACTAGCAAGAGCAAACAGGGAAAGAATTAAAACACTATGTCTTTGTTGTTTCATTTCCTTTACTACGGAGCGCAATCAATACTTTACAACAGGGTTAATACGGTCTCTTCAAACATGCTATTATTCTTTCAAAATAGCACAATAACTTTATTAGTTATGCTGTCTGCAGTCTTTCCAAAGTGACAGGACTGTGTGGGTGTGCAGATTGGAAGTAATTTTCTTGGTGCCCTCTGTCGGAGTGTTTTCCCTGCATGCTGACAATAGTAGCGAGCACCGCACAGCTGCAGGGAATCTGAGTGGTGGAAGTTCTTGTTCTAATTAGTATAATTAACACAAACAACAACAAAAAAAAGGAAGGCCCACACTGAGCAGCTCGCTTTTTCTGCTTAGTAGTTATTGAATATGCAGAGCCCACATCTGCTAAGGCTTTACTATGCGAGTGAGCTTTGCAGTGCTGGGTTCCCCTCCTCAGTTCCAGTCATATTCAGGTGCACTGAAAGGTGCTTTAAAAGATAGTCTGGATATTAATCAAATCACTAGCTGTGTCTCTTGTCACACCTTATTGCAAAAAGCATCTGTTTTCTAAGTAAATACACGTGTGTGAGCATTAGCCTCATTTGCTGTGGCAACATCACTTGCTTTGGGTTTCAGGTGGATCCAGTGTTCGCAGGGCAAGGATAGAGGAAATTGCCTTTGTGCTAAAATCAAGACTGAGCAGGTATAAGAATAATCTACGTGAACAGGCCAGCCTGTTAAGCCTCGGTTGAATGGCCAAGATGCTGATCCAGACTTGGAGAGAAGTGTGCTGCCAAACTTATTATTTGAGGAGTTTTTAAAAACCCAGTGACTCACTCCTGAATTGGCTTGAATCTCATGGTCCTAGAGACTACCATCCTAGGTAACTTTGTCTGTACACATTGTAAGTTTGGGCACAAAAAAATATATATTTAATAAATAAATATATAGTTTTCTCAAGCCTTGGCATTCAAGTGACCTAAACACCATTAGTTCAACTTATAAACCCAAGATGTCAGTATTCTGATAAGACAATTTAAAAATTTGTCTTTGATTGCACCTCTCAATTCAATAAAAGGGCAGAAATGTGATATCCTTGCTTCCAATGAAAATTCCCTTTGGTATAAAGAGCTGCATTTGTGTAGGAAAGAACAGTTCAGCCCAAACAGAAGTGTTACTCAGGACTGGTCTCAGTGGAAGAACTATAGCAAAAGTCATAGTTTGGGAAGGGATGAATAGGAAAGACAGATTTGTTGACCAGCGTGTATGAAAGCAGATGAATTGAAGAGAGCTTTACCTCTCGCTATTAGATCCATGTGAAACAACCCAGACTGCCTCACCTGGCAAAGTCAGAAATGGTCATATCTGCATGAAGTGATAAATTTCCTATTCTTTTTCTTGTCAAGACTGAGTCACTCATCATGCGGCAGCCTACCCATGCGGGAAAAGATTTATGCCTGGAGGGAGCTGATATAGAACCTGCAGATGGGCTTATTGGCTTTGAAAAGCAAATAATTTTCCATTAATATTTCCTGTAAAGGATAAGGCCCTGATATCTTTCAGATGAGCTGTAATTAGGCTATTATTTGAGGTCTTGGATACTGCAGATGATAACTGTGCAAGTCATAGCCTTTTTCTAAATTGCCCTTTCATCTTGCAGTCTGGCTTTATGTCTGGATATAGCAGTGAATGAATCACTCATGTTAATTAACAGTCAACATATCACCTGCATGAGTTGCTTGTATGTTTTTTTCTCTTTGTGTAGGCCTCACCTCAGACATGCATTATTAGTAGTAAACTATATTGTAAATGCACCCATTCACTGTTTGGTGCTGTGCAAATATGTGTAAAAGCACGGACCCACAAAAGCATAAAATCTAAAGAAAAATAGAATTAATGGCACTATTACTCTAGCCTGAAACTCTGTGAGCATCAGTTAACTCTCAACACAGGAATCTTGATTGTGCAGCTTGACTCTTCCTTAGAGATTTTTTATTCCTTGTATGCAGTCCGAAGGACATGTATTTCCTCAACTAGTTTTAAATTGAATAAGCCTGATAGGCTTTTTAATAGCCTTTTTTTCATGTAAAAGGAGCTAAATATGACACTTACATAACACTTACAAGAATTATGATATGTCGCAAATGTACATTGCTCAGTTATAATGCTCTGAAATACTCGTTTGGGCTTTCTCAATTCACTGGTATTTCTTTTCAGATGTTTTTTATGTGATCACTTACCCCTTAAGTAATTAGTAAGAGTGAGCTTACCTGAAATAGATGGAGTAGTCCTTGATATTGCTGTCATTAAAAATGAGAAATTCTGCAAGAATTACAGAGAAAGTGTTCGATATACAGAAGAATGAAAAGTGCACAGGCACCAAGGAATTAATAAATACCTACCTTCACACACACACTTTCTTTACTAGAAATTGTAACAAGATTGAGGGGTGAAAGACGTTTGCAGATATTTTCTGAAGGACATAATTAGATATGAGGTGCCGAGAGCTGGAAGAAAGAAACTTCGGAGATTTTCCAGAGCCAGAGCATAAGGGATGGAAGAAAATGGGATGTTAGTGAATAGCAGAGGTTTGGAAGGCTTCAGGCAGGTAAGGGCAGAATGACTGCCTTTTGGCTTTTCTCCTGTCATGGAGCTGGATGTCCAGCAAAGACTGAAGGTCTGGAGGAAAGAGGCAGTGCCCAAAGGGACACCTAGGTGGACTAGGACAGCGGCATGATGCAAATGGCCTCCATCCGAGATATGAAAAGTAGGGCCAAGGTAAAAATGGACAGAGAATAACCTTTCTAAAGCATTCTACATTTGGTTTAGTTGTTGGGATGGTCTCTTTTTTATGGTTAATCAGGGGAATGGTAAACAGGTTTCTAACTGATTGGTGCTGTCAGAGACACGTCTCCATGTGTCAAGACTTTGTTCTTTGTTCTATCTGTCCTAACAGATAGAATCAACCTGACTACATAGATTTTGTGTTTCTTTTTTTCCTCCAACTAGTTATATCCTTGATCTAGAGGAGATAAAACTATTAGGTGACAAATGAAGTGTTAAAATGTATCTAATTTAACTGCATTACACCTGCAGTTAGCCTCATAGAGGTTAAATAAAAATAGGCACCGTAAACAGCAAACAATTTCATATGTTTTATTTTCACCGGCAGGGTGCTTGCATGGGCCTTTGTCTGGACATATCCAACTGGAGCAGAAAGAGATTTCCACTTCTCTTCTTCCACTACTTTTTACTAAATGCTAAGAGAAGCTAACTGTGCATTCCCTGGTTCATAATAGCACAAAGTCTTTCAGGGGAGTTCAGGTCACCTTAACTGGCTGTAGGGAGACAGACTTCACAACAAGCCAGGTGAGGACAGCTCTGTGACCCATCCTGCCCCCTCAGTAGATTGCTAGGAGGTGGCAGAGCCTTAAAAATACTCCTTCCATTTGAAAGGGAATATATATCTGTGTCTTACACAGTAGTTGCAGTGGTGGAATATTTTCTGTTTTGTTCCTCTTTTAGTTTTGTAATAAATAACTTCAGTCAGTAATGTTGAAGACAGAAAAATAAAATTCCAGCTAGTATGCCATATGTTGATTTGCAGCTAGGATGCAAACCCTGCACTCAATAACAGCTGTGGGAAACAGCTCTGCTATCCAGCTGCCATCACCGTTTTCTTTTTGGAAAAAGGAAAATGTGTTTCTGTATCTGAGGTCATCTGAGGTACATGCTCTAGAGTGTACATGCTCAGTTCTGGCATTACGTTTTGTGAAAAACTTATACTGATCAACAGTAAGACTTTAGCTGCACCAGAGCTTTCTGTGAATCAGTCCTAATTTTAACCCCTTAGATTTAGAAGTGATAGACATATGTCTCTGGCATTGCCACTGTCATTGAATATTTGCTATTGTATAAAACTGGCTAGTGAACTCGATGTTTTGCTGAAAGGGAGAAAATAATTAATTATGTTAACTGTCATAGGTTATGAAGCTTCCCAGAACTGACATTTTTACGCTGTGAATCGCTGACTCATGCGAAATACTTCTCGGATCACCATAAACGTGTGTGTGTTGTGGTTCTACAGGTGAGCTGCTCACAGATTTTCAATATTTTTTTTCCCATTGAAGTGTGTTGTTTCGCAAATGTGACAACAAACTATTTTGAGAAAGGCTTTCACATCACCAGTTATTACCAGTGCTCGCAATGGAGGAGGTTTTCCAGCAGACACTTCTGAATAACTTGGATATTAAACTTGCAGAGAGGTCCTTTGTCCTAAATTAATATTGTAGCAAATGGAGTCACATGCACTTTCAGAGTCAAGATACACTTATTAAGTCCCAACACTACACCATTCACATGAAAATGCTCTGAAAGTGTTTTTTACCTCCAGAACTGGATTAATATCTTTAAAACACACTCACAAGTTTAATTTCATAAACTAAATATTGGGAAAATCAAAAGTAGGTGTGGATTTCCTTTTTCAGAAACACAGGAAAATGTGCGGTAGGAGAGACATTGCTTTTGTGTCCTCCCAGAAACAAAGAAATCCGGTTGCTTATTGTCTGTGACCTTTATTGCAAGCACTTATTTCATGTGTATTTCCTTGCCTTTCTCTTCATGTTGAATCCTAGGATAATTCATAAAAAAATAAATAAATAATTCCATGGAGTTATTTGTGTTTAAGTTAATCTCACCTCATGTCATAGGTTTTTTTTTTTTTTTGACTTTCTTTTGTTTTAAATAGTTATACAGAGGATGTTATTTAATAATTGAAGGTCAAATAGAACCATATTAGTGTGGCTAATGGGACACATTGCTAATATTATAACGTCTCACAGCCTCATCGTGAGTTACAGCCATATGATATTTCATACTGTACAATAATGAAGAAAAGAACTCCTCCTCCAAGATCAAGTGATTGGGACAAGGGACACCAAACAGCTACGGGCAGGTCAGGAAGTAAAAGGAAATAATGTCTCGCTGGCAGAACACCCATTGCCTAACTGGTTTTGAGGATACTTTCATATAAAAGAAAGATTGTAACTGCTTGTGTACTTTGAGTTGTGGTTTTCATATCCTTTGGTGGAGAAAAATATCTTAGAAAAACATTTGTCTGCACCTACAAGTTCTTGATTTTGTTTAAATTCCTTTGACAACCAGAAATATTTATGAAATATTTCTTCCCTTGTTAATATGCAAAGGAGCTCTTTTTTTGTGCTGGTCTATGGTGCCTCTGCCCCCTTTTTCTGGAGCTGCTGAAGCTGTAAAGGAACCCATGGAAACGTATCTGCATTGCACAGGAATGTGTTACACCTACATATCTGTAGAGATCCTGTGCGTACTTGCACACAGCATACCTACGTGATCACAGACAAGGATGGCCAGAACCTCAACTAGTGTAAAGCAGTGCTGTTCACCTGGCAGACTATGTAGTTCCAGTACCTAAATGTTGTGCGTTTTATTTTGGTTTCAATGCAAAACTACATTCTTGCTACATTGTGGCTAAGAACCTAAAATCCACGGAACTTAGACAAGCAAAATTAAAGTCACAGTAACTTGCTCCCTTTGACATACAAAATATGGTGCTTCATTATATGTTTATTTTTAGTGCATGTACAATGCAACATGAGGGACTCAAAGTTACCATGGGAACCATAACTTTGAATTTGTGACTTTTTATGCATTCATTCTTTTCCTGCTATGTTTTATATTTAAAAGTGTATAGTAAGGAAAAAGGAAATATTGGACTGAACCAGTGGTACACTGGTTTGATTAGTATCAGGAGAAGAATAAAAAAGGTAAAATAACATAAATAGTTAAATATATATATATATGATTGTCACAACTGGATGAGTCTGGATAGAACTAAAGGGACCTGGCAACAAAATCCCAAACTGCTGCATATATACATCCCAAATTTTATACATCTGCCCTTATTGAACTGGCATCTGAGAGTGACCATCCATCTGTCACTCTATTGCAAAGGAGAAACAAATAGCTATGAAAAGGAACAGAAAAAAAATGGATCTAAGCTCCTATTTGGAGATTCAACCTTAGCTGCTGAAGATGGTAAAAGGTTAATATTTTTTCTAACTCTTGACATTAAAAAAACCCTTTTTTTCTCTCTCTCTCAAACCATATGTATCCCAAGGCAGTTCTATTTTATCTGTCTTTATTGCTCAATCTACATTGTAGTCTGAAAAGAAAGAGAACACTGTGACCACTGTCCCGTTTTGGAACTGTAGAAAGAGAAAGATAGAGCAGTAGATCCAGTAATAGACATTTTGAAGCAAACTGTCCTGAAAGTCATTATCCAAAATCATCTCAGGCTTCCTGTATACCAAAATGAGGCCCAGACACTCTTCAGCAGAAAACTGTGTTAGTTTAAGTTTTGATAGTTCGTTCCATCAAAGTCAAGAAGAGGAAAGCTTCCCCTCCTCAAAAAAGGAAGAGAAGAAAAAAAAAGTTGCTTTTCTGTTGGAGCTGAGAGCCCTGAGCCTCCCTGGTGGAAGGAACCAGCCCGTGGGAGGGAGCTTGTACCCCTCAGGAGGATACTCTCATTTGAGCCACCCCGTTACCTTCCCTGGGACATGGGGCTTTCGCCATGTAGGCTCCCGAGATAAAGTCACTGAGATCCACACTTGGCACTCATTTCACATTAGGCTGATACTGATGGACAGTGTTTTCTGCTGTCTGTTTGACTGCCATCCTGCCACAATTCCTGCCTGACATAACTCCATCTGTGTGAGTTTTATGCTTTGCGCAGTTAACTGCAGGGTGAAGAAAGTCTGATGTTATCTGAGATTTTATTTACAAACTGTGCACAAACATGCACCGCTCTTGCTGTGCCTGTAATGCTCCCATTGGTTTCTCCGAGTTCCTGCAACATAGTGAATAAACCAGTTTCCAGGTTATTAGAAGTGTACTAGTGCATGCCTGCATGTAGCAGGGCTCCTTGGTGGATCAGGGTAAACTAGTGCTTTCTTACTTCTGTGCTTTACTGAATAGAGGTGTTTCAAACAACATCCCAGGTGAAGTTGTGAGAAGCTTTTGATATAAGGATGCAAACAGTTAAATACAAACTAAAGTCATCAGCAATATTCGTGTTACTATTTTTAAGGCTCAGGTGAGCACTCCGTGCTGGTAATAAAACGCTCTGTGGTACAGACAAGCATGCAGACAGTGCTTGTCTGTACCAGGCCTTCCTTCAGAGGGGTTAGGTAGCTCCAGAAGCCAGGGAATCCTCTGTGGCACACAATGTGTAAGTACACAATACATAAACCGTATCCAGAGCTGTGCTTTCCTCTGCAAGCTGGTTTCTACAGGAACTAGAAGGTCAGTGCCACTTTTATCTGGCGTAACGCTGAAGTAACCTACTGTACTCATTCAAGAAATCCATGAATCATCTCCACATTCGCTCTCTAAGAAGATATTCATGACTCATCTCCACGTGTGCTCTCTGAGACTCTTTCTTCTCCATGAAGACTGTGCAGCTGTGTATAACCATTGCTGCCCATGTGACCATATTGACTCCCAAGAACATTGCTGCCCATGTGACCACACTGTTTCTCAAGAACATTTGTCTTAAGACTACGCTTAAACAAGCCCAGGCAAGTTTTTGAATTCCATTTTCCAAGCAATCCTTTGTGTTGGTCTGTTTCTGGCACCATTCTCTTGACCAACATGACATTCAAGCTTGTATAGGAAGCAAGAGTCACTTTGATAACTTTCTTGATAAATCTATCTTTGGGAAAATTTTAAGATGATAGCTTTTTTTTTTAAATTGGTTGTTTTGCAGCCCACTCATTTAGTTTTATTACCTTAACTACTTCCTGTTTACTACTTTTATTATTTTATTTACTTCCCATTTATTACTTTTATTGCAGAAATGTCAAAGGAATGGAGGATTTCCCTATACCTTCCTCTCGCCATTATCAATGGTCTTGGGTGTACTCCAGGCAATTCCTGGGTAATATTACTGCTACTAGAAGGCTTGCTCTTCTCAGCCTGCTCTCATTAATGCTGGTCTGCTGTTCTATTACTAGTATCATCAGTTATCTTTTCACTTGTGCATATTAAAATAATATAAAGAAGTCATAAGTCCCCTTGCAAAATCCATTTACAAGTAGATGACCACTTACACTAGTTTCTGTTGATTAAAATAAATTACAGTATGTAAAGAATTAATAGAGAGCTCAGAGCAATTAAAGGGACACAACTGTTTTTTTTTTTTTTTTCTAAGCATTTTGGCCCTTTTTCTTGCATTCATAACCCTGGGTCCAGTCTCCACTGCACTGTGGAGCCTCAGAGAAAGTTGAATATAATGTGTCTTTGTCCTCTCTTTCTCCAGCTCCCGCTTCGCCCTCTGTTCCTAGCTCATGTTTGTACACAAAAGCGTACACATTATTCATGGTGGCAGCAGCAAATCTGGACGAGCAGGGTCCCTCGCGGATGTGGAGCCAGAGGGCATGATCAAACATGCAGTTGTTGCTGACGGATGGCTCATTCACACAGCCTGAACCCAAAGTAATTCCTTCTACTATGTACCTAGGTTTATTGTTAAAGCAAAATTATTTGATTTTTATTTGGGTAATGTATCTGCTAGAAGGGCGTGTGTGCATACAAGTTGTTGTATCTGAGAGCATTGAAATGTATAATATTAATGAGACCATGATGTCGTCTTATTAGTAAGACAACTTGTCCTTTTTTGTCAGTGAATTGCAAAGATTTGTCAAGGCCCAGTTTAATCTACTCCCTGTAATAGGATTTGTCTGTAGCTTGAGGAAACAGAAGCTTGTAATGCATAGGGTTATTAGGAGTAGGATGTGAGCTATGTGAGGCTCTTTAATAAAATATAATATCAGTATATTCAATGAATATGGAAAGAGAATTTAAATATTTCTCATCACAACCTTCATATATCTTGGGAG
This sequence comes from Crypturellus undulatus, assembly GCA_013389825.1. NCBI lineage: Eukaryota > Metazoa > Chordata > Aves > Tinamiformes > Tinamidae > Crypturellus > Crypturellus undulatus. The sequence continues at coordinate 572,757 of VWPW01020728.1, forward strand.
AAGAGAATGATTCCAATTAAAAAAAAAGGGGGGAAAAGCAAGAGCTCTCTGAATTCTAGCCTTCTCAGAGTTAAATATTGATGTAAGCTGGAGTTCAGTTCAAGAATCTCATTGCCCCTGCTGTAACCATTAAACTAAATGCTGCACCCATTCCAAGACAAGGTTAATGTATTTAGGGAACTTGAAGAACAACAGCACTAGGTGCTTTCATGTACACCCATGCGTAGCCCTTTGCAAACAAGGCAGCTTTAAACAAGGCAAGATAGAGCTGCCAGGAGGTACAAAGTATTCTGCCCTCTGAGTTTCCTCACTTCCTATCACCTTTGAGACAGGCGAAAGCATTTGCAGCCCTGAACCTTCCTCACCTCCTCCCTCAGCATCCTAGCAGGAAACACAGAAATCGAAAGCTTTAATTGCCTCCTTTTACAAGTTGTTTAGGTGTCCCTCCCGAGCAAGGAATCAGCAAAAGCTGATTGAATTTGTTGTCCTTGTTTTAGAGAGAGCCATTAGGGACAGGGCTCTTCTTTGTGTGCCTCTGAGCTGTCTGGTACATCGCAGTGGGAAACAGAATACTTTCACATAACATTTCTGATCCTGCTCCTGCAACAGAGTGAGACCCATCACCACCATCCCAGGCTCACTGATGTGTACCGTCATATCTCTGTTACTAGCAATTCCTGAAACTGAAGTAACTTAAAATAACCAAGACTGGCATCTTTTAGTCAATAGAGTTTTGCAGCCCTGGTATTATAATAAATTCACTGTTTATCTTTCTGGTTCATGTGCCCAAGTTCATGTGTCTAAGTTAAATATCTAGACTGTCAGTCACTGTCAAAATGTCACTAAGTCTATTGAGCTCTGAAATCACAAAAATCTTTTCTTACTTGTAGTATCTTATTCCACAAGCATACCTTGACTGTAGACCTCCAAGCAGTACCCTGGGGAAAATATACACTTTGAAACCAGGCATCCTTGTTTCCAAAACTGGTTGCCTTAGAGTACAAGGTCTAGATTCAGATTGCTATCTGCCTGGCTCGCTGGCTGCACTGGTGGGTTCGATATCCATAGGTCTCAGTCTGAAGAAAGAGATCAAAGGGAGCAAGAGGGACAAATTTCACTTTCTTTCTGTCTGTTCTTAGTGATAATGTTTTGCAAGAATGGCAGAAGTGTGGAAATAAGTATGGTAAGTTTTTTTTTTTTAATTGAGAGATATTTATGTGGGGTTAGCTATTATGAAAATAAAATTATCTTTGGACAATGATAAAAGAAATGAGAGGAGAAAAAAAGGGGATTTTTGTTTTTGTAAGGAATTCTCCTCAGTTCAATGCCTAAGAATTTGCTACTAATTAACCTAAGTTAATCTGGAAAACAAGGAAGTTGAGTTCCTTATATAGAGTCATTTGCTAAAAGAATGAAACCTGGATTTTATCTCAGATAGACAGAAAGGAGAAAGGGCATGTGTCATTTTTTCACATTAATTATATCTGAGACGAAAACCACAGGGCAAAAGCAGCAGAGGGAAATTTAGACGAGTGATGACTCAGATATGCTCCACCAAGGCTTTCCCCAGGTCATGGGGAGTGTACTTCCAGCAACTCCAGAGCTGGTGATCTGGCCTGTGGAGAAAGAGCAGACTGCTGTTCTTGGAGCCTCATCCATTTTCTGCCAGAAAGATTATTCATATCAGGAATTGCTGTGGTGAGGCTGCTCTTGAAGCTCAAATTGGGCCTCTCCAAAGAGTGGCATGTCTCCATCTGCACTCCTTCCCTTAAGCATCTCAGGTACCTCCTTTGAATCCTTCCTTCAAAAGTAGATATTGCCTCTTTTTTATTAGAGAACATGGAACATAAAACATCTTTGTTATTGCTACTCAGCTTGGGCTCCCAAAGGTTTTACTTATGATGAGCAACATGACATCCAAAACATTTCATAACTTCCTGCAGAAATTTGAAGTCAGTAATTCTTAGTGACATCTAACATAGCACAGCATTGAGCTGATTGAGAGCCTAGCTCACCAAGGGACTTGAGGAGCACAGCACTGAACTGCACTCAGGGAGACTACAGTAAAGTCTACGTGTCTGCAACATAGCTCCAAGATGCCTTGGGTCTTTATACACTCGCGGAGCTTAGCCAGAAGGGAATATCACGGAGAGAAATAGGATGACTTCTTTTCTCCTTTCACAGAGATGAACAATTTCACCAGCTGCAAGTCCCAGCCACAAATCCTCCCCAGTATTAGGGACCTAAGAACGAAGCACTTCCTTTTCTGACTAAGTCAGAAAAAGATGTACCTTTGCCGTTTTACTATTTCTAATAGCAAATGGTACAGTAGTAAAAAAAAAAGCACAGCAGGGTATAATACAGGGTGCAAATCCATCCTTTGCCTGAGCTGAAGCAGAAACTAGAAGGCCTCTTCAATATCCGAAATAAACATGTTAAGTACAGGCTATAGGGAGATCCTGAATGCATTTGGAAGCCTCCTAGAATAGGAGAAGCCACCTCTATCACACAGCTACTTTTGCCTGGATGGATGCACATCAGACCCTTGGCCCCGACACATTTCCAAGTCTGTTCACAGGAGAAAAGCTCAAAAGAGACCAAGAGAGCCCAGCCTCAGAAAACATGACAGCTAGATGAGACGTTTAATGACAAACCGAGAGGGCATCAAGCAGGTAAAAATGGAAGCAGCTTCTCCCATTACTGCCAGTGGGTTCTGTATATAAGGCAGAATTACCTGGTACAGTCGCAGCTGCCAGCTCCCTCCTCAAATGAAGCTGGCGTCCAAGCCTGCTCCTGTGCTCCAGGGAAATGCTCTATCGTCTCTAATAATATAATGAGGGCGATTGCTCCTGTCTTTTCACTATTTTGCTTGGATCAGATGTGATTCCAGGAAACCAACGCGACCAGGCTTTGCAAGAGCAATAGTTAGGGGCAGGAAATACCTCATATACAAATTCTACTGAGTTTTGGGAAAACCTTCAGGTGTTTTGTCAAAGAATTTAAGTGAATAATGTGAGAGAGTCTTGGAGGTTTTGGTGCTTAGAGACTGAACTACAGTGGCACCCTGTGGTATTAGCAACCCCACAAAATTAAAGGGAAATGTGGATATAAAGAGTGTGGACATAAAAACACTCAAAAATAGTATTTTAAACTTTTAAAATGTCCTTAATTAATTATTTTCCCACTCAGAATTTGAAGTATATCTACCCTTAGAAATAATCAAATTATTAAAAAAAATACGAACAATGAGTTACAGCGATGTGAGGAAAAACAAGGGCTGACAAGTCAAGTCATGAACGAAGTGGGAATGACGTTCTGCAAAGTTAGACTATTTCTGGATGTAAATTATTTTATTAAAGCACACAAGAGAGAACCTGCTTCTAATAAAATGGTTGAAAATCCCCGCTAAGCTTACCATGTCTACTACAGCTGCAGGCTACTGAAAGGTTTTGAGTTTTATGGGCCAAATTTTGCTCTCACCAGTATCTTATTTAATCTCAACAGAAGAGTCATTGTTTCAAGCAGAGTTTGTAAACAATGAACCTGCAAAATCATCATTTTTAGCTTTGGAAAGAGAAATTCTTAAGTTAACTTCACTTTTCTAAAGTTGACTGAGGCTTTAAAGTAGAGCTCGTACTTCATGGAACTGCAGAAGTAGCAATAGTTCACACGATTTTTTATTTTATATGCAACAATAGAAAAAATAGTCAATCTTTGTGTACACAAATGCACATATTGTAGTTGCTCTATTAGTGAGATAACACATATCATCCATCAGATGCGGTAGTAACAATTCTAGTAATTTTGGACAAAGCTAAGCAAAAATAACTAACAGGAAAAATTCCTACATTACAATGTTAAAGCTATCAAAGGAAGGAGCACTTACACCGTTTAAAACCATTACTGTCTGTTTTTTCTTCCCACATAGAATCTCTTTCCATATAAGCATAAATAATTAGGCGGTAGTTAGAAAATGACTTTTGGATATAGATCTTAACCATAGAAAGTTGGGCAGTTGAAACAGCAAGCACCAAAATTTCATTAAAATTTCATTGGACCCGGAGCGCGGCGAACAGAGCGG
>VWPW01020729.1:979-34807 GCA_013389825.1 Crypturellus undulatus
CGGCGGCGCGGCCGAGGTGATCGAGGACGCGTACGGCGGCGGCGGCGGCGAGGCCTGCGAGATCCCCGTGGAGGTGAAGCCCAAGGCGCGGCTGCTGCGCAGCTCGTTGCGGCGCGTGGGCGCGGCGCGCGCCGGCGGCCTGCTGGGCGCCAGCTTCAAGTCCACGGCCTCGGTGCAGGAGCTGGAGGGCGCCGCCGACTACGAGCGCCTCAGGAAGGAGTACGAGATCTTCCGCGTGAGCAAGAGCAACGAGGTGGCCTCCATGGTGAAGAAGGAGGCCAAGCTGGACCGCGAGAACAAGCGGCTGCGCGCCGAGCTCCAGGTGGGCTGCGCCTGCCGCCGAGAAGCGGCCCCCGCGCCGCCCGCTCGGGGCCTCAGCAGGGGAAGCGTCGCTGCTCGCGGGGATGGCCTCGCTCCATCCCTCCGTGCCTCCCTCCAGGGCTGACCGCGCGTTTAATCCCCGCAGGCGCTGCAGAAAACCTACCAGAAGATCCTGCGGGAGAAGGAGAGCGCCCTGGAAGCCAAGTACCAGGCCATGGAGAGGGCGGCTACCTTTGAGCACGACCGAGACAAGGTCAAAAGGCAGTTCAAGGTACAGGTTTTGTTTTGTCTTGTTTTGTCTTACTGCTCTGGGGAAGTGACCAAAGGAAGAAGGTGATGGTGCCGCAGGGTCCCATTTGCCCAATGGGCTGTTCATGAAGCCCTCTCTTCTTGAGACAGCTGATCTCTCATAGCTCTGCCTAATTATATCCTTCAAGATAATCCTGCCATCCATCTCTGCAAAACAAAGACAAAACAAAGGTTAATGAAAAAATATCTTATATTATTTCTTAAGACACTATACGTTGTGTTGTTAAGACACTATGCGGACACTAGGCTCTGAAACTAAATCCCTGTGTCCTTCTTACACTGGTCCTTACAGCCCTCACGCCTGAGAGTGACAAGTGAACACGGGCTGCCCGTCTCCTACCTGTTGAAGGAATGTATGCATTTAAACACAAACTTTAATTCCTTTGGAGTAAATTGTATATTTAGCACTGTCATGTTTTACACTGTTAGCTTATATGAGAGAAAAATGCGTGTGGTATATCTCTTTCAACCGCTAAAAGAAGAGAGCCAGCTAAGGAAAAGTGTTAAGGCTGCCTTTAGGATGCCTTGAAAGGACAAGTGGATGCATCTTATTTCCTCGTATTAAGGCAGACTCCTAACTTTCATAATGTAAAAGAGAAATGTTAAAAAAATAAGTAATTTCTAGCTATGTTTTCCAACTAGTTTTCATGCTCCTGATGTCTTTTTGTTCACATTTTTGAGCATTTCCGTGTTAAATGAATGGTAAAAACTTATATTTGTAAGTGGAAGTGGATACTAGCATTTGAGGAGCTAATAAGGAATTTTTAGAGGTTATAGTTTGTACTTTAAAGCTGTTTTTTTCCTACTTACAGATTTTTAGGGAAACTAAAGAAAATGAGATTCAGGACTTATTGAGAGCCAAACGAGAGCTAGAAGCAAAACTTCAGAGATTACAAGCTCAAGGAATCCAAGTGTTTGACCCTGAAGAGTCTGATTCTGATGACAATTGTACAGATGTTACAGGTGAGAGTTCCATCTTTTGCATTTTATGTTGAAAAGTGGCTGAAGTCTATGAATGAGAAAGCCTAAGATAAATATTTTGATTCTGTTGATAAAAGGTTTATTGGACTGGGTTTAAAAGCATTTTTTTCTCAAAAATTTTTGAGGGATAAACAGAACTGACTTTACAACCTTAGTTTGTATTGTGTTTAAATTTCTGGTCATATTCATGGATCAAGGGAAAAAATGGAGAGTTGTCTAGACACAGAGACTTGAAATTCCATGAACAGTTCTGAGTTCACAGTTCGACTTGTTTTCTGTGTATAGTTTTTCTATCTTTTTTATATTAAATTCAGTTTCAAATTTTTACCTCCCTTCCTACTTTTTTCCTAAATCAGTTTCATTCTCTTACTTTGTGCATGAAAGTTTTATGTAGTGGGTCGCATAGTCACATAGAAAGTCACATATTGGTTGGCAAAGCTGCAATCCAAGCATATGGCGAAGAGATACTGTGAAAACTCTTTCACACAGCGCAGAAAATTTATTTCAGTTCTGACCTACAGCCACTTCATGCTGTTTTAATTGCAGAACTTTGCTGGACAAAAGTTGAACAAAGATTTTTGTAATATGCACAAATGACTGCAGCAATGCTGTGAACTGTTTTCCTTCAGCTGATCCAAGTCAGCATTTGAACCCAACAGATCAGAGCAATCCATGTAATAACAAATTCTGTTTATTTTGTTTCTCAGCAGCATGGCTTCTCAGTGACTTTGGGCAAGTGCCCACGTAGAGCTAGAGCCCACAAAGGTGTGAGTGAATGTACTCGAGGAGAAAATGTTCTGATTAGTAGCACGTGAGAGCAGGTTTCAGCTAGGGTATTTAGCTGAATTGGTGTTTTACCTTGTTTACTGACAAGGAGAGTTTTGTTTTGCTTTGTTTTTTCGATTCTTAGCTGCTGGGGCACAATCGGAGTACTGGAATGGAGGAGCTTTGGGCAGCGAGCCGTCCATGGGCAGCATGATGCAGCTTCAGCAGTCTTTCAGAGGACCTGAGTTTGCTCATAGCTCTATAGATGTTGAGGGACCTTTTGCGAATATAAACAGGGGTAGGTAATGGTGTACATGCCAAGTTGTGCTTATGTATTCGGTGACTATGGTTATGTGCAGCAGGGATTTTAGCAAATTGAGGTAAAAAATACTTCACTGTGAATAATTCATATGTGTTTTATTCATATGGATCAAGAAAGTTTATATTTTTTCCCCAAAATTCTCTACTTCTTTATGAATGTTGCATACATAACATGCATAAACTATTTTCTCTTTTTTTCATTGGAATTTTCATTTGTTCTGCTAGGGGGTAGTTCTTGGAAATCTAACTGCAAGACCAAGATCTCTGTGTTATTAGATGTGAGAAACTACGAAGTATGTCTTAACAATTCCAGTGTTATGCTGTGGATACTACTGGTTCTTGTTGTAAAACTGTGTTTCCCACATGGCCTATTGCAAACTGTCTTCCACTAGAACCTGTCCTTAGGCTCTAGGCTGTTACCCTGCCGGGGTACTGAAAGAACAGTGTGTACTTGGCTTGAAGGAATGTCCAACCAAAAATGCGTAAAATAAGTTTTAAAAAAATCATTGTTTTTCTGTAGTGAATTGACATGCAATATAAAAAGGGACATATAATACTTAAAGCAAGGGATCTCAAGAAGAATTTTACATATTGTTTCATTTGCATATATTAGCAGAATTTAATTGAAATGCACTTAGAACTGGAAAAAAGTATGTTGGATTAGGGGTGATTTTTATTATTGCTGCATATTTTTACAACTATCAACTTGGTTTTGCGGATACATTTCATCCATCCTATTTTAAATGAAATACGATTGTAGCAATAATATTTATGCATTTAACACTATTACGTTTTGCCACATTGTCATATTTTTTGTGTATTTTTTTTATAAAATTATATGAGTCCTTTAAATTCAAAATTTTAAAATCAGATCAAAAATAGTTGAGTAAAACTATTCCTGCTATTTTAAATAAGATGGGCTATTTGTAAAATGGGTGACTTATTATCTGTTTTATAGTATAATCGGATCCAAAAATCTCTGCTTCCATTTTTTCATTTGTAGATGACTGGGATGCTGCTGTTGCTAGTTTGTTACAGGTTACTCCTCTGTTTTCCCACTCTCTGTGGAGTAACACAGTAAGGTGTTTTATTATTAGTACTGATGAGACTCAGCCAGAAGTGGACATCTTCATTAGGGTGAGTATCTCACAAACTTACATGAACTGATATGCTGAGTTTCACTTTCACTGTGACACTTGCTCAAAATTTGCTCCAATATTCCACCAAAGCTTTAGTAACTGTATTATGATTTCGTTAGAGATAATATTGTCAATGATTTCAGGGGGAGAAGCGGTGTAGAGGAAAGGAACTGGGATTTATCTAGTAATCCTTACTATTATGCAGATTTAGTAATAAAGCACAGTTATTGAAATTTGCTTTCAGAGCTACTCACCAAAACTTCAAAGAATCTGTGAAACAATGGGATACTTCTTTCACGTTGTTCATTTTCCAGCAGAAAATGAAAGTCATTTTAAGGCTGCAAGGAAATGGGAAATTGAAAAAAGTTCGCTAGTCCTTTTGCTCCTACATTTAACTTTGCCAAGGTAAGTGGTTGCCTGGTGTGTAAAGAAAAAGGAAACTGGCAACTATGCATAGCGCATAGCTTATTAGAATGAATGTGATCTATTGCTCAGTACATTTCCTAATTAGGAGCTTCTATGTGATACTCCTTCAAACTTCAGATTTACTAGTGCAGATGATAGGTAAAAGAATGCATCAGCTTCATAACATTTCCTTTCACCCTCTAGCTATAGATTCTGTTAAAAATCAGCATGAAAGATGCCTTCATATTAGTATGCGAATGTTATACATTCCAAGAACAGCTCTGCCATGCATATTGCTGGTAGAACTGAAAATGGTTGGGATGAATATCTTCTGTGTCTTTCACTTCCTTATCTGTCTCTACACCTGTTTTATTTTGTTACATATTATTTTCTGTCTCTGGCTCTTTCAGGACTGTTTTCATAGCTCTTCTGTGTGCTATCTTACAGAAGAGCCATGAAGGCTACTTCCATCTGCTTGTATTGTCTCTATTGTATTTTCCCGTTCACTGAAGAGCAAAAAAAAAAAAAAAAAGGAGAGGAAATAGGTAATATTCAGGATCATGGAGTGATAATTCCAAAATATCTGTATGAAAGTAAAAAATAAAGCATATATTTCACAGCTGCCATAGGATTAGAGATCTTAAATTATCTAGACACACTCTTACTGTATATAAAACATACTTCCCTAGAGAGCTAAATGCTAGCAGTTAAGACAGCATTGGAATGTTTATGGAAACAGTCGAGAACTACAGAAGATTCAGGTTTGTGTTCTTCTTAAAGAGCTGCCATACTTTCATGCCCTTAGGAAAAAGAACGTGTCAGCAGCTGAGGGGGCGTTGACACCCCGAGAGACGCTATTGCCAAATAATCCAGTTTTATGTATGTGGGCCACAAGTGTTTAAGAATGAAATCCATATTGAAAAATGTCTCCAAAAAAAACTTCAGAAGAGGGCTTCCTGCCAACAATAGTCGTTTTAAAAATTTCTCGTACAAAAGCTGTGATGAAAATTGTAGTGCTCATATGAGAAAAGAATGTGTAGGAGATCCCTTCTGTCAATGCGCGCATGCTCAAGTAGTATAGTTGTATAATCCCTTCTACAGAACAACAGCTCCCTGGGTACAATAACATGGAATCATGGTGGTTATTCCTTTACGTGTACAGATACAAAGCACTTTTGAGATCAGAGGTATAAGTCTGCAATCAGTGTAAATTAAGAAACCTAGCTTATGTCTAATAGATGCAAAAAGGCTTTTCCTAAGAAGTGAAGAAATAGGAGATAAATAATGGCAGGACATAAATGTGACACTCTTTCATCACGTGTGAATCCATGTTATTACTTTTCACTCTGTATATTGATGTGACAGGAGCATCAACTTTTAATTTAAAAAGCAGCAATGTAAGAATTAATAATTGATTTTGATTTTTTTTAGGTAGCAAAAATTTATCTTTTAGCTGCTCTGTTCTGCAGAGTTTGTCTTAAATTCTCTGATTAAATACTTGGTTGCCCTCATAAGAGGGTAAATGACTTTTGAATTAGGTTTTGCAGTGAAATCTGTCTTTGGAGCTTGCGTTGATTGAACTATTTGCTACAGCAGTGTAATATAGCACAAGAATGATGATTTCCAATCTAGTTGTTTGCTGGAGGACTGTGAAGAAGCCTTCTTGAGAAATCCAGAAGAAAAGCCCCGGGTGATTTACCACAGAGTGGAAGATGGCAAAGACAGCTCGGTCCTGGTGCAGCAGTTAATTGAGCAGATTCGTTACGTGAACAAAGCAAAGGTATGATACTTGAATGATGGCAGGAGTTTAAAAGGCTTCTTCCCTGTTAGGAAAAACAGAGTGCTGTTAGCACCCGATTTTAAAAGAAGTTGCATTACACTCATTCTGGATGTTCATTATATAAATAGAGAGATGAAGCTCATTTTATGAAGATAATGAAATTTTTGTTAGGAAAAAACACTGCATTTTCACTGCAAAACCCTTTGCTATAGGAATACAAATTGTCCCCTAGGTTTAGCTATTTAAATGCTGGCATCTAGGTATTTATCTCTTCAGTATCTCTATAGCCCCTCATGAGAGAAAGGGGAACCTCTGCAGAAGTTTCTTTCTCATGAACATAGATCACTTGCCTTTCATCTCTATAAAGGTGACTGTTGGAAACAGCTGAGATTAGTTACCCATTTTTCTTAATGCTTAGGCAAGATGAATCCTCCCTAAGAAGTATAAAAGAATGGAATTTGAATATGTTACAGAATGTTTTTGTGGGTAGTCATAAATACTGTTCCCCATTACTTTCAGTGCTGCTCCATGCTTTGTCATTTATTTTTTTTTCAGATGGTTGATCATATGGGAAGTGTTGAAGAAGGAGCATACGAAGTCTATAATTGTGTGGAAAAGATAATTAAACAGGTAGAATACCTGATGCATTTCACCTTTTTCTGTTCCCACTGCTATTTCTGATCTTAAATGTTGGTAAATGCTACTTTGATGTAATTCAAAGGTTTTATTAATACTTGGTTAGCAAGGAATTCTACAAGTGGCTAGAAAACCCAACTGAGCAATGCCTTAAGGATGGAAGCAATGGAAAAGGATCAGATAGGATTCAAAATTCTTTGTTAACATCACGCTCCATTATGGGATGGGGGGGATAAGGGGAGGCTGCATAATCTTTAGCATCTCTTGTAACAGATACTTCCTCTGAAAAGAGTAAAACCACTGTCCCTAGATCTCGGGGTTCAGTGTTCACTTGGAGTCATTTAATTACCCATTTAGTCATGTTTGCTGTAGCCTAAAAGGGCTACAAAAGGCCTGTTGATGTTAATAGAGTTGCAACCAAATACAGCAGAATATGTTTAAGAACAGCAATTGTACTCTTCTCCTAGTAGTTTTCTTTTTACTCAGGATATTTTGGGCTGTGAAATGACAGAAGTAGAAGACAAGGATGGAGATAATAAGGAAGAGTCCAGTCTTCCTGAAGAAGAAGTTTTTGGTGACGTATTGTGGGATACACATGATGAGCAAGAACAGATGGAAGCTTTTCAGCAGGCCTCTAATTCAACGTGTGAGCTGGGATTTGAGAAAGTAAGTATGTTACAAATGTATATGGATGAAGAGAAAGCTATTACTCTGTCTCTTGTGGGACAAGATATACTTCTGCGGAAGGACCTGTGTCTGAGAGCATCCTTTTAGGGCTGTTGTTCCTTAGGCTAGAAGAGAGCATATGTGTTGTGTAGATGACGTACTTGTTTTCCAGGAGTCATGCCAGTTTGCCTTTTCCTGAATTGCATTGGTGAAGAAGTGGTTGCTGTTTTTACACTGAAGGAAAACACGATAACTCTATGCCAGAAATAGGATGTCCTTCTAGGCTTTTGAAGTCTGTAGGAAAGACTCTGAATGTGGTTTCTTTTTTTTTTTTTTCTCTTCCTTTTTTAAAGGAAATGGGAGCTCTGTCTTGACACCTTAAGTTGGATCCTTTGTATATCAGTAACAAAAAGGTTTCCTCCCATCTTGTAGCCACTCATGTGTGAGAACACGGGAAAACTGAAAATAGAGCAATGCGTAAAAACTCCATAGTTTGTCATTATTTGAAATCAGATTTTTAAAACATTTTAAACTAGGAGTGTCAAGAACAGTGTGTAGATAGGGAAGGTAGAAGGAGTGTATGAAGAACATATTTGAAAGTGGCCCTTAGCAAGGACTGATGTTGCAGCTGGATTTGTGCAACATTCTTTGATGTTGTGCTATAGTATAAGAATATAGTTTCCTTATTATTCTAATTAAATTATTTTCACTCTGGTTTTATTAGCACAACTTTTCCTTTGACTTCATTGCCCGTATTTTGGCAATGGGTTTGAGAAATGCGCCGTCTTTGCTACATAGTAGAACAGTTAAAGAAATAGTAATAGAATATACACATACATGCATATTAACCCAGCCTCCACTCCCCTTGTGCCGTGACAAACTATCCCAAGTGGATTAATATTATTCTATGCTGCTAAACTATTTCACAACATTCATGGGCATTCATGTGGTTGTGCGAAATGTAATAGCAGATTTCAAGTCTGAAGGCTGAGCCCTGGTTAATGGGACTTGATTGCTTTGCTATAACAACAGCGACTCAGTTTATTAGCCCCAAAAATTCTCACTGAATCAAATTTTAAAAAGTTCATATTTTTATGATTTCTTTAAAATAGATAATAAATTTAGTGTTTTTAATGCTTAGATAATAAAATTATTTCCACATGTATTATGTTTTAGTGTTTATCACCTTACCTCTGTAAATCTGCACATGCATTTTGTAATTAGGCAGTTTACCATACCTAGCAGGGTATTTCTTCCTTAAATAGTGAAATAGTTCATAATGTTGTGGGGTTTTTTTAATAGTATTTTGAGCGTCTGAATGACCTAGTAGCAGCACCAGCACCTATTCCACCTCTGCTTGTATCAGGAGGACCAGGCTCGGGGAAGTCTCTCCTTCTATCAAAATGGTAATTAAAAAATATTTTTTCTCTGTATGAAATTTAAGGAAAAAAAGTTCCCATTACATTCAGAGCATTGTATCACCTTAATTAGAAGTAACATGGGAGAAGATAGAAAAAACACAGCCTAAAGTACAGCATTAGATGGTTTCAGTAACTCAGTAGTTTGTCCTTCTCTGATACCCCGTGAGGTCCTTTAGAGTCTTGTACTGAAACCAGTGGAAGGAAGGGGCTGACCTAATAATTTATCCCAGAAATGCATTTTGCAGTCACTTTTAGGCTGTGACAGAATTTGCTACCATAAAAATAAGTTGATAATTCTTAAAAGCTCGATAAGTGCCAGAAAGGGCCCTTGTTAATGACTACCAGCTCTGGGGAGATAAAGAATGGAAACTAACATTAAAAAAAATCAATTATATCTTACAAAATGCTTGATTTACTATGTCGGATAAATAACTCAAAGCCACTATCTAACATTCTGTACCTCCTTTGTCAAAACTGATAGTTTTTAATTGAGATGTAAATATATTTGCAAAACCACGGTCTGTTAGGTGCTTTTTTCTTCACTCACTAGGATTCAATTGCAACAGAAGCATTCGCCAAACACTCTAATTCTTTATCACTTTGTGGGGAGGCCCATGTCTACCAGTTCAGAATCTGCACTGATAATTAAACGTCTTACTTTAAAGGTAAGCTGTATTATTATTTGCACTGCATAACTTGATTTTTTAGAAAGGATCAGTAAGTGTGTGTCAAAACCTACAAAATTTTTATGGGCTTTTTTACATCAGCTAAGAGCAATACAGATGAAGGACGTGATAGAAGTGAGAGCTCTCATCCTATATACTGAACGCAGATCAATTAAAAGGCATCCCTGGGATTTTCTTAATAGACTGTTGTTAGCAGTAGTGCTTATGATGACCAATATTGATGGCTATACAATCATATAAACTTCTTCCAAAATTTCCTGCCATCTGGCCAAAGAGAGAAGCAGGTGGCATCTCTTCTGTCTGTGCATTTAGAAACCTGAGGCTGCAGTTGCCAGTTGGCACCATGTTGTTCCTAGACTAGTCTCTCTCCTATGTTAATTTAGTTTTGAAGTGTGTGTTTGATATGTAGGGCATAAGTGAGTATTTCTGTGCCAGGGTCTGAGCTTTTTTCCCCTTTGAATAATGGCACTAAAGACCTCACAAAACTGAACCCTTTAGAAAAACAAGATCTATTGTTTGCCCCTTACAATTTTCTCATGTATTTTAGGGATCTGCGTATTTTAACCTGTCCCACTTTTTAGCCTTTCTAAATCTCCAAATTCCTTGTCTATTGTATAAAAACTTGTCCTTGTAGAATTTTTGCAATGAGTTCTGTAAGTATTCTTAGCTTTTAGGATTTGCCATCTTTATTCATGCAGTAGCAGGAAAGCAAACTCTGAGCTTGTCCAGTGAAATTACCCCAAGAATGAGTGTTTTTTTTTGTTTGTTTTTCCTCTGGTGTCCATAGGTCTGTCTTCAACTTTGCTATTTGTTTTTTAAGACAGAATTCTTAATACATTTTTATAATTCTGCAGCTTATGCAGCATTCTTGGCTGGTGTCACCATTGACATTGGATCCAGCTAAACTCCTGGAGGAGTTTCCCCGTTGGCTGGAAAAACTTTCTGCACGTCACCAAGGCAGCATTATTATAATTATTGATTCTATTGACCAAATACAGGTATGTTTTCAAAATACTTGCCGTTTCCCAATCTAAAATAAACTTGTATGAGTCTAGTGGGTTCAGTTTGTTTGTTTTTGTGTTTTTATTTTTAACCATAATGTTTGAGCAGTCTGGTTACATTGTTAATGCAGAGGACCAGGGTTGTGAGCAGACCCAGTAGGCCCAGTTCTTATGCAGAGAGCTTTTGAATAATAGTATTCTAGCTGCTTTATGTAATTCAGTCATGCTGATACATACCAGAAATTAAATTATAAGGTATTTTTAAGTGCAGTGAGAACTTAAGACTCATTTTACTGAGATAAAGAGTTGATGAAGCCTATCAACTTCTTTCTTTTTTTCTCATTTTTTTAACAATCTGATTGTTACGTAACAAAATTTTTGTTTTTAAGCAAGCTGAAAAACATATGAAATGGCTGATAGATCCTCTGCCAGTGAATGTGAGAATGATTGTATCCGTGAATGTAGAAACGTGCCCCCAAGCTTGGAGGTATGTTATATTTCTGGGATGTCTCCAAAAAGTTTGGGTCTATTTTATGGTTGATGAACAAAAGACCAAATTCATCAAGATCTGGAAATGTAATAATACAGTCAGGTTCTCCAGTCACAGAGGAATAATGGAAACTTCTGTAGCAATACTGCAATAAGGAGAGGTTTTCTCTGCTGTAAAACTGGTATTTTCTTTTGATGGATCTTTTCACATGAGCATGTGAAAGAGAATATTAAATGTAGTCATGTGTACATCAAGAATACCGTTACAGTGATATAGATTCAGGATAAGGCTAAAAATGGAGCTTTGACTTGTGAGGACTAGAATTTCTTAGTAGTAGGGAATAGCTTCAATTACTGCTTTGATATCAATCTTTTAAAAAACTCTTCAACTTTTATGTCTTTTTTTTCCCCTTTTGTGTGCTGTTTAATGAGGTCTGAATGTAATTTTGTTCTCTGTTGCTGAAAGGTTGTGGCCCACTCTTCATCTTGATCCACTGAATTCCAAAGATGTTAAATCGCTCATTAGTGCGGAGTGTAACTCTGCAAAAGTTAAATTGACTAAAGAGCAGGTATGTCAATTGTAGTTCTTTAAAAGTTACTCTCTGTAGTATAACTTTTAAGGAAAACATGGAAATATGAAATAAACAGAGCCACCAGAAGGAAGAATATTTTAAGCTAAGTAAAGGGTACTGGTCAGGACAGCATTTGGTTTGAACATTTTTACCTCAAGGCTCATAGCACAAAATACAGATGGAGCAGCATAAATTATTAACAAAAAGTGCACAGTTGCACATATTGCTGTAAACATGCTCTTTCATTTTAGAATTGTAAAAGCTTTAATGTTGTGTAATACTGTAACAGTGATTGGCTGAGTAGGAAAAAAAAAAATATTTTGTCTCTTTGCCTCTTGGCCTGATTCTGTAACATCATCTTTAGTGATCTGATGATTAGACTGTAAGTTATTTGATCCTAAATTTGAAAGGAAACTTTGACCTGCATGCTTCACTACCTGGGAAAACATAAAGTGTTTTTTTGCAATAGCTATCATATCATACTCTTCAGATGTTACAGACACGTATCTACAGCTTTTATTTCCTTGTCTAATTATTAACTTCTGAGTGGTATGGTTAATTTTACTTTGCAGGAGAAGAAGCTTGAGAAACATTGTCGTTCTGCTACAACTTGCAATGCTTTATATGTCACTCTTCTGGGTAAAATTGTTGCCTGGTAAGTTGGCATGATCCTGAAATTATTATGCTGACCACCGTGTCAGGAGGCTCCAAATCTTTGCTCCCTTTTTTTTAAATACATTGATGTGAAAGAATGAATCTTGTTAAGAAAAAATAGGGTAAAACAGAATGTTGTTGTTCTTCCACTGGGCGGATTGAATGGGAGGAAAAATCAGATAATCTATGATCTCTGCAATTTCGAAGATTAAGTGAATCCAAATAGTTGTATCTGTCTTTAAGCCCTTTGTTTTTTATATTTCTACCGTTCTGATTTCTCGGTATATTGGTTGCTTTAATGTTATTTGGAGGATGTGGTATCATTCTGTTAAATGGTATAACTGAGATCATTTGGGTTTATTGATGTATCAGGTAGTTTGCATTTTATGTTGTAAGTTTAAAAGGAAGCTCAGCAATTGTTTAGTCTGCCATCCTGTAGACTACATTTTGCCCTGTAATTCCTGCTATTCAGAAGATTAATCTTCTGTACAACAGAATGTATAAAAAGTGCATTAACTTATTGTTAAGCTAGACTTCATCTTGTTGAGAAAGCAGAGACACTGTTGAGAAGTACTGAGACTCCCAAAAGATTATGTTTCAATAGCTTATTCTTACTGTCTGATTTGCATTATTTTCAGTGTTTTGTTTTATGTTCTAGAACGCTTAACTGCTTTTGAAAATTTACTGTATAAGCGCATTAAATGGAACAGCAGCATCTAGTTTTATATTCCTATCTTTATCCAGCATGGTGTTACCACTCTGTGTTCCTGCTGGAGGAAAAGAACATTGCAACTTTTTTTTTCGTGGAAATAAGAATCTTGTAGATATTTAGAAAAATCAGACAATATGACAGCAGGTGTCATATTTTGGAGCGTAATCTTGCCAGGTGCTGTGTATCTTTTAAATCCGGTAGGAATTCAGTACACTTAAAGATAAGAGTTCATCTTGCTGAGCCAAATTGCGTATGTTGAAGCAAGCTTTTTGTCCTCAGTGCTGGAGGTACAGGAAATATTGACGAAACCCTTCAGCAGTGTTTCCAGTGTCAGGACACAGTGTCACTCTACAGGCTTGTCCTGCGATCAGTTCAGGAGTCTTTGCGGAATGATAAGGAGAAGGATCTTTTGAAAGAGGTAAGCAGAGAAGGCTTCAGGATTTATGCAGGAAATGCATATTCTTTCCTCTAGACAGTATTTATTAAATTAAAAGTAAAACCAGGTTTCTGTTGGTTCAGAGAGACCATTCAGAAATTACTTCCTTTTTAGCACAGCAGGGACAGTTGTGCTAATCTAATTTTATTTATTGCATAAATACAGAAAATATGACCTCTCTGTCTTAAATTTCAACAAAAGTATTATCTTACAAAACAGAACAGATCCCTGTCACTATTATGTAATACAACATCAGCACTATCTTTGGTGTCCTGATCCAATGACTAGTTATTTTAACTGCTAAAATTTTACAAGATGTTTCTAATATAAATTCATTTAGATTTACTTTTTAGGCAAGACTTTAGTTACAACGTTTTTCTGGTAGACTAAAGAAACTCTGTTACCAGAATCTGTTTCACAGATCAGGCTTCTGCTGGACCTTCTTTTCAGAAGCTAATTTGAAGATAGCAAGTATAATCAAGACACTGCCTGTTTGATTTGTCATTCCTCACCATGTTTCTGCAGACTTCCCTGTGTTGTGTGGCACATTTCTTGATTTAGGAAATGATCCTCAACAATTACTAGAAATTGTGACAGTGCTTTTGTTGGCAGCATGGTTTCTTTGGCATGCTTCACTTGAATAGGAATCCCTTACAATACTGGAGGTACTGTCCCCAAAGTGTTTTAGAATAACGTTTCTGGAACCAGTTGTATGTTGTAAATGTCAATTATTTGTCCTAATTGGCACTTTATCTGTTAAAATATTAATCTGTTATCACTGAGAATTGTTCTTTGAGGACAGAAAAGGGAAAGAGTTTATGTGAGTAGTTTTACTCTTAGCATATAAATGGTAATATACAATACATAATATACAATATCTTACACAATATTTCTCTTCGAATTTCAGGCTGAGCTCAGCTAAGTGTGTAAGGTACTTTTTCTGCTTTCTGCAGATGCTGTGTGTCATCGGTGTTAGCCACAATGGTGTGAGTGAGTCAGAGCTGATGGAGCTTTATCCTGAACTGTCTTCTGCAATGCTAGCCTTGCTCGTTCACAGCCTGCACAAAATGTGCTTGCTCACCTATGGCTGTGGTTTGCTGAAATTTCAGCACCTCCAGGTAAATCTTATATTTCTAAACATAAGTAACACTCCTCCATTGCAGAAGCTTTTGTGCCAACTCTGGTTTTGACTGTGTTAATTGTGGGAAGTGTTTGAGTGCATTTGTGTTCACTCAGCTTTACACCCAGTTACATTTCAGCAGAGTTCACCTTGATTGCCTGTCTTCCTTTCTGAGATATTAGACTAGAATTAAGCTAGAATTCTGCTTCATTCATTGCTGACTGCACGTGTCCGAGTTTCAAGGTGTCCCTTGAAAGCAAGCAAACCTAAGGAGAAGAGAAAATGATCTGAATAATCTAAGCTGTGGTCTGATACAGGATGATCTGTTTATGGTGTCTTTGGTGATTTTCTTTCCACAGCACAAGACTTGTTTGATAATTAAATCTCAGTTTCCTGTGAATCAACAGAGTTTATTAAACAATTTAAATTCTCTCTTAAACTTTCTCTCAATTCTGTTCTCTTTTAGGCTTGGGAAATGGTGAAATTAGAGTATATGGAAGGTGAAAATGCTATTTCCACTTATAGACAAAAACTAGTAGACTATTTTACCACGCAGCTAAGGTAGGTCAGAATTCTTCAAGATGTTATAAGCTGAAGGCTTTATAACTGTCAGATTTTTGTTTTCTTCATATACTTTCTTTGACTCAATGTTGTAAGTTATCTTGGCAAAAAAAAAAGATAAAATCAACATTTTCAGTATAGCAACTTATTATTGATATGTTGTTTTTTATTCTTGGGAAAAGATTGAGGACAATAGTAGTTGTGGTGGGCATACAAAAAGGACATACTCATCACTGAGTGGTAAGAAGGAACATGAACCCGTTTTTTGTGGCTGCTGCTCCCTTCTTCATCCGCTTCCTGTGCTTTTTTGCTCCCTTTAAATGGTCAGAAATTTGGGATTTCTTGAAGGCAGAAGGAGAGACCTCCTTGAATGTGGCGGGTGATAAGCACATGCACAAGCGGAGCAGTAAAGCAGCTGGAAGGCTGCAGGTTCACATCCAGCCTAGAAACTTATTTGCATTTGCAGTCTTGACTTGGTCCCAACTCTGTCTGGGAGCTACTGCTTGCTGGTTTTTCACATCAAATGGATAAGTTGTATTAGGCCACTCAAAGTTTGTGTTTTGTTTATTTTTCTTTCAATAGTCAAGACCGAGTGACTTGGAGAAGTGCAGATGAACTTCCTTGGCTCTTCCAGCAACAGGGTGACAAGCAAAAGCTACACAAGTGTCTTTTGAATCTCTTTGTATCACAGAACCTTTACAAAAGGTACAAAAGTTTCCACTGCTTTGGTGGGTATAAACATTTCAAAATATTTTTTGTCAAATACGTGAAATATGAAGTAATATCTAATTATCACCTTTAAATATAAAGAAATAAGGAAAAAAAAAAAAGACAGATATGCCTGAAAGAAACTTCAAGTAGTAAGAGGCGAAATGTTAATCTCTTGGTGACCCTGCTTTCCTGTGAAACTTCTGTCTTTCTATCCTGTTACAAATGGGGCCCAGTAAATGCATAAATACTGCTGCTATAGAGTAGTCCACGTGAATTGTCTCTGCAGTGTGTTTTAGCCAAAGAGCAAATTCATGCTTGTGGCCCTTTTAACCTAGTGTAAATCTGAAGAGAGAGATCTCAGAGATAAGATGAGCTTCTTATTTCCTTGTTAAAACAGGGGACATTTTGCAGAATTGCTGAGTTACTGGCAGCTGGTTGGGAAAGATAAAAGCTCTATGGCAGCTGAATATTTTGACTCTCTGAAAGAATATGAAAAAAGCTGTGAGGGAGAGGAAAGTATGATCTGCCTGGCTGATCTTTATGAGACCCTGGGACGGTTTCTTAAGGACCTAGGTCTTCTCAGTCAGGTGAGTACATTTAGAGACTGTAGCAGCAAGCAGGCAAATTAAGCAGAGCTCAGTCTGTACCTTTCTTCAGCACTTCTGAAACTATTGCAGTGCCCAGGATGGTGCCTGCTGCCTTCACAGTCTCAACTGCCCTGTTGCAGGCTGTAGCTCCCCTGCAGCGTTCTCTGGAGATTCGAGAGACTGCGCTGGACCCAGACCACCCAAGGGTGGCCCAGTCGCTCCACCAGCTGGCAGGAGTTTATGTTCAGTGGAAGAAGTTTGGAAACGCTGAGCAGCTGTATAAGCAGGCGCTGGAAATCTCTGAAAACGCTTATGGAGCAGAGCATCCCCGCGTAGCCCGAGAACTTGATGCCCTTGCAACCTTGTACCAAAAGCAGAACAAGTAAGATGAACCGTGCTGGTGCCTTTTGTTTCTGTAACTTGGACCTGACTTTTCGCTCCCTGCAGCCAGTATGCTTGCATGGCTCTCTTCCTTCATTTTTCCTAAGTCCCCATGTAAAAGTGAGCATCCCTGGTGTAGTCTTGGGGCAGGCTACGCAGTATCCTGGACCTTTGTCCCCAGGGTTCCAGCAAGTTAGAGTTACCAGAAGAACTCTGTTTGGCTTAAGCATTTTGGGTATTTTTACCTTTTACAAAACGTGTAAATTTTCCCAGAATTCCTAAGTGGCTTTGGAACTTGAATGGAATTTCTTCTCTCAAGCAACTTAGACGCTTTCTGGGCTATTGCCCAAAATATCTGCTGATGCTATATTTGACATTCTTCTAGCATTGCATAACATCTGTAACTGTTTTCAGATATGAACAAGCTGAGCAGCTGAGGAAAAAGTCCTTCAAAATACGCCAAAAGGCAGCAAGACGAAAAGGCAGTTTGGTAAGGAAATACTTGATATTTAAAAGGAATGCAGTACAGCTGTGGCTCTTGTAAGTGGATAATGAAGTGTGTCTGCAGAGCTCTTCCAGAAATCTGTTCCTCGAGTGCTTTTGATAACTGAAGGCATATATGTAGTCAGGTGATATAGCACCTAGCTATGCCTAGCTGTAACTGGTGGAAGTAGTGGAAAGCCACAAAATGCTGGTCTTTCCCCTGTGCTTAAAAGCAGTATATTCAGATCACAAGGATTTTGTCGTTTTTTGTTGTGAGTTTTGCCAAACAAATATTTTTCTAGAAACTGCAAAGGTCAAGAATTGGGCAGAGTGTGTAACAAAGGCTGCACTTCTTATTTTTTGTTTGCTTTGCCTATAAGTGTTGGTTTTTCAGCATTTGGAGGGATAATGTTCTTTTACTGCTTGCATACCGGATTCAAGGTAGGAAATTAACTTGATTATTTTTGGATTTTTTTAAAGAATTTAATATAAATAGCTTATTTGAATTAACTGAGCTCAAAGGACTTTTAGCCTGTACGGAAGAGGGAAAACAGAGCTATAAAATGGTACAGTAAGTTAGCCTGAAAGTCTGAGTTATTTCCTGGAAGCATGGTGGGAGAAATTCTCTATCAGATTGTAAATGAGCAGAATGCCAATGCACCTTAGCCTGCAGATAAGAGGTAGGTAGAATCACTGTGTTTCTTTGGCACAAAAGCATTTGGCTCTTCTATCCTCAGTAGTTCACTGTGGAAGTGGTGATGACTGGTTTGTGTTGCCTTGTGTTTTGCTGCAGTGTGGTTTTGCTCTCCTGCGCCAGAGGGCCCTGCAGCTGGAGGAACTCACA
The DNA here is from genome assembly GCA_013389825.1 of Crypturellus undulatus. NCBI lineage: Eukaryota > Metazoa > Chordata > Aves > Tinamiformes > Tinamidae > Crypturellus > Crypturellus undulatus. Next base: position 18,961 of record VWPW01020729.1, read on the forward strand.
TTGGGCAAAGATACTCCTGACAATGCTCGAACTCTCAATGAGCTTGGAGTCCTTTATTACCTGCAGAATAACCTGGAGTAAGTTTGGTTCTTTCTGACATATCCTTTGATTTTTCTCATAGATCCAGGTAGAAGCAAAGCATTGGGTACAAGTGTTAAATCTAGAGACAAACTCAGATAGGATGCTCTTCCTGATTCATTCTACAAGTGTTTTGTTCACTGTGAAATTCACTTAAAGTTTCTAGAGTAGATGCCATCAGAAGTATTTACTAGACAAGTCAGTGCATTTCCTGTGTTTAGAATTGATGTTCTACAGTTCAGGTTTAACTACTCTCCCTTTGTAGTGCTCCTTCTTGAACAGGACGAACGTTTGCTGTTACAGCACTCAAAATGTTGGCCTTTTTAGAAATCATGAATTTAAGTATTTATTGAGCGTGGTGAAAATCTGCGAGCGCTTACCTTGCAGGCCACGGAAGGGCACAAGAAGACAGAGTGGCACAAAAGCTTTTTTTTTGATGGGAGATTGTGCATCTGTTCTAAATCAGCAAGTCCAAGATTGATTTTTTCGATGAATGACAGAAAGGTGCATCATCTTATCAGTTCTTACATATTATGACACTTGCTCTTCCAGCCCTTAAACATAGAGAATACCTTCTGGCACTTGTTAGGAGCTCCAGAACTGGACCTACAGTTCTGGGTGTAAATGGTCTCTTTCTCTATAGTATGAAATGGATTTTTCCAATTTACTAAACAAACCTCTTGGGAATAGAGCCACACAGAATGTGTCTGTAAGTCAGGATGACAAACTACCTAGTTGCAATGTAGCTGCCAATATTACATCCCCATGTAATCCCCATCAGCTGTTGTTTGTGATAGAAAACTGCTGTGAATTTGCAGTGGATTAATACTACACTGCTGATATAAATTGTGTGATAGGGAATGGTGCCACTATAGACAGTCTTTCCCACAGCATCACTTCTAGATGGATTCTGTAAAGAGAATCTAGCTCATAACATACATAAATACTGTTCCTGTCTCTCAATCTTTAGTATTAAAACTATTTTAAGCCTAATTTTAAATCTAAACCTATTTTAAACCTAATACTTAAACCTAATTGTACTATGATCTTTAAAGTTATTCAAAAAATGAGTGAGCCTTGACTCATTCAAATGTTCAGCTATCCCTTTACTCAGGAAAGCACCTGGCTACTGTGAGGTTTTGCACAGAAGCAGAATGTTTTTGTACGCCCAAGAACTGTAGATGGAGCAATGGGTAGCCACAGAACAGTGTAACGTTTGCCGAAATCCCATAGAGTGGCTTTTATGTCCCTAGCAGTGGGGCTTGGAGATGCACAGAAATGTATTAGTTAACTTTGTACCTCCGTTCTGGTGGTTAGCCTGCGTGCCAGGCCTGTGCCTGGCAGATGTATTTGGTCACTGCTCAAATGTCCCACTAATCCCATGTGCCCTGGTCCACGGGAGAACAAAAGCCCTTATCAGAAGTCAGAATTTGTGCAGTTTTCAAGGCAGGGTTTATTCCATCTCCAGCATCCACCACAGCCTCTGCAGATGTAAGCAGTTTCCAAGTAGTGCTGAACATGTGTGTTCTGCAGGACAGCAGAGCTTTTCCTGAAGCGCTCCTTGGAAATGAGAGAGAGGGTCCTGGGGCCCGAGCACCCCGACTGCGCGCAGTCCCTCAACAACCTGGCGGCGCTGTACAACGAGGAGCAGCTCCACGACAAGGCTGAGGAGCTCTACGAGAGAGCCCTGGACATCCGCAGGAGAGCGCTCGCCCCCGACCACCCCTCCTTGGCTTACACCGTGAAACACCTGGCAGTGCTCTACAAAAAGATGGTGAGCACAGGCCTCCTGTCGTCTTTAAAAAAAAAGAGAATACTGGCTCAAGTAACTGTGATCAGTGGCTGAGCCTCTTCAGATTGGGATTCTGATGTTGCTAGAAACCTGCAACTCTCCAAAAGCATATTCGCATCAAGCAGCTTTCTGCTGGTTTGAAGGAGCATAAGTTAAAATGCAGGGTGAACCCATCCTACAAGGAAGAGTAGAGGAAGAAAAGGGACGAGGGTCTGATGTGGAAAAAAAGACAATTATTTACAGATAAGTACTGAACGCATATGACTTGCTGATCATCACAACTGGGACATGATGGTGCTTTGAAGAAATAAGGATGAAATCCGAACTCAAAGTTTGTAATTATAATGAAGAAATATACCATGGAAGTTTGCAGTTACTGATTTTGTAATTGTTATTAAGCATGAGAATTCACTTTTGAATAGTGGAAAGCTAAGCATATTTCTCAAGTACATCCAGTTCATGTGTGAGCAGAGTTAGACTTGCAGCAAAACAGATATACTGGGAAAATAATGTGCAGTAAGCCAATTGGAAGATAAGAGGGGCAGAGAACCAGAAAGTCAAGAAGCTGAATTCTCAGCAGAGGGAATGGGAGGGGACAGGTATTTGCAATGGCACTGAGCACTGCTGGTCTTCCTAAGTAGATGATGTGAACACCACTTCACTGAATGGTAAACTGCTCAAAATTGCTCAAAGTTAAGGCATCTAAAATCTCATATCATCAGTAAAAAATAGGCTCTTTAATACCAAAATAAATGCTCTAGTCTGTCATTTATGGCAGGATGAAGAAATGTAGATGGAGAAAATCATTTGGATAAAAGTAAAGCTGAATCTTTTTCTTTTAGTCTGCTGAATTGGACACTCATGGAAAACAATATTGAAAAAGGAAGATNGCAATGGCATTGAGCACTGCTGGTCTTCCTAAGTAGAACACTTCACTGAATGGTAAACTGCTCAAAATTGCTCAAAAGTTAAGGCATCTACAATCTCATATCATCAGTAAAAAATAGGCTCTTTAATACCAAAATAAATGCTCTAGTCTGTCATTTATGGCAGGATGAAGAAATGTAGATGGAGAAAATCATTTGGATAAAAGTAAAGCTGAATCTTTTTCTTTTAGTCTGCTGAATTGGACACTCATGGAAAACAATATTGAAAAAGGAAGATGTAACCAGTAGCAGATACAGCGAAGAAACACATTCCCAATCCTGCAGCATAACTTTTACATACATACATACATAACTTTTAATTTAGATGTAAGAATTTAATTGAGGGTTGAATACAATCAGTATTTTGCAAAACTAGGTCTTAATATTCATAATAAAGAATCTTGGCTGAATATAACTATGAGTTGACCAAAGTTAAACCCTTCTTCTGGAAATAATTTGAATTCCTCCAGGCTTTTAATTGTAAAAATATTTTACTGTTACCATTCTGGTACACCAGAGTAATTTCTTTCCCTTTTATTTTCTAGGGGAAACTTGACAAGGCTGTTCCTCTGTATGAACTAGCTGTTGAAATTCGACAGAAATCATTTGGCCCAAAACACCCTAGTGTAGCTACTGCTTTGGTGAATCTTGCTGTTCTTTACTGTCAGATGGTAAGTTTTCATGTCCTGTGTGCTTATTATTCCTGTCTGAAGCTTGCTTTTTTAATGGCTGCACTTAAGTGATATCAAAGGAGCGTAATTCTCTTTAGAAGAGAACTGCCTGTAGGACTTGCCAGTTCTTTGGTGTTAAATTCTTGCTAATTCTTATATGTTAAAAGTTGGCAAGGAAAATGTATGCAGGCAACCAGTAACTGCTCTGACTGGTCCTACACAAGGACACTTGGGCTAATGCTCTTTAAATTATTCAGAATGCCCACATGATTTTAGAAGAATGGCTGGAATATAGTAATTCCCACAAAACAGCAATGATCCCAGCATGATGGAGCACAGCTACGCCACAGGCTCCCTGCTGCCCACGGAAACACGTGGCCCTGGATGACAGTGCCCACCCTGATCAACTGTGGCTCTGTGTAACTACCAGTCTGAGCTGGCTCCACCCGTTGGCTCTGCAGTCCACATTAACATGAGATTCCAGGGAAAGCAATCAGCCTGGTGCCAGATTCCTCACTTGGCATCATTAGAAGCAAGCAGTAGGTTGATTCTTGTTTCCTACATTTTTGTGGCGTGCCTATCTGATTATTAAGCGAAGATTACAGCTGGTTCAGTCAAAATGCTTGAAGATTGATAACTCAAATCATTCAGGTATGCAGGGTGACATCTTCAAAACTGCCAGAAATTTTCAAAACTGTCCAGACCCTAATAAAGGACCCAGCTTGGTTTGCAAGTGAAAGTCAACTGCTCTGGCAGTCTCAGTCATTTTCATCTGTCATTAGTAGTTTAAAAGTACAAAACTAAACAAAAACCCTCAAGAGACCTTTCCTGGTTGAGTATGCATGAATGTCTAGCTGGGATGTACTGCAAGGATGTAAGAAAAGAACTAATGTAGAACAGCTCTCTAACAAACGACTCTTCTACTAACCAAAGAAAAAGCAGATTGAAGCTTTACCTCTTTATGAACGTGCATTAAAGATTTATGAAGACAGCTTTGGCCATATGCATCCTCGTGTGGGAGAGACTCTAAAGAACTTGGCTGTGCTCAGGTAAGATTTTTAGTTCTGGGCATATAAAGGAGGAATTACTATTAAAAATGAAAAGAAAAAAAGGTAGATAAAATGTACTGGAAATGCATGCTTGTTAAGTAAGCAGATAGCCTTAAATTTGTATTTAGCAGAGTGCGCATTTTAAACTGAGTACATGGATAATTTTCTTTTGTTTCACCTTTGTTTTCCTCTTCGCCCGAAGCTACGAAGGGGGAGATTTTGAGAAGGCAGCTGAACTTTACAAGAGAGCCATGGAAATAAAAGAAGCAGAGACTTTGGTGATAGGTGGAAAAGCAACTTCCCGGCACTCATCAAGTGGAGATACATTCAGTTTGAAAAGTGCTTTATCACCAAATGTTTTCCTGGAACATGGACAAAGGTGATGATTGATAGAAAGCTGCTCAAATGCAAAGGCAGTAATTTGCACCCAAGTTAAACATAAAAATACTCTAAAACTCTATGCTTCCTGGAATGAAATAGTATTTTGGTACCTGAAAATTCCAGAATGAAAAGAGAAACATGTTTAACATGGAAATCCTTTCATGTTAAATTTATGGACTGTATGGTACCAGCTGAGTTTCTTGAATTGTATATAGACATGCATATGAACACCTTGCTCAAGTTATAGCTAATGCCAAAAATATAGTGCTTCGATACCTCTTAGGTCACGAGCTGGGATTATAATGACAAGGATACATTAAACTAATTGTATATACTCCACATGACACTTATTATTTTTATGTTGCAATAGCCTGGCTTAGGCCAATTATATATTTTGTTTTGTCTTTCTGTCTCTTCAGAATTTTAAAGTTATTTCTGTACAGATGATGGGTTTTAGAAAGTCCAATACACCCAGATGTTTATTTGCAGCTTGATTTCAGCTTTAAACAAGCTTATATTCCAGGGTTTTTCTGGAAATATTTTATGAAATAATCTACACTTAAAGATAGCCAAGGGGTGTCAGATTCAGCAATGCTTGGTAGAACTATTTCTAGTGATTTCTAGTCCCTTAGAAAGGACTTCACTAAAATATTTCAGATGTAACTGATGTATATTTGATCCAGAATGGAATTACAAACGACCCTTACCTCAAAGGGATACTTGTCTTCCACAGTCATTTGTGTTTTTATAAGGCAGTTAATTTAAACTTAGAAATGATTTAATGTTTTGTAAAGCTGTAACTTGGCAAATTACCAGTTTCATAGTGTTCTAAACATACAAACCTCAGCTTGATCTTTAAAATTAAATATTTAATAAAATTGAAAGTAGCACTTGAAGGTAGTGCAGTGTAGCTATAGCCCCCAGTTTGTAATAGGTTTCTTCACATTTTTTTCTTACTTCAGAAAACAGGTCCCATCAAAGCCATTTTTTCACTGTCCTCTAAGAATATTATGGGCTTGTCTCTTTGAAGGATTGCTGCAGTATTAAGGAACAAATAAACCCCCCAAAGTACCTTCCTTCTCCTTCACTCACCAGCCTGTACTTGTTTCCATTACTCTTCTCAGCCCCGCTACGTCCTCCACCCAGGGCAGTGTTGCACAGTAGCAGGTGCCTGCTCAGATTTAACATGTTATGTGTAAAACACCGTGTATAATGGTGTCTTCCTCTCCTAAACATTTTTCTTCTTCACAGTGACAGTGCAAGTGAAGAGAAACCATCAGCATCCTATTAAGCTTTCCCCAGTGAACGATTACTAACTCTGAATTCCTATTCTTTCCTTAATTTACTTCTCTCCCCTCTATTCATGCATAGGTTTACTTGCACTGTTATTTTTGAAAGAAAAATCAGTCCCTAAAAGGCAGCAAGTTGCAACGGCCCCTTGGCCAGTAGCAAAGCGAATGAGCAAAGATTTGCTTTCCCCGGCCCACCGAAGGAAAGTTCTTACGGAAAATGTCGTCCTAAGAGCGGAGGATCTTGCTGTTCACAAGCTTAGGCGGCTCTAGCCACAGCCAGCTGTGCTCTTGAGACAGTTGCTCCTGTGTTGTAGTTTTACCTCATTCATAGAGGAGTAACTTGTATATCTGGTATAAGCCAAATGCTTATATTTAATTTAATACTTCTGCCCCAGAGCTTCACTTCAAGCACAGGTCTGCAGACTCAATGGAGACTTAATACGGTCACAGTCCCAACATCTCAAGAGCCTTTGTGATGCACTGCAAAAATGGAATGTTTTTAAGATTGCCAAATAAACAAACAAAGCTCAACTAACTGTTGCAGTATCTTTCATTTATTATATCACAACAAAAAGTCATAATTTTCCATTAGATTTTCCAGTCAGAAATTATGCTTGTAAATCACTTTTTAATTGGAAAAATTATTAAAGCTGATTTTTTTTTAGTTCAGTACTGAAATAAATTTTGCACTGTTAGTACACTCAAATTATTTAGTAATGATTTCAAGTTTTTGCATGTGATTTGAAACTGAGAAGGTAATATAAGAATACTCGAAATGCTGCACATGAAATAAAACTGTAAGCAACAGTTGCCTATTGTAAAGCTGTGAATCACGATAGCAGTCATGTCTGTAGCCAAAAAGGCTCCAGCTTACCCAAGTGTTCATAGAAATGAGCCTGCCCTTTGCCTCGGAATCTCCGGAGACACGCGGGTGCCTCCTTTTTATTGTTCGCAGGGGAGAGGTAGTCTCTCCCAAAGAAATATTTTAAGTTTTACTTTTGACACTTGGATCCAGCTCTGGAATGATAGACTCTGGACTCTTTGATGTCAGTTCAAGTGTCTACCTTTTTAAAGGCCTTACTGTTCATTTGTGTTTGCCCTTGCTCTGTACAGTTAATTCCTAAACTCTGGTCTCTCCAGAAATGAGCTCAACCTCTCTGTATTCTGTTTTATACCATAACACATTTCCTGTCCAAAAGGAACAGCCTCAGAGGTGACTTTTGTTTATATACACTATCACGATAAGCATCTTAAAAATAATAGATAGTTGGTGAATAAGGTTACTATCATCTACTAGGCAGTTCTGTGTTGGTATCATCCTGCTCTGAAAAGGCTTTAAGAGCAGGAGTTGGAAATACTGGCATTATGTTATAGACCAAAATGTACATTCTTCTAAGCCAAATCTAAATAGCAATAAAGTTGGCGATAGATAACAACAGCAGTTAAAATATCTTGGTTCTTCCAGGGTATTAGTCAGACTGGGTACTGGCACTCCAGAATGCATACATCTACAGCGTAGTTTACAAGTCATCTTAACATGTAATAACTTAAAAGTTAGTAGTACTGTACTAACTTTAGTACAAGAAAAGTACTACAGCTACTCCACTGAAGATACCTGCAACATTGCAAGTTTAGACCGTCTTAATTCCAGAAATGTTAACAGGCAACTCAGATTGAGTGTTCTCTAAATACTCCATGAAATGGATTTGGTTCAGAAATAGTGAAGGTCTTAGAAATGAACAGAAGTAAAATATTTAGATTTTCAGAGAGAGACAAAATCTCCTCTGCATTCCTGTGTTACTGGTAATTCTTACAAATTTCATCCTAAGAATTATTTGCAGCTGAAGTGATGACATGTTAATACCCTACCTGCTAGCACAATTATCTGCTAACAAAAAATCTCTTAGTCCTTGTTATGGCATACTCCAAAGCGCCAGCACAAGGGAAACATACGTGCAAGCTAGCTAAGAACATGCAGGAATAAAGCTGCCAGACAGAGAGAAATTCAAAATACTCCATGTCAGTGATGAAAAGGCTAAAATGCTTCATTACTCAAACAGCACAATCATATCAGTAACCAAGACCCAGGAGCAGTAACTAGGACACACGCGTGGAAGATGGGAAGCAGCAGCAAGAGCGAGGCACGATGAGCAGCCATGGACCTACGTGCTCCATTCCTGCAGAGGGCATTTCACTTGCCCTGTTATCTGCTCAACTGAGGCCATGAGATTGCAGATAATGGGCCGTGCTCTTGAGAGTTCACTGGTCACCTCTAATTTTCCACTGAATAGCTGGACCCCAGATACATCGATAAGTTAAAACTTACAAAACTTAAATAGCGCTTTGCATTTTGAAGATGTGTGAATAGGTAGACAGAAATAAATACAAACAAGGTCACCGTCTCTTCCCTCTGCCCCAAGTAACAGTTCCATTTCATCAGAAGTTCAAGGATAAACTTCAGGGGAAAAAAATAAAATGCAAAAGGTTGTTCTTCTTCATAATCCAGTATCAATCCAAATTCCCAGAAATTTGCTAAATGTTTTTCATTTTGGCCATGAGTTCTTCTAGGCTTTCCTCGGACTCGGGCACCAGTTCATCACTTACAGCATTCTCTGCCTAGTAGGAACAGGAGGAAAACAATTAACAAGAGCACAGCCACACAACCCTCTCTCCCCACGCTATCAGGTTTACATGAGTTACGCAATGCCACTTTCTTGGAACCAAGAACTCAACTCTAATATCAGGCTCCAGTGACTCAACAGCAAAGGGGTCTACAGCTGCGTGCCCCATTCTCAGTAGGGTTCGCAATGTTCCAGCAGCAGTATGTACAAACTGTGGCCCTCACATATATTCACTTCACTGCAACTATGTAATCCTTGTAAAAGTCAAACATGGTAAAAAATATTAGTCACTAAAATATCAAGCGAGAAAGTCATGTTTGTTTACAATTAGCACACTAAATATGAAATAAAATCATTACCATCACCCCAAAACTATATTCATGCTAACTTTATAAAGAAAGTTGTTTTTCAGAAGGACAATTGAGACTGGACCATAGAAAACTCTCATGGAATGGGCTTAGATACATTTTTATCGGAATTGTTTAAAATAGAATTTTATTGTAGGTTTAAATGGTATGCAAAGCAATAGCTATTACAAATTTAATGTGTAGGATATACTTAAAAAGTATTCTAAAAGAATAAATTATGCAGTGCATATTACCTTGTTTGGGATAGTATATGCTACAGTAATCCCCTCTGGAAGATCCGGTACTGGACCAGAAGCAGCTCTGAGCTCCTCTTCTGAAGTTTCTGATATTAATTCGATACCTTGACATGAAAAACAAACAAAAAAAGGGTATGGTAGGATTATTCTCTATATAATGTAATAAGTGGAATGTGTATATGCATTTTTGATGTGTTTATAAAGCTTAAATGTGAAAGAATTATTTTTAAAGTCCTCTGAGGATTGTAAGGAACTACAAGGATGCCTTAGTATAAGTAGTGGTTTTAAGTTTTAAAAGGAAAACAGAAATTGAGACACAAAGCCAAGACTTGTTTTGGGTATTAAAGGTACCTACCATCTAAGGAATATGTATTTTGACATCTTCCTATCCTCAGATCATCCTCTGAGAAACTGCTTTACTTAAACACTATTAGTTTGAACTAAACTTGAACCTAAAGTCTGCTCTATATACTAAAAACGCAGCATCAATTTGTGTTAACATTGGTATTGATCAATCCAGTTTATTACTTACCCCAGTCATTGTCTTCATGTACTACTGCTTCTTCCTGTTCAACTACTACTTGTTTTGATTGCACAGCTTCTTTCTTCTGAAGGAAAAGAAAAACACAAAAAAGACTAAAAATATATGCAAAAGTAAAAACTTTGAACAAGAGCAAGAAAGATCAAATTTTATATTCACATATATTATAAAATTTAGGATATGCAATCACAGTTTAGAACTTCCTTAGGCATAACAAGGCAAAGTATAAGCAAAAACAAACAAACAAAAAAACCCTTTAACACTCAAAGACAGTAATATATGACTACAAGAAAGGTTGAGCAATTACTGCAGACAAATCTTACCTAATTGCATGCAAGTCACTGCCTACCTTTAAAGTAACTCTTAAGTATTTCTAAAAATTCATGTCATTGCTATTCCAGAATAGCAATGACAGTTTTATTTTGCGACAGCTTCATAGTTTGCTCTGTTCTCAAGACTTAACTAAATCATAAGACCATTTTTACCTTATAATTTTCCTGCTGTTTTCTGCAGTTTTGGTCACTGCACTGTGGATTTGGTTTCATAGCCATAGTTGGAAAGAAATCTTGCATTGCGTTATAACCAAGATAATAACTCACAGTGCCAAAATTCAGCAAATATCTAGAAAAATAAAATGAGAAAGCAGGTGCTTATACAACGATACAATCAAAAGAGCTCAGTTGCTTGGGCAATCACTTTTTCCCCTAAAGAGCACCTGAAGTGCACATTCATACCACTAACCAGTTAAGTACAGAAATGTTACTGCAATTGTCCTGTGGTAACTTCAGTTACTGACAACACCATGGCTGAATCAAAACAGAACCAGGGCCTCTTGGGCTGTTTTGATGCCAGAACAACTCAGCTACAATTTCTCCAGCAGGTCGAGGGAGGGGATCCTGCCCCTCGGCTCAGCCCTGGTGAGGCCACATCTGGAGTACTGTGTCCAGTTCTGGGCCCCCCAGTACCAGAGGGATGTGGAGCTGCTGGAGAGAGTCCAGCGCAGGGCCACGAGGATGGTCAGGGGCCTGGAACATCTGTCCTGTGAGGAGAGGCTGAGGGAGCTGGGCCTGTTCAGCCTGGAGAAGAGAAGGCTGAGAGGGGACCTGATCAGTGTCTATAAGTGCCTCAAGGGAGGCAGTGAGGAGGATGGGGCTGGCCTCTTTTCAGTGGCGGCCACCGACAGAACCAGAGGAAATGGCCACAAACTGAAGCATCAAAAGTTCCACGGGAAGTTAAGGAAATTTTTTTTTAACAGTGAAGGTGCCAGAGCACTGGCCCAGGCTGCCCAGAGAGGTTGTGGAGTCTCCTTCTCTGGAGATCTTCCAGACCCGCTTGGATGCAGCCCTGTGCCACGTGCTCTGGGTGACCCTGCGTGTGCAGGGGGTTGGACTAGATGACCTCTAGAGGTCCCTGCCAACCTTAGGCATTCTGTGATTCTATGATGATTCTAACAAAATATGTTTAAATACATAACTAATTCTCCTATGCCTAAACTCATTCCAACTGGACAGATGCAGATTCCAGGTATTACGAAGGCAGTTTTCAAGCCAAATTATCCTCTCTCTGGGGTCAAATGTACAACACAAATGCGAGTTAAATTTAAGTGTAACGATTGAAATATTTGTGATGTGAAACATTTGAAGTTGATCTTCATTAAAGACCAACTGCTACTGCTATGCACTATCGTAATGAAACACTAAAAGTACAAAAATCTTCCTTACAGAGAGATGCAGCATTTTTTAAAATGAAATAGTATTTCGTATTGATGTGCAACTATTTTGTTCCACCTCAGATTTTTATAACACCAAGGCTGCAAGAGAAACTGTTTCTATTTTGTTCATGTACAAAATTTCAAGGCTGAGTTAGCCCTCTTGTCATTTCTGTCTGTAAGTCAATGCTGTCAAAGGAGAACATGTTTAAATACAGAATTAAGAAGAGAAAGAAAACTATACACATACACACAAAAAAATCCCCTACGTACAGTAGAAAGCTCTTTGGAATTAAGACCTTTCCCTGCCCCTAAAAAATTCTATTAAAAAAAGCAATGCCGAAATAAAATCTTCGACAATTCAAGCTATATGTATTCAGCCCTGTCTAACGCCACAAACACGCTTGGGAAATAAGCCACAGATATTTAAGAACCAGACCAATCATTTTGAAAGATCTCCTCAAAGCTCTTCATGCCACCGCGCTGCATGCACCAAACAGCAGCAACCGGCCACTTACTTCAGAACGTTCTGCACGAGAATCCCCGCCACAACACCCATGGTGGTAGGAAGACTGGCTGCACAAACCCCTTCTCGCTTCAACGTTTTCTCATCAATATTTGCAGCAACTACAAGCGGAGGAGCACACTGTGGGAAACAAAGAAGTTTGGTTTTAAAAATGCATTTCAAAAATGCATTAAATAAAAACAGAGATCATACAACATATTGCTGGGATCATATCAACATATTTTAAGCTACTCCCATCAGCTGCGCCAGAATGTGTCACATTTACCAGTCAGCTGATCTTCATACTCCCAGTCCCATTTTAAAAATAAAACAAACAAACAAAGAAAAACAAACAAAAGCCAAAACTGCAATCCTGACAAGTACTGCATACCGCAAAACAGGCGGATTCACCAGGTATGATTAGCTGTATATGTCCTGACACTGCATTTTCACTCACTCCAGATTCCATCCAGATTTGTCCAAGTTCATTGCAGGCCTTTAAAAACAAACAAACAAAAAAAAAAAAAAAAACAAAAAAAACCCAAAAACAGAAATGTACGTATCAGCAATGCAAGAGTTTAATAGAAAAAATAAGTTCTAAGTTGAGACTGATTAAGCAAAGAACCTTTCTATCTTAAAGCCAGAAGAGTAATAGTCAAGAAGAACAGAAAAGGCAGGAAACAAAAATACAAATTAAAGGACAGATTGTCCTGATGAAGCTAGGCCTTTGTGCTTGCAAGAAGACCTGTTAACAGAGTTTTAAACGGGTACAGGCATTAGAAGTTCAGTTACACACTGATACACACTGCCAAATGTAACTGGATGGACTACAGCCTCATACTTTCAGTGGCACGGATACAGCATATTTGTCCACCTTCAGTGCATAGCATTTGTAGGTCAGCTAGCTGAATGATAACAGAAGACATGCATTTTGCATAACAGTCTTCACCGGGTGCTACTGTAAAGAAAATTGATGTGATCAGGTGCACAACCTTAAGATATTTTTAATATATAAAAAGTCATATGAAGTGTACAATTAGCTATACAAGTTTTTAAGGAAGATTCAATATAGTAGATTGAACCCACATTTACAAAAAGAAAATAATATGGAAATTCAGAGAGAGTTTACAACAATCCTTTAGATACCTAGCTGATACACTGAGTAAAAGATTACAGTTGTACTTACACACATAGAATGCTTTGTCCAAGAACTAGATAGACGCTCAGTTCAACTTAAAGATTAACATGAGGAAAAACTTTCTCAAAAGATTTTTGGAAAGATCCTGTCTTTTCTCTAGCTCCCATAATTCACAACTATTGCGAAGGAAAAATACTTACTGCACAAGCTCATCAAGAGTCCAAGTGAACACCCCTGATAGTCTTACCGTGTTAATTGCCATGCGAGCTTCGAAGTTGTCCACGCAGCTCAGGACAAGATCAACAGGCTTCCCTTCCTCTAGGGCACCGTTACTGAAATAAATATCCATTTGCATTAAATTGCTAGTGGGCCAAAACACCAACACAGCATCAACATGCAGCTTTAGATTAGAGAAATACACACACAAAACTTGCAACTTCTTTTGTACTTGCACAACTAATATTTCAGCAGTAAAAACAGCCGCCAGGAAGAGCAACACACTGAAGAGCAGTTCAAATATACAGGTGTTTTAGATAAAGGGAAGTTTTATATAGTATACACCTGCATGTGCTTTCTTTATGAAGCATATGTCAAACTACCAGAGCAGACAAAATGTGATTTGTTGTGCTGCTGTAATGGAAAAAAACAACATAACTCATAGTTTAACAGCATTAGATTGGAAATCTAAAGATGCACTAAAAAAAATATTACTATTTTACAGATAAAATACAAGTTCTTTAGCACAATCTCTTAGAGACTATGAAGAGATTTGTTTTCACATATGCATATTTCCCACTGATTTTCAGCTGGAATTTACTAAATTAAAAGTTTTCAGTGAAAATGTGAGACTGTATTTAGAACCAAACACCAGAAGTTAGCAATCTGCTTTTGCTGTCAGGTTTTACCTTATTCTATCCATGAAATGTTGAAAGTTGTCCAGTGTAGTGATGTTGTAGTTATGTACTTCAAACTCAACATCAGGGTTAATATTCCTTATAGAGAAAACAAAATGAGTCAAGACTAATAAAAACAAAGGTAACTTATACCCTACTTCCTAACTTCACAAATATTGCTCATTTTGAACTTCCAGTCTCCTCTCAAGTCTAATATGTCCATATGGACAATTTTTTTTTTCTGATATAATCTGCCAAAAGAAGCATACTTGAGTGGTAAAGCAATCTTATAAGCAAAATTATCTATACTTAAATAGTACATTTACATTAAGGTTTTTGCCAAAACAAAAACATCATTAAAGTATCAAGCACTTCCAGTGATGTTTTATACTCAAAAAAGGGTATATATCTCACTGATATTTTTATATCCAAATTTCTAATTTAGACTATGCTACTTTAGCAACAAATATATCTCTTCTAATCACTTGCATAATAGCATCCTGGGTAAATACAAGTTGATATCTACTTTCCTATCTACGCACCTCAAAGTATGCTCTGCTGCTTCCACTTTGCTTAATCCAGCTTGATGAGGTTGGAAGAAGAGTCTGTTCATGTTTGCCAGTTCGACTTTGTCATAATCAAACAGAAGCAGCTACAATAAAGATTATATCAACACAGGTGATCTCCTAAAGACTCTGCAAACAAAGCACTAAGGTGACCCATTTTACATAGCAAAGCTCATCCTTGTGTGTGTGTGTGGTAGTGGGGGGGGGATCCCAATATGTACTTATTGCTTTTAACTGTTACTTTTTAGTCTTTAAGTCTTTCTTTTACTCTTTAAGACTAAAGATCTTAAGATATTTTTAGTCTTTAAGGATTTCATGCTAAACTTCCTCTGTTTTCCTAGCCTCCTATAAGAGCACTGAGAAGACAATCATCCAAATAAGACTCATCCCTATGATACAAGATCAAACCCTACAGAAAGCAATTTTACTAGCACAAGATAGACAAGACTGATGTCTACCCAAGTAGCGTTCTTGAGGAATTTCTTCAAGATACTTTTGTTGGGACAAAATCAACTATGGGAAATCTTATCTATCTCTTTACAGGGAGAACTAGCCCTTCTGCTATGAGAGGGAACAAGGGAAAAAGCCATTACCTTACCAATGCCACATCTGGTCAGCATCTCGGCAGTCACGCTGCCAACTCCACCTACACCCACAACCGCCACTGTAAAGGTGCGGATTTTCTGGAGAAAGCAACAAAACACAAATCAGAACATCGAAGGTGAGCCTAATGAGAGAGAGGAAAATAATAATAATAAAGGTTGTTTTAAGTCACATACAATCCTACCTCATAGTCTTTGACTATTCCCATTCTTTTCAGCGCCATGAGACGGCTACGAAGAACAAAAGCGACAGTTTTAGCACCAGGCCCTCTACGTTTCTAACGGGAATTCTGGTTTATAGTTTTTTAAGGTCCTGCTCATTTTAAGACGAGCCAGCCCAGAAACGAGCTCCGTCCCGCAGCTCCCGCAGCAGCGACACTGCGGGCTCCTCCCCAAGGGCAAGCGGGGGCTCGAGCCGCGGTTTGGCCGCCGGCCTCGCCCGCTCCCGCCGCGGCGAGCCGGGCCGCCCCGTCCCCTCCC